>CAWUFW010013043.1:0-501008 GCA_963921515.1 Calotriton arnoldi
ACTCGGGAGTGACAAACGCAAAAAGAACAATTGTTGGACAGAATGCAGAACAATGTCATACATTCACCCCAATACAGAGATCTGGGCCTAAACCCATCATTTTTTTGCTCACCATGCCATTCCAGTTTGGACCCAGCCATATGCAAATCAGTCTTGACCCTGCGCCCAATGGGAACAGTCCAGCCCGAACTGCCAGGCCAGGCACTCCCTGGACTGGAAACAAGCATCCTAGGACCGGTTTCAGGGTTTCACCCCTAATCAGCCAGGATAGCTTGACTCCAGTGGCATGGACAGCACGCGATCCATGTCTGGGTATACCCGTCCCACTCGGGGTGACAAACGCAAAAAGAACAATTGATGGACAGAATGCAGAACAATGTCATACATTCACCCCAGTACAGAGATCTGGGCCTAAATCCATCGTTTTTTTGCTCACCATGCCATTCCACTTTGGACCCAGCCACATGCAAATCAGTATTGACCCTGCCCCCAATGGGAACAGTCCAGCCCGAACTGCCAGGCCAGGTCCTCCCTGGACTGGAAACAAGCATCCTAGGACCGGTTTCGGGGTTTCACCCCTCATCAGCCAGGATAGCTTGACTCCAGTGGCATGGAGAGCACCGGACCCACGTCTGGGCAAACCCGTCCCATTTGGGGAGAAAAACGCAAAAAGAACAATTTATGGAGAGAATGCAGAACAATGTCATACATTCACCCCAGTACAGAGATCTGGGCCTAAATCCATCGTTTTTTTGCTCTCCATGCCATTCCAGTTTGGACCCAGCCATATGCAAATCAGTCTTGACACTGCGCCCAATGGGAACAGTCCAGCCCGATCTGCCAGGCCAGGTCCTCTCTGGACTGGAAACAAGCATCCTAGGACCGGTTTCGGGGTTTCACCTAACCCTGGGCATAATACTTCGCTACGCTCACGGAGCATGCAAAGTTTGTGCTACTACGCACTACGAAAATTGCACGTAGTAGAGTGAATAACTGTGCTAATTGACGTAGCGTAGCAGTAGTTAAATAAACACCTCCAAATGCTTTGATAAAGCAATTTTCTATGCTAAAAAGCATATAACCAATTCACAAAAAATGAATTTTAACAATAAAATATCAAAGCAATGAGAGAGGTGATGATTTTGGAGTCCCCTAACCTAGGGGAGGACCAAGCAGATGCCTTGAACACAAAAAGCATATCATGTGAGCGATTCAATGGTGGTCCCTTCCTCCTAGGACCACCCCAAGCACTGTTATGGGCAAAAATACAATCCCAACCAAAGGCCCTGCAAAGCATTATGGGACGAGATTAGCAGTGGGCAGTGAATATTATAGTTTCCAATATCAAAATAATTCTACAAAGAGCTGCAGTTCAACTAGTCGTTACTAGGTGTCCCTCACGAGTCAAATGCAAAAGCATTGAAATTATTAATACATCAAGCTGCAGTTCCACTAGTCGTTACAAGATGTCCCTTCACGAGTCAAATGCAAAAGTATTGAAAATCTTTCATGAGGCTTTGGCATTTGACTCGTGAGGGACATCTAGTACCGACTAGTGGAACTGCAGCTCTTTAATAGAATTATTTTGATATTGGATACTATAATATTCACTGCCCACTGCTAATCTCGTCCCATAATGCTTTGCAGGGCCTTTGGTTGGGATTGTATTTTTGCCAATAACTGTGCTTGAGGTGGTCCTAAGAGGATGGGACCACCACTGAATGGTTCAAAAGATGTGTTTTTGTTTTCAAGGCATCTGCTTGGTTTTCCCCTAGGTTGGGAGGATCCTAAAATCATCACCTCTCTCACTGCTTGTTAATTTATCGTTTTCACTTTTTGTAGTAACTATATGCATTTTTAGCATATAAAGACAGAGATATTTATTTTATCTTAATTTGCACTGTACAAGGTGCTTTTGGCAATTATTGTACAGTGCAGTCAAGCACACAGCTACGCACTATGCAATGTGAATAGCTACGTGTAGTTAAAAATGTACTTCACGTAGCTACGTGAAGTGCTACTACGCAAACTACGCCCAGGCTTAGTTTCACCCCTCATTAGCCAGGATAGCTTGACTCCAGTGGCATGGAGAGCACGGGACCCACGTCTGGGCATACCCGTCCCACTCGGGGTGACAAACGCAAAAAGAACAACTGATGGACAGAATGCAGAACAATGTCATACATTCACCCCAGTACAGAGATCTGGGCCTAAATCCATCGTTTTTTTGCTCACCATGCCATTCCAGTTTGGACCCAGCCATATGCAAATCAGTCTTTACCTTGCGCCCAATGGGAACAGTCCAGCCCGAACTGCCAGGCCAGGTCCTCCCTGGACTGGAAACAAGCATCCTATGACCGGTTTCGGGATTTCACCCCTCATCAGCCAGGATAGCTTGACTCCAGTGGTATGGAGAGCACGGGACACACGTCTGGGCATACCCGTCCCACTCGGGGTGACAAACGCAAAAAGAACAATTGATGGACAGAATGCAGAACAATGTCATACATTCACCCCAGTACAGAGATCTGGGCCTAAATCCATCGTTTTTTTGCTCACCATGCCATTCCAGTTTGGACCCAGCCATATGCAAATCAGTCTTGACCCTGCGCCCAATGGGAACAGTCCAGCCCGAACTGCCAGGCCAGGTCCTCCCTGGACTGGAAACAAGCATCCTAGGACCGGTTTCGGGGTTTCACCCCTAATCAGCCAGGATAGCTTGACTCCAGTGGCATGGAGAGCACGGGATCCACGTCTGGGCATACCCTTCCCACTCGGGGTGAAAAACGCAAAAAGAACAATTGATGGACAGAATGCAGAACAATGTCATACATTCACCCCAGTACAGAGATCTGGGCCTAAATCCATCGTTTTTTTGCTCACCATTCCATTCCAGTTTGGACCCAGCCATATGCAAATCAGTATTGACCCTGCGCCCAATGGGAACAGTCCAGCCCGAACTGCCAGGCCAGGTCCTCCCTGGACTGGAAACAAGCATCCTAGGACCGGTTTCGGGGTTTCACCCCTCATCAGCCAGGATAGCTTGACTCCAGTGGCATGGAGAGCACGGGACCCACGTCTGGGCATACCCGTCCCACTCGGGGTGACAAACGCAAAAAGAACAATTGATGGACAGAATGCAGAACAATGTCATACATTCACCCCAGTACAGAGATCTGGGCCTAAATCCATCGTTTTTTTGCTCACCATGCCATTCCAGTTTGGACCCAGCCATATGCAAATCAGTCTTGACCCTGCGCCCAATGGGAACAGTCCAGCCCGAACTGCCAGGCCAGGTCCTCCCTGGACTGGAAACAAGCATCCTAGGACCGGTTTTGGGGTTTCACCCCTCATCAGCCAGGATAGCTTGACTCCAGTGGCATGGAGAGCACGGGACCCACGTCTGGGCATACCCGTCCCACTCGGGGTGACAAACGCAAAAAGAACAATTGATGGACAGAATGCAGAACAATGTCATACATTCACCCCAGTACAGAGATCTGGGCCTAAATCCATCGATTTTTTGCTCACCATGCCATTCCAGTTTGGACCCAGCCATATGCAAATCAGTCTTGACCCTGCGCCCAATGGGAACAGTCCAGCCCGAACTGCCAGGCCAGGTCCTCCCTGGACTGGAAACAAGCATCCTAGGACCGGTTTCGGGGTTTCACCCTTCATCAGCCAGGATAGCTTGACTCCAGTGGCATGGAGAGCACGGGATCCACGTCTGGGTATACCCGTCCCACTCTGGGTGACAAACGCAAAAAGAACAATTGATGGACAGAATGCAGAACAATGTCATACATTCACCCCAGTACAGAGATCTGGGCCTAAATCCATCGTTTTTTGCTCACCATGCCATTCCAGTTTGGACCCAGCCATATGCAAATCAGTCTTGACCCTGCGCCCAATGGGAACAGTCCAGCCCGAACTGCCAGGCCAGGTCCTCCCTGGACTGGAAACAAGCATCCTAGGACCGGTTTCGGGGTTTCACCCCTCATCAGCCAGGATAGCTTGACTCCAGTGGCATGGAGAGCATGGGACCCACGTCTGGGCATACCCGTCCCACTCGGGGTGACAAACGCAAAAAGAACAATTGATGGACAGAATGCAGAACAATGTCATACATTCACCCCAGTACAGAGATCTGGGCCTAAATCCATCGTTTTTTAGCTCACCATGCCATTCCAGTTTGGACCCAGCCATATGCAAATCAGTCTTGACCCTGCGCCCAATGGGAACAGTCCAGCCCGAACTGCCAGGCCAGGTCCTCCCTGGACTGGAAACAAGCATCCTAGGACCGGTTTCGGGGTTTCACCCCTCATCAGCCAGGATAGCTTGACTCCAGTGGCATGGAGAGCAAGAAACCCACGTCTGGCTATACCCGTCCCACTTGGGGTGACAAACGCAAAAAGAACATTTGATGGACAGAATGCAGAACAATGTCATACATTCACCCCAGTACAGAGATCTGGGCCTAAATCCATCGTTTTTTGCTCACCATGCCATTCCAGTTTGGACCCAGCCATATGCAAATCAGTCTTGACCCTGCGCCCAATGGGAACAGTCCAGCCCGAACTGCCAGGCCAGGTCCTCCCTGGACTGGAAACAAGCATCCTAGGACCGGTTTCGGGGTTTCACCCCTCATCAGCCAGGATAGCTTGACTCCAGTGGCATGGAGAGCACGGGACCCACGTCTGGGCAAACCCGTCCCACTCGGGGTGAAAAACACAAAAAGAACAATTGATGGACAGAATGCAGAACAATGTCATACATTCACCCCAGTACAGAGATCTGGGCCTAAATCCATCGTTTTTTGCTCACCATGCCATTCCAGTTTGGACCCAGCCATATGCAAATCAGTCTTGACCCTGCGCCCAATGGGAACAGTCCAGCCCGAACTGCCAGGCCAGGTCCTCCCTGGACTGGAAACAAGCATCCTAGGACCGGTTTCGGGGTTTCACCCCTCATCAGCCAGGATAGCTTGACTCCAGTGGCATGGAGAGCACGGGACCCACGTCTGGGCATACCCGTCCCACTCAGGGTGACAAACGCAAAAAGAACAATTGATGGACAGAATGCAGAACAATGTCATACATTCACCCCAGTACAGAGATCTGGGCCTAAATCCATCGTTTTTTGGCTCACCATGCCCTTCCAGTTTGGACCCAGCCATATGCAAATCAGTCTTCACCCTGCGCCCAATGGGAACAGTCCAGCCCGAACTGCCAGGCCAGGTCCTCCCTGGACTGGAAACAAGCATCCCAGGACCAGTTTTGGGGTTTCACCCCTCATCAGCCAGGATAGCTTAACTCCAGTGGCATGGAGAGCACCGGACCCTCGCCTGGGAATACCCGTCCCACTCGGGTTGACAAACGCAAAAAGAACAATTGATGGACAGAATGCAGAACAATGTCATACATTAACCCCAGTACAGAGATCTGGGCCTAAATCCATCGTTTTTTTGCTCACCATGCACTTCCCGTTTGGACCCAGCCATCTGTAAATCAGTCTTGACCCTGCGCCCAATGGGAACAGTCAAGCCCGAACTGCCAGGCCAGGTCCTCCCTAGACTGGAAACAAGCATCCTAGGACCGGTTTCAGGGTTTCCCCCTCATCAGCCAGGATAGCTTGACTCCAGTGGCATGGAGAGCACGGGACCCACGTCTGGGCATACCCGTCCCACTCGGGGTGACAAACGCAAAAAGAACAATTGATGGACAGAATGCAGAACAATGTCATACATTCACCCCAGTACAGAGATCTGGGCCTAAATCCATCGTTTTTTTGCTCACCATGCCATTCCAGTTTGGACCCAGCCATATGCAAATCAGTCTTGACCCTGCGCCCAATGGGAACAGTCCAGCCCGAACTGCCAGGCCAGGTCCTCCCTGGACTGGAAACAAGCATCCTAGGACCGGTTTCGGGGTTTCACCCCTCATCAGCCAGGATAGCTTGACTCCAGTGGCATGGAGAGCACGGGACCCACGTCTGGGCATACCCGTCCCACTCGGGGTGACAAACGCAAAAAGAACAATTGATGGACAGAATGCAGAACAATGTCATACATTCACCCCAGTACAGAGATCTGGGCCTAAATCCATCGTTTTTTTGCTCACCATGCCATTCCAGTTTGGACCCAGCCATATGCAAATCAGTCTTGACCCTGCGCCCAATGGGAACAGTCCAGCCCGAACTGCCAGGCCAGGTCCTCCCTGGACTGGAAACAAGCATCCTAGGACCGGTTTCGGGGTTTCACCCCTCATCAGCCAGGATAGCTTGACTCCAGTGGCATGGAGAGCACGGGACCCACGTCTGGGCATACCCGTCCCACTCGGGGTGACAAACGCAAAAAGAACAATTGATGGACAGAATGCAGAACAATGTCATACATTCACCCCAGTACAGAGATCTGGGCCTAAATCCATCGTTTTTTGCTCACCATGCCATTCCAGTTTGGACCCAGCCATATGCAAATCAGTCTTGACCCTGCGCCCAATGGGAACAGTCCAGCCCGAACTGCCAGGCCAGGTCCTCCCTGGACTGGAAACAAGCATCCTAGGACCGGTTTCGGGGTTTCACCCCTCATCAGCCAGGATAGCTTGACTCCAGTGGCATGGAGAGCACGGGACCCACATCTGGGCAAACCGATCCCACTCGGTGTGAAAAACGCAAAAAGAACAATTGATGGACAGAATGCAGAACAATGTCATACATTCACCCCAGTACAGAGATCTGGGCCTAAATCCATCGTTTTTTTGCTCACCATGCCATTCCAGTTTGGACCCAGCCATATGCAAATCAGTCATGACCTTGCACCCAATGGGAACAGTCCAGCCCGAACTGCCAGGCCAGGTCCTCCCTGGACTGCAAACAAGCATCCTAGGACCGGTTTCGGGGTTTCACCCCTCATCAGCCAGGATAGCTTGACTCCAGTGGCATGGAGAGCACGGGACCCACGTCTGGGCATACCCGTCCCACTCGGGGTGACAAACGCAAAAAGAACAATTGATGGACAGAATGCAGAACAATGTCATACATTCACCCCAGTACAGAGATCTGGGCCTAAATCCATCGTTTTTTTGCTCACCATGCCATTCCAGTTTGGACCCAGCCATATGCAAATCAGTCTTGACCCTGCGCCCAATGGGAACAGTCCAGCCCGAACTGCCAGGCCAGGTCCTCCCTGGACTGGAAACAAGCATCCTAGGACCGGTTTCGGGGTTTCACCCCTCATCAGCCAGGATAGCTTGACTCCAGTGGCATGGAGAGCACGGGACCCACGTCTGGGCATACCCGTCCCACTCGGGGTGACAAACGCAAAAAGAACAATTGATGGACAGAATGCAGAACAATGTCATACATTCACCCCAGTACAGAGATCTGGGCCTAAATCCATCGTTTTTTTGCTCACCATGCCATTCCAGTTTGGACCCAGCCATATGCAAATCAGTCTTGACCCTGCGCCCAATGGGAACAGTCCAGCCCGAACTGCCAGGCCAGGTCCTCCCTGGACTGGAAACAAGCATCCTAGGACCGGTTTCGGGGTTTCACCCCTCATCAGCCAGGATAGCTTGACTCCAGTGGCATGGAGAGCACGGGACCCACGTCTGGGCATACCCGTCCCACTCGGGGTGACAAACGCAAAAAGAACAATTGATGGACAGAATGCAGAACAATGTCATACATTCACCCCAGTACAGAGATCTGGGCCTAAATCCATCGTTTTTTGCTCACCATGCCATTCCAGTTTGGACCCAGCCATATGCAAATCAGTCTTGACCCTGCGCCCAATGGGAACAGTCCAGCCCGAACTGCCAGGCCAGGTCCTCCCTGGACTGGAAACAAGCATCCTAGGACCGGTTTCGGGGTTTCACCCCTCATCAGCCAGGATAGCTTGACTCCAGTGGCATGGAGAGCACGGGACCCACGTCTGGGCATACCCGTCCCACTCGGGGTGACAAACGCAAAAAGAACAATTGATGGACAGAATGCAGAACAATGTCATACATTCACCCCAGTACAGAGATCTGGGCCTAAATCCATCGTTTTTTTGCTCACCATGCCATTCCAGTTTGGACCCAGCCATATGCAAATCAGTCTTGACCCTGCGCCCAATGGGAACAGTCCAGCCCGAACTGCCAGGCCAGGTCCTCCCTGGACTGGAAACAAGCATCCTAGGACCGGTTTCGGGGTTTCACCCCTCATCAGCCAGGATAGCTTGACTCCAGTGGCATGGAGAGCACGGGACCCACGTCTGGGCATACCCGTCCCACTCGGGGTGACAAACGCAAAAAGAACAATTGATGGACAGAATGCAGAACAATGTCATACATTCACCCCAGTACAGAGATCTGGGCCTAAATCCATCGTTTTTTTGCTCACCATGCCATTCCAGTTTGGACCCAGCCATATGCAAATCAGTCTTGACCCTGCGCCCAATGGGAACAGTCCAGCCCGAACTGCCAGGCCAGGTCCTCCCTGGACTGGAAACAAGCATCCTAGGACCGGTTTCGGGGTTTCACCCCTCATCAGCCAGGATAGCTTGACTCCAGTGGCATGGAGAGCACGGGACCCACGTCTGGGCATACCCGTCCCACTGAGGGTGACAAACGCAAAAAGAACAATTGATGGACAGAATGCAGAACAATGTTATACATTCACCCCAGTACAGAGATCTGGGCCTAAATCCATGGTTTTTTTGCTCACCATGCCATTCCAGTTTGGACCCAGCCATATGCAAATCAGTATTGACCCTGCGCCCAATGGGAACACTCCAGCCCGAACTGCCAGGCCAGGTCCTCCCTGGACTGGAAACAAGCATCCTAGGACCGGTTTCGGGGTTTCACCCCTCATCAGCCAGGATAGCTTGACTCCAGTGGCATGGAGAGCACGGGACCCACGTCTGGGCAAACCCGTCCCACTCGGGTTGAAAAACACAAAAAGAACAATTGATGGACAGAATGCAGAACAATGTCATACATTCACCCCAGTACAGAGATCTGGGCCTAAATCCATCGTTTTTTTGCTCACCATGCCATTCCAGTTTGGACCCAGCCATATGCAAATCAGTCTTGACCCTGCGCCCAATGGGAACAGTCCAGCCCGAACTGCCAGGCCAGGTCCTCCCTGGACTGGAAACAAGCATCCTAGGACCGGTTTCGGGGTTTCACCCCTCATCAGCCAGGATAGCTTGACTCCAGTGGCATGGAGAGCACGGGACCCACGTCTGGGCATACCCGTCCCACTCGGGGTGACAAACGCAAAAAGAACAATTGATGGACAGAATGCAGAACAATGTCATACATTCACCCCAGTACAGAGATCTGGGCCTAAATCCATCGTTTTTTTGCTCACCATGCCATTCCAGTTTGGACCCAGCCATATGCAAATCAGTCTTGACCCTGCGCCCAATGGGAACAGTCCAGCCCGAACTGCCAGGCCAGGTCCTCCCTGGACTGGAAACAAGCATCCTAGGACCGGTTTCGGGGTTTCACCCCTCATCAGCCAGGATAGCTTGACTCCAGTGGCATGGAGAGCACGGGACCCACGTCTGGGCATACCCGTCCCACTCGGGGTGACAAACGCAAAAAGAACAATTGATGGACAGAATGCAGAACAATGTCATACATTCACCCCAGTACAGAGATCTGGGCCTAAATCCATCGTTTTTTTGCTCACCATGCCATTCCAGTTTGGACCCAGCCATATGCAAATCAGTCTTGACCCTGCGCCCAATGGGAACAGTCCAGCCCGAACTGCCAGGCCAGGTCCTCCCTGGACTGGAAACAAGCATCCTAGGACCGGTTTCGGGGTTTCACCCCTCATCAGCCAGGATAGCTTGACTCCAGTGGCATGGAGAGCACGGGACCCACGTCTGGGCATACCCGTCCCACTCGGGGTGACAAACGCAAAAAGAACAATTGATGGACAGAATGCAGAACAATGTCATACATTCACCCCAGTACAGAGATCTGGGCCTAAATCCATCGTTTTTTTGCTCACCATGCCATTCCAGTTTGGACCCAGCCATATGCAAATCAGTCTTGACCCTGCGCCCAATGGGAACAGTCCAGCCCGAACTGCCAGGCCAGGTCCTCCCTGGACTGGAAACAAGCATCCTAGGACCGGTTTCGGGGTTTCACCCCTCATCAGCCAGGATAGCTTGACTCCAGTGGCATGGAGAGCACGGGACCCACGTCTGGGCATACCCGTCCCACTCGGGGTGACAAACGCAAAAAGAACAATTGATGGACAGAATGCAGAACAATGTCATACATTCACCCCAGTACAGAGATCTGGGCCTAAATCCATCGTTTTTTTGCTCACCATGCCATTCCAGTTTGGACCCAGCCATATGCAAATCAGTCTTGACCCTGCACCCAATGGGAACAGTCCAGCCCGAACTTCCAGGCCAGGTCCTCCCTGGACTGGAAACAAGCATCCTAGGACCGGTTTCGGGGTTTCACCCCTCATCAGCCAGGATAGCTTGACTCCAGTGGCATGGAGAGCACGGGAACCACTTCTGGGCAAACCCGTCCCACTCGGGGTGAAAAACGCAAAAAGAACAATTGATGGACAGAATGCAGAACAATGTCATACATTCACCCCAGTACAGAGATCTGGGCCTAAATCCATCGTTTTTTTGCTCACCATGCCATTCCAGTTTGGACCCAGCCATATGCAAATCAGTCTTGACCCTGTGCCCAATGGGAACAGTCCAGCCCGAACTGCCAGGCCAGGTCCTCCCTGGACTGGAAACAAGCATCCTAGGACCGGTTTCGGGGTTTCACCAATCATCAGCCAGGATAGCTTGACTCCAGTGGCATGGAGAGCACGAGACCCACGTCTTGGCATACCCGTCCCACTCGGGGTGACAAACGCAAAAAGAACAATTGATGGACAGAATGCAGAACAATGTCATACATTCACCCCAGTACAGAGATCTGGGCCTAAATCCATCGTTTTTTGCTCACCATGCCATTCCAGTTTGGACCCAGCCATATGCAAATCAGTCTTGACCCTGCGCCCAATGGGAACAGTCCAGCCCGAACTGCCAGGCCAGGTCCTCCCTGGACTGGAAACAAGCATCCTAGGACCGGTTTCGGGGTTTCACCCCTCATCAGCCAGGATAGCTTGACTCCAGTGGCATGGAGAGCACGGGACCCACGTCTGGGCATACCCGTCCCACTCGGGGTGACAAACGCAAAAAGAACAATTGATGGACAGAATGCAGAACAATGTCATACATTCACCCCAGTACAGAGATCTGGGCCTAAATCCATCGTTTTTTTGCTCACCATGCCATTCCAGTTTGGACCCAGCCATATGCAAATCAGTCTTGACCCTGCGCCCAATGGGAACAGTCCAGCCCGAACTGCCAGGCCAGGTCCTCCCTGGACTGGAAACAAGCATCCTAGGACCGGTTTCGGGGTTTCACCCCTCATCAGCCAGGATAGCTTGACTCCAGTGGCATGGAGAGCACGGGACCCACGTCTGGGCATACCCGTCCCACTCGGGGTGACAAACGCAAAAAGAACAATTGATGGACAGAATGCAGAACAATGTCATACATTCACCCCAGTACAGAGATCTGGGCCTAAATCCATCGTTTTTTTGCTCACCATGCCATTCCAGTTTGGACCCAGCCATATGCAAATCAGTCTTGACCCTGCGCCCAATGGGAACAGTCCAGCCCGAACTGCCAGGCCAGGTCCTCCCTGGACTGGAAACAAGCATCCTAGGACCGGTTTCGGGGTTTCACCCCTCATCAGCCAGGATAGCTTGACTCCAGTGGCATGGAGAGCACGGGACCCACGTCTGGGCATACCCGTCCCACTCGGGGTGACAAACGCAAAAAGAACAATTGATGGACAGAATGCAGAACAATGTCATACATTCACCCCAGTACAGAGATCTGGGCCTAAATCCATCGTTTTTTTGCTCACCATGCCATTCCAGTTTGGACCCAGCCATATGCAAATCAGTCTTGACCCTGCGCCCAATGGGAACAGTCCAGCCCGAACTGCCAGGCCAGGTCCTCCCTGGACTGGAAACAAGCATCCTAGGACCGGTTTCGGGGTTTCACCCCTCATCAGCCAGGATAGCTTGACTCCAGTGGCATGGAGAGCACGGGACCCACGTCTGGGCATACCCGTCCCACTCGGGGTGACAAACGCAAAAAGAACAATTGATGGACAGAATGCAGAACAATGTCATACATTCACCCCAGTACAGAGATCTGGGCCTAAATCCATCGTTTTTTTGCTCACCATGCCATTCCAGTTTGGACCCAGCCATATGCAAATCAGTCTTGACCCTGCGCCCAATGGGAACAGTCCAGCCCGAACTGCCAGGCCAGGTCCTCCCTGGACTGGAAACAAGCATCCTAGGACCGGTTTCGGGGTTTCACCCCTCATCAGCCAGGATAGCTTGACTCCAGTGGCATGGAGAGCACGGGACCCACGTCTGGGCATACCCGTCCCACTCGGGGTGACAAACGCAAAAAGAACAATTGATGGACAGAATGCAGAACAATGTCATACATTCACCCCAGTACAGAGATCTGGGCCTAAATCCATCGTTTTTTTGCTCACCATGCCATTCCAGTTTGGACCCAGCCATATGCAAATCAGTCTTGACCCTGCGCCCAATGGGAACAGTCCAGCCCGAACTGCCAGGCCAGGTCCTCCCTGGACTGGAAACAAGCATCCTAGGACCGGTTTCGGGGTTTCACCCCTCATCAGCCAGGATAGCTTGACTCCAGTGGCATGGAGAGCACGGGACCCACGTCTGGGCATACCCGTCCCACTCGGGGTGACAAACGCAAAAAGAACAATTGATGGACAGAATGCAGAACAATGTCATACATTCACCCCAGTACAGAGATCTGGGCCTAAATCCATCGTTTTTTTGCTCACCATGCCATTCCAGTTTGGACCCAGCCATATGCAAATCAGTCTTGACCCTGCGCCCAATGGGAACAGTCCAGCCCGAACTGCCAGGCCAGGTCCTCCCTGGACTGGAAACAAGCATCCTAGGACCGGTTTCGGGGTTTCACCCCTCATCAGCCAGGATAGCTTGACTCCAGTGGCATGGAGAGCACGGGACCCACGTCTGGGCATACCCGTCCCACTCGGGGTGACAAACGCAAAAAGAACAATTGATGGACAGAATGCAGAACAATGTCATACATTCACCCCAGTACAGAGATCTGGGCCTAAATCCATCGTTTTTTGCTCACCATGCCATTCCAGTTTGGACCCAGCCATATGCAAATCAGTCTTGACCCTGCGCCCAATGGGAACAGTCCAGCCCGAACTGCCAGGCCAGGTCCTCCCTGGACTGGAAACAAGCATCCTAGGACCGGTTTCGGGGTTTCACCCCTCATCAGCCAGGATAGCTTGACTCCAGTGGCATGGAGAGCACGGGACCCACGTCTGGGCATACCCGTCCCACTCGGGGTGACAAACGCAAAAAGAACAATTGATGGACAGAATGCAGAACAATGTCATACATTCACCCCAGTACAGAGATCTGGGCCTAAATCCATCGTTTTTTTGCTCACCATGCCATTCCAGTTTGGACCCAGCCATATGCAAATCAGTCTTGACCCTGCGCCCAATGGGAACAGTCCAGCCCGAACTGCCAGGCCAGGTCCTCCCTGGACTGGAAACAAGCATCCTAGGACCGGTTTCGGGGTTTCACCCCTCATCAGCCAGGATAGCTTGACTCCAGTGGCATGGAGAGCACGGGACCCACGTCTGGGCATACCCGTCCCACTCGGGGTGACAAACGCAAAAAGAACAATTGATGGACAGAATGCAGAACAATGTCATACATTCACCCCAGTACAGAGATCTGGGCCTAAATCCATCGTTTTTTTGCTCACCATGCCATTCCAGTTTGGACCCAGCCATATGCAAATCAGTCTTGACCCTGCGCCCAATGGGAACAGTCCAGCCCGAACTGCCAGGCCAGGTCCTCCCTGGACTGGAAACAAGCATCCTAGGACCGGTTTCGGGGTTTCACCCCTCATCAGCCAGGATAGCTTGACTCCAGTGGCATGGAGAGCACGGGACCCACGTCTGGGCATACCCGTCCCACTCGGGGTGACAAACGCAAAAAGAACAATTGATGGACAGAATGCAGAACAATGTCATACATTCACCCCAGTACAGAGATCTGGGCCTAAATCCATCGTTTTTTTGCTCACCATGCCATTCCAGTTTGGACCCAGCCATATGCAAATCAGTCTTGACCCTGCGCCCAATGGGAACAGTCCAGCCCGAACTGCCAGGCCAGGTCCTCCCTGGACTGGAAACAAGCATCCTAGGACCGGTTTCGGGGTTTCACCCCTCATCAGCCAGGATAGCTTGACTCCAGTGGCATGGAGAGCACGGGACCCACGTCTGGGCATACCCGTCCCACTCGGGGTGACAAACGCAAAAAGAACAATTGATGGACAGAATGCAGAACAATGTCATACATTCACCCCAGTACAGAGATCTGGGCCTAAATCCATCGTTTTTTTGCTCACCATGCCATTCCAGTTTGGACCCAGCCATATGCAAATCAGTCTTGACCCTGCGCCCAATGGGAACAGTCCAGCCCGAACTGCCAGGCCAGGTCCTCCCTGGACTGGAAACAAGCATCCTAGGACCGGTTTCGGGGTTTCACCCCTCATCAGCCAGGATAGCTTGACTCCAGTGGCATGGAGAGCACGGGACCCACGTCTGGGCATACCCGTCCCACTCGGGGTGACAAACGCAAAAAGAACAATTGATGGACAGAATGCAGAACAATGTCATACATTCACCCCAGTACAGAGATCTGGGCCTAAATCCATCGTTTTTTTGCTCACCATGCCATTCCAGTTTGGACCCAGCCATATGCAAATCAGTCTTGACCCTGCGCCCAATGGGAACAGTCCAGCCCGAACTGCCAGGCCAGGTCCTCCCTGGACTGGAAACAAGCATCCTAGGACCGGTTTCGGGGTTTCACCCCTCATCAGCCAGGATAGCTTGACTCCAGTGGCATGGAGAGCACGGGACCCACGTCTGGGCAAACCCGTCCCACTCGGGGTGACAAACGCAAAAAGAACAATTGATGGACAGAATGCAGAACAATGTCATACATTCACCCCAGTACAGAGATCTGGGCCTAAATCCATCGTTTTTTTGCTCACCATGCCATTCCAGTTTGGACCCAGCCATATGCAAATCAGTCTTGACCCTGCGCCCAATGGGAACAGTCCAGCCCGAACTGCCAGGCCAGGTCCTCCCTGGACTGGAAACAAGCATCCTAGGACCGGTTTCGGGGTTTCACCCCTCATCAGCCAGGATAGCTTGACTCCAGTGGCATGGAGAGCACGGGACCCACGTCTGGGCATACCCGTCCCACTCGGGGTGACAAACGCAAAAAGAACAATTGATGGACAGAATGCAGAACAATGTCATACATTCACCCCAGTACAGAGATCTGGGCCTAAATCCATCGTTTTTTTGCTCACCATGCCATTCCAGTTTGGACCCAGCCATATGCAAATCAGTCTTGACCCTGCGCCCAATGGGAACAGTCCAGCCCGAACTGCCAGGCCAGGTCCTCCCTGGACTGGAAACAAGCATCCTAGGACCGGTTTCGGGGTTTCACCCCTCATCAGCCAGGATAGCTTGACTCCAGTGGCATGGAGAGCACGGGACCCACGTCTGGGCATACCCGTCCCACTCGGGGTGACAAACGCAAAAAGAACAATTGATGGACAGAATGCAGAACAATGTCATACATTCACCCCAGTACAGAGATCTGGGCCTAAATCCATCGTTTTTTTGCTCACCATGCCATTCCAGTTTGGACCCAGCCATATGCAAATCAGTCTTGACCCTGCGCCCAATGGGAACAGTCCAGCCCGAACTGCCAGGCCAGGTCCTCCCTGGACTGGAAACAAGCATCCTAGGACCGGTTTCGGGGTTTCACCCCTCATCAGCCAGGATAGCTTGACTCCAGTGGCATGGAGAGCACGGGACCCACGTCTGGGCATACCCGTCCCACTCGGGGTGACAAACGCAAAAAGAACAATTGATGGACAGAATGCAGAACAATGTCATACATTCACCCCAGTACAGAGATCTGGGCCTAAATCCATCGTTTTTTTGCTCACCATGCCATTCCAGTTTGGACCCAGCCATATGCAAATCAGTCTTGACCCTGCGCCCAATGGGAACAGTCCAGCCCGAACTGCCAGGCCAGGTCCTCCCTGGACTGGAAACAAGCATCCTAGGACCGGTTTCGGGGTTTCACCCCTCATCAGCCAGGATAGCTTGACTCCAGTGGCATGGAGAGCACGGGACCCACGTCTGGGCATACCCGTCCCACTCGGGGTGACAAACGCAAAAAGAACAATTGATGGACAGAATGCAGAACAATGTCATACATTCACCCCAGTACAGAGATCTGGGCCTAAATCCATCGTTTTTTTGCTCACCATGCCATTCCAGTTTGGACCCAGCCATATGCAAATCAGTCTTGACCCTGCGCCCAATGGGAACAGTCCAGCCCGAACTGCCAGGCCAGGTCCTCCCTGGACTGGAAACAAGCATCCTAGGACCGGTTTCGGGGTTTCACCCCTCATCAGCCAGGATAGCTTGACTCCAGTGGCATGGAGAGCACGGGACCCACGTCTGGGCATACCCGTCCCACTCGGGGTGACAAACGCAAAAAGAACAATTGATGGACAGAATGCAGAACAATGTCATACATTCACCCCAGTACAGAGATCTGGGCCTAAATCCATCGTTTTTTTGCTCACCATGCCATTCCAGTTTGGACCCAGCCATATGCAAATCAGTCTTGACCCTGCGCCCAATGGGAACAGTCCAGCCCGAACTGCCAGGCCAGGTCCTCCCTGGACTGGAAACAAGCATCCTAGGACCGGTTTCGGGGTTTCACCCCTCATCAGCCAGGATAGCTTGACTCCAGTGGCATGGAGAGCACGGGACCCACGTCTGGGCATACCCGTCCCACTCGGGGTGACAAACGCAAAAAGAACAATTGATGGACAGAATGCAGAACAATGTCATACATTCACCCCAGTACAGAGATCTGGGCCTAAATCCATCGTTTTTTTGCTCACCATGCCATTCCAGTTTGGACCCAGCCATATGCAAATCAGTCTTGACCCTGCGCCCAATGGGAACAGTCCAGCCCGAACTGCCAGGCCAGGTCCTCCCTGGACTGGAAACAAGCATCCTAGGACCGGTTTCGGGGTTTCACCCCTCATCAGCCAGGATAGCTTGACTCCAGTGGCATGGAGAGCACGGGACCCACGTCTGGGCATACCCGTCCCACTCGGGGTGACAAACGCAAAAAGAACAATTGATGGACAGAATGCAGAACAATGTCATACATTCACCCCAGTACAGAGATCTGGGCCTAAATCCATCGTTTTTTTGCTCACCATGCCATTCCAGTTTGGACCCAGCCATATGCAAATCAGTCTTGACCCTGCGCCCAATGGGAACAGTCCAGCCCGAACTGCCAGGCCAGGTCCTCCCTGGACTGGAAACAAGCATCCTAGGACCGGTTTCGGGGTTTCACCCCTCATCAGCCAGGATAGCTTGACTCCAGTGGCATGGAGAGCACGGGACCCACGTCTGGGCAAACCCGTCCCACTCGGGGTGACAAACGCAAAAAGAACAATTGATGGACAGAATGCAGAACAATGTCATACATTCACCCCAGTACAGAGATCTGGGCCTAAATCCATCGTTTTTTTGCTCACCATGCCATTCCAGTTTGGACCCAGCCATATGCAAATCAGTCTTGACCCTGCGCCCAATGGGAACAGTCCAGCCCGAACTGCCAGGCCAGGTCCTCCCTGGACTGGAAACAAGCATCCTAGGACCGGTTTCGGGGTTTCACCCCTCATCAGCCAGGATAGCTTGACTCCAGTGGCATGGAGAGCACGGGACCCACGTCTGGGCATACCCGTCCCACTCGGGGTGACAAACGCAAAAAGAACAATTGATGGACAGAATGCAGAACAATGTCATACATTCACCCCAGTACAGAGATCTGGGCCTAAATCCATCGTTTTTTGCTCACCATGCCATTCCAGTTTGGACCCAGCCATATGCAAATCAGTCTTGACCCTGCGCCCAATGGGAACAGTCCAGCCCGAACTGCCAGGCCAGGTCCTCCCTGGACTGGAAACAAGCATCCTAGGACCGGTTTCGGGGTTTCACCCCTCATCAGCCAGGATAGCTTGACTCCAGTGGCATGGAGAGCACGGGACCCACGTCTGGGCATACCCGTCCCACTCGGGGTGACAAACGCAAAAAGAACAATTGATGGACAGAATGCAGAACAATGTCATACATTCACCCCAGTACAGAGATCTGGGCCTAAATCCATCGTTTTTTTGCTCACCATGCCATTCCAGTTTGGACCCAGCCATATGCAAATCAGTCTTGACCCTGCGCCCAATGGGAACAGTCCAGCCCGAACTGCCAGGCCAGGTCCTCCCTGGACTGGAAACAAGCATCCTAGGACCGGTTTCGGGGTTTCACCCCTCATCAGCCAGGATAGCTTGACTCCAGTGGCATGGAGAGCACGGGACCCACGTCTGGGCATACCCGTCCCACTCGGGGTGACAAACGCAAAAAGAACAATTGATGGACAGAATGCAGAACAATGTCATACATTCACCCCAGTACAGAGATCTGGGCCTAAATCCATCGTTTTTTGCTCACCATGCCATTCCAGTTTGGACCCAGCCATATGCAAATCAGTCTTGACCCTGCCCCCAATGGGAACAGTCCAGCCCGAACTGCCAGGCCAGGTCCTCCCTGGACTGGAAACAAGCATCCTAGGACCGGTTTCGGGGTTTCACCCCTCATCAGCCAGGATAGCTTGACTCCAGTGGCATGGAGAGCACGGGAACCACTTCTGGGCAAACCCGTCCCACTCGGGGTGAAAAACGCAAAAAGAACAATTGATGGACAGAATGCAGAACAATGTCATACATTCACCCCAGTACAGAGATCTGGGCCTAAATCCATCGTTTTTTGCTCACCATGCCATTCCAGTTTGGACCCAGCCATATGCAAATCAGTCTTGACCCTGCGCCCAATGGGAACAGTCCAGCCCGAACTGCCAGGCCAGGTCCTCCCTGGACTGGAAACAAGCATCCTAGGACCGGTTTCGGGGTTTCACCCCTCATCAGCCAGGATAGCTTGACTCCAGTGGCATGGAGAGCACGGGACCCACGTCTGGGCATACCCGTCCCACTCGGGGTGACAAACGCAAAAAGAACAATTGATGGACAGAATGCAGAACAATGTCATACATTCACCCCAGTACAGAGATCTGGGCCTAAATCCATCGTTTTTTTGCTCACCATGCCATTCCAGTTTGGACCCAGCCATATGCAAATCAGTCTTGACCCTGCGCCCAATGGGAACAGTCCAGCCCGAACTGCCAGGCCAGGTCCTCCCTGGACTGGAAACAAGCATCCTAGGACCGGTTTCGGGGTTTCACCCCTCATCAGCCAGGATAGCTTGACTCCAGTGGCATGGAGAGCACGGGACCCACGTCTGGGCATACCCGTCCCACTCGGGGTGACAAACGCAAAAAGAACAATTGATGGACAGAATGCAGAACAATGTCATACATTCACCCCAGTACAGAGATCTGGGCCTAAATCCATCGTTTTTTGCTCACCATGCCATTCCAGTTTGGACCCAGCCATATGCAAATCAGTCTTGACCCTGCGCTCAATGGGAACAGTCCAGCCCGAACTGCCATGCCAGGTCCTCCCTGGACTGGAAACAAGCATCCTAGGACCGGTTTCGGGGTTTCACCCCTCATCAGCCAGGATAGCTTGACTCCAGTGGCATGGAGAGCACGAGACCCATGTCTGGGCATACCCGTCCCATTCGGGGTGACAAACACAAAAAGAACAATTGATGGACAGAATGCAGAACAATGTCATACATTCACCCCAGTACAGAGATCTGGGCCTAAATCCATTGTTTTGTTGCTCACCATGCCATTCCAGTTTGGACCCAGCCATAAGCAAATCAGTCTTGACCCTGCGCCCAATGGGAACAGTCCAGCCCGAACTGCCAGGCCAGGTCCTTCCTGGACTGGAAACAAGCATCCTAGGACCGGTTTCGGGGTTTCACCCCTCATCAGCCAGGATAGCTTGACTCCAGTGGCATGGAGAGCACGGGACCCACGTCTGGGCATACCCGTCCCACTCGGGGTGACAAACGCAAAAAGAACAATTGATGGACAGAATGCAGAACAATGTCATACATTCACCCCAGTACAGAGATCTGGGCCTAAATCCATCGTTTTTTTGCTCACCATGCCATTCCAGTTTGGACCCAGCCATATGCAAATCAGTCTTGACCCTGCGCCCAATGGGAACAGTCCAGCCCGAACTGCCAGGCCAGGTCCTCCCTGGACTGGAAACAAGCATCCTAGGACCGGTTTCGGGGTTTCACCCCTCATCAGCCAGGATAGCTTGACTCCAGTGGCATGGAGAGCACGGGACCCACGTCTGGGCATACCCGTCCCACTCGGGGTGACAAACGCAAAAAGAACAATTGATGGACAGAATGCAGAACAATGTCATACATTCACCCCAGTACAGAGATCTGGGCCTAAATCCATCGTTTTTTGCTCACCATGCCATTCCAGTTTGGACCCAGCCATATGCAAATCAGTCTTGACCCTGCGCCCAATGGGAACAGTCCAGCCCGAACTGCCAGGCCAGGTCCTCCCTGGACTGGAAACAAGCATCCTAGGACCGGTTTCGGGGTTTCACCCCTCATCAGCCAGGATAGCTTGACTCCAGTGGCATGGAGAGCACGGGACCCACGTCTGGGCAAACCCGTCCCACTCGGGGTGACAAACGCAAAAAGAACAATTGATGGACAGAATGCAGAACAATGTCATACATTCACCCCAGTACAGAGATCTGGGCCTAAATCCATCGTTTTTTTGCTCACCATGCCATTCCAGTTTGGACCCAGCCATATGCAAATCAGTCTTGACCCTGCGCCCAATGGGAACAGTCCAGCCCGAACTGCCAGGCCAGGTCCTCCCTGGACTGGAAACAAGCATCCTAGGACCGGTTTCGGGGTTTCACCCCTCATCAGCCAGGATAGCTTGACTCCAGTGGCATGGAGAGCACGGGACCCACGTCTGGGCATACCCGTCCCACTCGGGGTGACAAACGCAAAAAGAACAATTGATGGACAGAATGCAGAACAATGTCATACATTCACCCCAGTACAGAGATCTGGGCCTAAATCCATCGTTTTTTTGCTCACCATGCCATTCCAGTTTGGACCCAGCCATATGCAAATCAGTCTTGACCCTGCGCCCAATGGGAACAGTCCAGCCCGAACTGCCAGGCCAGGTCCTCCCTGGACTGGAAACAAGCATCCTAGGACCGGTTTCGGGGTTTCACCCCTCATCAGCCAGGATAGCTTGACTCCAGTGGCATGGAGAGCACGGGACCCACGTCTGGGCATACCCGTCCCACTCGGGGTGACAAACGCAAAAAGAACAATTGATGGACAGAATGCAGAACAATGTCATACATTCACCCCAGTACAGAGATCTGGGCCTAAATCCATCGTTTTTTGCTCACCATGCCATTCCAGTTTGGACCCAGCCATATGCAAATCAGTCTTGACCCTGCGCCCAATGGGAACAGTCCAGCCCGAACTGCCAGGCCAGGTCCTCCCTGGACTGGAAACAAGCATCCTAGGACCGGTTTCGGGGTTTCACCCCTCATCAGCCAGGATAGCTTGACTCCAGTGGCATGGAGAGCACGAAACCCACGTCTGGGCATACCCGTCCCACTTGGGGTGACAAACGCAAAAAGAACAATTGATGGACAGAATGCAGAACAATGTCATACATTCACCCCAGTACAGAGATCTGGGCCTAAATCCATCGTTTTTTTGCTCACCATGCCATTCCAGTTTGGACCCAGCCATATGCAAATCAGTCTTGACCCTGCGCCCAATGGGAACAGTCCAGCCCGAACTGCCAGGCCAGGTCCTCCCTGGACTGGAAACAAGCATCCTAGGACCGGTTTCATGGTTTCACCCCTCATCAGCCAGGATAGCTTGACTCCAGTGGCATGGAGAGCGCTGGACCCACGTCTGGGCAAACCCGTCCCACTCGGGGTGAAAAACTCAAAATGAAAAATTGATGGACAGAATGCAGAATAATGTCATACATTCACCCGAGTACAGAGATCTGGGCCTAAATCCATAGTTTTTTCGCTCACCATGCCATTCCAGTTTGGACCCAGCCATATGCAAATCAGTCTTGACCCTGCGCCCAATGGGAACAGTCCAGCCCGAACTGCCAGGCCAGGTCCTCCCTGGACTGGAAACAAGCATCCTAGGACCGGTTTCGGGGTTTCACCCCTCATCAGCCAGGATAGCTTGACTCCAGTGGCATGGAGAGCACGGGACCCACGTCTGGGCATACCCGTCCCACTCGGGGTGACAAACGCAAAAAGAACAATTGATGGACAGAATGCAGAACAATGTCATACATTCACCCCAGTACAGAGATCTGGGCCTAAATCCATCGTTTTTTGCTCACCATGCCATTCCAGTTTGGACCCAGCCATATGCAAATCAGTCTTGACCCTGCGCCCAATGGGAACAGTCCAGCCCGAACTGCCAGGCCAGGTCCTCCCTGGACTGGAAACAAGCATCCTAGGACCGGTTTCGGGGTTTCACCCCTCATCAGCCAGGATAGCTTGACTCCAGTGGCATGGAGAGCACGGGACCCACGTCTGGGCATACCCGTCCCACTCGGGGTGACAAACGCAAAAAGAACAATTGATGGACAGAATGCAGAACAATGTCATACATTCACCCCAGTACAGAGATCTGGGCCTAAATCCATCGTTTTTTGCTCACCATGCCATTCCAGTTTGGACCCAGCCATATGCAAATCAGTCTTGACCCTGCGCCCAATGGGAACAGTCCAGCCCGAACTGCCAGGCCAGGTCCTCCCTGGACTGGAAACAAGCATCCTAGGACCGGTTTCGGGGTTTCACCCCTCATCAGCCAGGATAGCTTGACTCCAGTGGCATGGAGAGCACGGGACCCACGTCTGGGCATACCCGTCCCACTCGGGGTGACAAACGCAAAAAGAACAATTGATGGACAGAATGCAGAACAATGTCATACATTCACCCCAGTACAGAGATCTGGGCCTAAATCCATCGTTTTTTTGCTCACCATGCCATTCCAGTTTGGACCCAGCCATATGCAAATCAGTATTGACCCTGCGCCCAATGGGAACAGTCCAGCCCGAACTGCCAGGCCAGGTCCTCCCTGGACTGGAAACAAGCATCCTAGGACCGGTTTCAGGGTTTCACCCCTCATCAGCCAGGATAGCTTGACTAGTGGCATGGAGAGCACCGGACCCACGTCTGGGCAAACCCATCCCACTCGGGGAGAAAACGCAAAAAGAACCATTTATGGACAGAATGCAGAACAATGTCATACATTCACCCCAGTACAGAGATCTGGGCCTAAATCCATAGTTTTTTTGCTCACAATGCCATTCCAGTTTGGACCCAGCCATATGCAAATCAGTCTTGACCCTGCGCCCAATGGGAACAGTCCAGCCCGAACTGCCAGGCCAGGTCCTCCCTGGACTGGAAAAAAGCATCCTAGGACCGGTTTCAGGGTTTCACCCCTCATCAGCCAGGATAGCTTGACTCCAGTGGCATGGAGAGCACGGAACCCACGTCTGGGCATACCCGTCCCACTCGGGGTGACAAACGCAAAAAGAACAATTGATGGACAGAATGCAGAACAATGGTCATACATTCACCCCAGTACAGAGATCTGGGCCTAAATCCATCGTTATTTTGCTCACCATGCCATTCCAGTTTGGACCCAGCCATATGCAAATCAGTCTTGACCCTGCGCCCAATGGGAACAGTCCAGCCCGAACTGCCAGGCCAGGTCCTCCCTGGACTGGAAACAAGCATCCTAGGACCGGTTTCGGGGTTTCACCCCTCATCAGCCAGGATAGCTTGACTCCAGTGGCATGGAGAGCACGGGACCCACGTCTGGGCATACCCGTCCCACTCGGGGTGACAAACGCAAAAAGAACAATTGATGGACAGAATGCAGAACAATGTCATACATTCACCCCAGTACAGAGATCTGTGCCTAAATCCATCGTTTTTTTGCTCACCATGCCATTCCAGTTTGGACCCAACCATATGCAAATCAGTCTTGACCCTGCGCCCAATGGGAACAGTCCAGCCCGAACTGCCAGGCCAGGTCCTCCCTGGACTGGAAACAAGCATCCTAGGACCGGTTTCGGGGTTTCACCCCTCATCAGCCAGGATAGCTTGACTCCAGTGGCATGGAGAGCACGGGACCCACGTCTGGGCAAACCCGTCCCACTAGGGTTGAAAAACACAAAAAGAACAATTGATGGACAGAATGCAGAACAATGTCATACATTCACCCCAGTACAGAGATCTGGGCCTAAATCCATAGTTTTTTTGCTCACCATGCCATTCCAGTTTGGACCCAGCCATATGCAAATCAGTCTTGATCCTGCGCCCAATGGGAACAGTCCATCCCAAACTGCCAGGCCAGGTCCTCCCTGGACTGGAAACAAGCATCCTGGGACCGGTTTCGGGGTTTCACCCCTCATCAGCCAGGATAGCTTGACTCCAGTGGCATGGAGAGCACGTGACCCAGGTCTGCGCATACTCGTCCCACTCGGGGTGACAAACGCAAAAAGAACAATTGATGGACAGAATGCAGAACAATGTCATGCATTCACCCCAGTACAGAGATCTCAGCCTAAATCCATCGTTTTTTTGCTCACCATGCCATTCCAGTTTGGACCCAGCCATATGCAAATCAGTCTTGACCCTCGCCCAATGGGTACAGTCCAGCCCGAACTTCCAGGACATGTCCTCCCTGGACTGGAAACAAGCATCCTAGGACCGGTTTCTGGGTTTCACCCCTCATCAGCCAGGATAGCTTGACTCTAGTGGCATGGAGAGCACCGGACCCACGTCTGGGCAAACCCATCCCACTCGGGGAGAAAAACGCAAAAAGAACAATTTATGGAGAGAATGCAGAACAATGCCATACATTCACCCCAGTACAGAGATCTGGGCCTAAATCCATTGTTTTTTTGCTCACCATGCCATTCCAGTTTGGACCCAGCCATATGCAAATCAGTCTTGACCCTGCGCCCAATGGGAACAGTCCAGCCCGAACTGCCAGGCCAGGTCCGCCCTGGACTGGAAACAAGCATCCTAGGACCGGTTTCGGGGTTTCACCCCTCATCAGCCAGGATAGCTTGACTCCAGTGGCACGGAGAGCACGGGACCCACGTCTGGGCATACCCGTCCCACTTGGAGTGACAAACGCAAAAAGAACAATTGATGGACAGAATGCAGAACAATGTCATACATTCACCCCAGTACAGAGATCTGTGCCTAAATCCATCGTTTTTGCTCGCCATTCCAGTTTGGACCCAACCATATGCAAATCAGTCTTGACCCTGCACCCAATGGGAACACTCCAGCCCGAACTGCCAGGCCAGGTCCTCCCTGGACTGGAAACAAGCATCCTGGGACCGGTTTCGGGGTTTCACCCCTCATCAGCCAGGATAGCTTGACTCCAGTGGCATGGAGAGTACGGACCCATGTCTGGGCATACTCGTCCCACTCGGGGTGACAAACGTAAAAAGAACACTTGATGGACAGAATGCAGAACAATGTCATACATTCACCCTAGTGCAGAGATCTCAGCCTAAATCCATCGTTTTTTTGCTCACCATGCCATTCCAGTTTGGACCCAGCCATATGCAAATCAGTCTTGACCCTGCGCCCAATGGGTACAGTCCAGCCCGAACTTCCAGGACATGTCCTCCCTGGATTGGAAACAAGCATCCTAGGACCGGTTTCGGGGTTTCACCCCTCATCAGCCAGGATAGCTTGACTCCAGTGGCATGGAGAGTACGGACCCACGTCTGGGCATACTCGTCCCACTCGGGGTGACAAACGCAAAAAGAACACTTGATGGACAGAATTCAGAACAATGTCATACATTCACCCCAGTGCAGAGTTCTGGGCCTAAATCCATCGTTTTTTTGCTCACCATGCCGTTCCAGTTTGGACCCAGCCATATGCAAATCAGTCTTGACCAAGACGCCCAATGGGACTTTCCAGCCCGAACTGCACTGCCAGGTCCTCCCTGGACTGGAAACAAGCATCCTAGGACCGGTTTTGGGGTTTCACCCCTCATCAGCCAGGATAGCTTGACTCCAGTGGCATGGAGAGCACGGGACCCATGTCTGGGCATACCCGTCCCACTCGGGGTGACAAACGCAAAAAGAACAATTGATGGACAGAATGCAGAACAATGTCATACATTCACCCCAGGACAGAGATCTGGGGCTAAATCCATCGTTTTTTTGCTCACCATGCCATTCCAGTTTGGACCCAGCCATATGCAAATCAGTCTTGACCCTGAGCCCAATGTGAACAGTCCAGCCCGAACTGCCAGGCCAGGTCCTCCCTGGACTGGAAACAAGCATCCTAGGACCGGTTTTGGGGTTTCACCCCTCATCAGCCAGGATAGCTTGACTCCAGTGGCATGGAGAGCACGGGACCCACGTCTGGGCAAACCCGTCCCACTAGGGTTGAAAAACACAAAAAGAATAATTGATGGACAGAATGCAGAACAATGTCATACATTCACCCCAGTACAGAGATCTGTGCCTAAATCCATCGTTTGTTTGCTCACCATGCCATTCCAGTTTGGACCCAACCATATGCAAATCAGTCTTGACCCTGCAACCAATGGGAACAGTCCAGCCCGAACTGCCAGGCCAGGTCCTCCTTGGACTGGAAACAAGCATCCTGGGACTGGTTTCGGGGTTTCACCCCTCATCAGCCAGGATAGCTTGACTCCAGTGGCATGGAGAGCACGGGACCCAGGTCTGCGCATACACGTCCCACTCGGGGTGACAAACGCAAAAAGAACAATTGATGGACAGAATGCAGAACAATGTCATACATTCACCCCAGTACAGAGATCTCAGCCTAAATCCATCGTTTTTTTGCTCACCATGCCATTCCAGTTTGGACCCAGCAATATGCAAATCAGTCTTGACCCTGCGCCCAATGGGTACAGTCCAGCCCGAACTTCCAGGACATGTCCTCCCTGGATTGGAAACAAGCATCCTAGGACCGGTTTCGGGGTTTCACCCCTCATCAGCCAGGATAGCTTGACTCTAGTGGCATGGAGAGCACCGGACCCACGTCTGGGCAAACCCGTCCCACTAGGGGAGAAAACGCAAAAAGAACCATTTATGGACAGAATGCAGAACAATGTCATACATTCACCCCAGTGCAGAGATCTCGGCCTAAATCCATAGTTTTTTTGCTCACCATGCCATTCCAGTTTGGACCCAGCCATATGCAAATCAGTCTTGACCCTGCGCCCAATGGGAACAGTCCAGCCTGAACTGCCAGGCCAGGTCCGCCCTAGGCTGGAAACAAGCATCCTAGGACCGGTTTCGGGGTTTCACCCCTCATCAGCCAGGATAGCTTGACTCCAGTGGCATGGAGAGTACGGACCCATGTCTGGGCATACTCGTCCCACTCGGGGTGACAAACGCAAAAAGAACACTTGATGGACAGAATGCAGAACAATGTCATACATTCACCCCAGTGCAGAGTTCTGGGCCTAAATCCATCGTTTTTTTGCTCACCATGCCGTTCCAGTTTGGACCCAGCCATATGCAAATCAGTCTTGACCCTGCGCCCAATGGGACTTTCCAGCCCGAACTGCCATGCCAGGTCCTCCCTGGACTGGAAACAAGCATCCTAGGACCGGTTTCGGGGTTTCACCCCTCATCAGCCAGGATAGCTTGACTCCAGTGGCATGGAGAGCACGGGACCCACGTCTGGGCATACCCGTCCCACTCGGGGTGACAAACGCAAAAAGAACAATTGATGGACAGAATGCAGAACAATGTCATACATTCACCCCAGTACAGAGATCTGGGCCTAAATCCATTGTTTTTTTGCTCACCATGCCATTCCAGTTTGGACCCAGCCATATGCAAATCAGTATTGACCCTGCGCCCAATGGGAACAGTCCAGCCCGAACTGCCAGGCCAGGTCCTCCCTGGACTGGAAACAAGCATCCTAGGACCGGTTTCGGGGTTTCACCCCTCATCAGCCAGGATAGCTTGACTCCAGTGGCATGGAGAGCACGGG
This sequence comes from Calotriton arnoldi, assembly GCA_963921515.1. Taxonomy (NCBI): domain Eukaryota; kingdom Metazoa; phylum Chordata; class Amphibia; order Caudata; family Salamandridae; genus Calotriton; species Calotriton arnoldi. The sequence goes on from CAWUFW010013043.1 coordinate 28,313, forward strand.
ACCCACGTCTGGGCAAACCCGTCCCACTCGGGTTGAAAAACACAAAAAGAACAATTGATGGACAGAATGCAGAACAATGTCATACATTCACCCCAGTACAGAGATCGGGGCCTTAATCCATCGTTTTTTTAGCTCACCATGCCATTCCAGTTTGGACCCAGCCATATGCAAATCAGTCTTGACCCTGCGCCCAATGGGAACAGTCCAGCCCGAACTGCCAGGCCAGGTCCTCCCTGGACTGGAAACAAGCATCCTAGGACCGGTTTCGGGGTTTCACCCCTCATCAGCCAGGATGACTTGACTCCAGTCGCATGGAGAGCACAGGACCCACGTCTGGGCATACCCGTCCCACTCGGGGTGACAAACGCAAAAAGAACAATTGATGGACAGAATGCAGAACAATGTCATACATTCACCCCAGTGCAGAGTTCTGGGCCTAAATCCATAGTTTTTTTGCTCACCATGCCATTCCAGTTTGGACCCAGCCATACGCAAATCAGTCTTGATCCTGCGCCCAATGGGAACAGTCCATCCCAAACTGCCAGGCCAGGTCCTCCCTGGACTGGAAACAAGCATCCTGGGACCGGTTTCGGGGTTTCACCCCTCATCAGCCAGGATAGCTTGACTCCAGTGGCATGGAGAGCACGGGACCCACGTCTGCGCATACTCGTCCCACTCGGGGTGACAAACGCAAAAAGAACATTTGATGGACAGAATGCAGAACAATGTCATACATTCACCCCAGTACAGAGATCTCGGCCTAAATCCATAGTTTTTTTGCTCACCATGCCATTCCAGTTTGGACCCAGCCATATGCAAATCAGTCTTCACCCTGCGCCCAATGGGAACAGTCCAGCCCGAACTGCCAGGCCAGGTCCGCCCTGGACTGGAAACAAGCATCCTAGGACCGGTTTCGGGGTTTCACCCCTCATCAGCCAGGATAGCTTGACTCCAGTGGCATGGAGAGCACGGGACCCAGGTCTGCGCATACCCGTCCCACTCGGGGTGACAAACGCAAAAAGAACAATTGATGGACAGAATGCAGAACAATGTCATACATTCACCCCAGTACAGAGATCTCAGCCTAAATCCATCGTTTTTTTGCTCACCATGCCATTCCAGTTTGAACCCAGCAATATGCAAATCAGTCTTGACCCTGCGCCCAATGGGTACAGTCCAGCCCGAACTTCCAGGACATGTCCTCCCTGGATTGGAAACAAGCATCCTAGGACCGGTTTCGGGGTTTCACCCCTCATCAGCCCGGATAGCTTGACTCCAGTGGCATGGAGAGCACGGGACCCACGTTTGGGCATACCCGTCCCACTTGGGGTGACAAACGCAAAAAGAACAATTGATGGACAGACTGCAGAACAATGTCGTACATTCACCCCAGTACAGATATCTAGGCCTAAATCCATCGTTTTTTTGCTCTCCATTCCATTCCAGTTTGGACCCAGCCATATGCAAATCAGTATTGACCCTGAGCCCAATGGGAACAGTCCAGCCCTAACTGCCAGGCCAGGTCCTCCCTGGACTGGAAACAAGCATCCTAGGACCGGTTTCAGGGTTTCACCCCTCATCAGCCAGGATAGCTTGACTCTAGTGGCATGGAGAGCACCGGACCCATGTCTGGGCATACTCGTCCCACTCGGGGTGACAAACACAAAAAGAACACTTGATGGACAGAATGCAGAACAATGTCATACATTCACCCCAGTGCAGAGTTCTGGGCCTAAATCCATCGTTTTTTTGCTCACCATGCCATTCCAGTTTGGACCCAGCCATATGCAAATCAGTCTTGACCCTGCGCCCAATGGGAACAGTCCAGCCCGAACTGCCAGGCCAGGTCCTCCCTGGACTAGAAACAAGCATCCTAGGACCGGTTTTGGGGTTTCACCCCTCATCAGCCAGGATAGCTTGACTCCAGTGGCATGGAGAGCACAGGACCCAATTATGGGCAAACCCGTCCCACTAGGGTTGAAAAACACAAAAAGAACAATTGATGGACAGAATGCAGAACAATGTCATACATTCACCCCAGTACAGAGATCGGGGCCTTTATCCATCGTTTTTTTAGCTCACCATGCCATTCCAGTTTGGACCCAGCCATTTGCAAATCAGTCTTGACCCTGCGCCCAATGGGAACAGTCCAGCCCGAACTGCCAGGCCAGGTCCTCCCTGGACTGGAAACAAGCATCCTAGGACCGGTTTCGGGGTTTCACCCCTCATCAGCCAGGATGACTTCACTCCAGTGGCATGGAGAGCACGGGACCCACGTCTGGGCATACCCGTCCCACTCGGGGTGACAAACGCAAAAAGAACAATTGATGGACAGAATGCAGAACAATGTCATACATTCACCCCAGTGCAGAGTTCTGGGCCTAAATCCATAGTTTTTTTGCTCACCATGCCATTCCAGTTTGGACCCAGCCATACGCAAATCAGTCTTGATCCTGCGCCCAATGGGAACAGTCCATCCCAAACTGCCAGGCCAGGTCCTCCCTGGACTGGAAACAAGCATCCTGGGACCGGTTTCGGGGTTTCACCCCTCATCAGCCAGGATAGCTTGACTCCAGTGGCATGGAGAGCACGGGACCCAGGTCTGCGCATACCCGTCCCACTCGGGGTGACAAACGCAAAAAGAACAATTGATGGACAGAATGCAGAACAATGTCATACATTCACCCCAGTACAGAGATCTCAGCCTAAATCCATCGTTTTTTTGCTCACCATGCCATTCCAGTTTGGACCCAGCCATATGCAAATCAGTCTTGACCCTGCGCCCAATGGGTACAGTCCAGCCCGAACTTCCAGGACATGTTCTCCCTGGATTGGAAACAAGCATCCTAGGACCGGTTTCGGGGTTTCACCCCTCATCAGCCAGGATAGCTTGACTCCAGTGCGTTGGAGAGCACGGGACCCAGGTCTGCGCATACCCGTCCCACTGGGGGTGACAAACGCAAAAAGAACAATTGATGGACAGAATGCAGAACAATGTCATACATTCACCCCAGTACAGAGATCTCAGCCTAAATCCATCGTTTTTTTGCTCACCATGCCATTCCAGTTTGGACCCAGCCATATGCAAATCAGTCTTGACCCTGCGCCCAATGGGAACAGTCCAGCGCGAACTGCCAGGCCAGGTCCGCCCTGGACTGGAAACAAGCATCCTAGGACCGGTTTCGGGGTTTCACCCCTCATCAGCCAGGATAGCTTGACTCCAGTGGCATGGAGAGCACGGGACCCACGTCTGGGCATACCCGTCCCACTCGGGGTGACAAACGCAAAAAGAACAATTGATGGACAGAATGCAGAACAATGTCATACATTCACCCCAGTACAGAAATCTGTGCCTAAATCCATCGTTTTTTGCTCACCATGCCATTCCAGTTTGGACCCAACCATATGCAAATCAGTCTTGACCCTGCACACAATAGGAACAGTCCAGCCCGAACTGCCAGGCCAGGTCCTCCCTGGACTGGAAACAAGCATCCTGGGACCGGTTTCTTGGTTTCACCCCTCATCAGCCAGGATAGCTTGAATCCAGTGGCATGGAGAGCACGGGACCCAGGTCTGCGCATACCCGTCCCACTCGGGGTGACAAACGCAAAAAGAACAATTGATGGACAGAATGCAGAACAATGTCATACATTCACCCCAGTACAGAGATCTCAGCCTAAATCCATCGTTTTTTGCTCACCATGCCATTCCAGTTTGGACCCAGCCATATGCAAATCAGTCTTGACCCTGCGCCCAATGGGTACAGTCCAGCCCGAACTTCCAGGACATGTCCTCCCTGGATTGGAAACAAGCATCCTAGGACCGGTTTCGGGGTTTCACCCCTCATCAGCCAGGATAGCTTGACTCCAGTGGCATGGAGAGCACAGGACCCACGTCTGGGCAAACCCGTCCCACTAGGGTTGAAAAACACAAAAAGAACAATTGATGGACAGAATGCAGAACAATGTAATACATTCACCCCAGTACAGAGATCGGGGCCTTAATCCATCGTTTTTTTAGCTCACCATGCCATTCCAGTTTGGACCCAGCAATATGCAAATCAGTCTTGACCCTGCGCCCAATGGGAACAGTCCAGCCCGAACTGCCAGGCCAGGTCCTCCCTGGATTGGAAACAAGCATCCTAGGACCAGTTTCGGGATTTCGCCCCTCATCAGCCATGATAGCTTGATTCCAGTGGCATGGAGAGCACGGGACCCACGTTTGGGCATACCCGTCCCACTTGGGGTGACAAACGCAAAAAGAACAATTGATGGACAGACTGCAGAACAATGTCGTACATTCACCCCAGTACAGATATCTAGGCCTAAATCCATCGTTTTTTTGCTCACCATTCCAGTCCAGTTTGGACCCAGCCATATGCAAATCAGTCTTGACCCTGAGCCCAATGGGAACAGTCCAGCCCTAACTGCCAGGCCAGGTCCTCCCCGGACTGGAAACAAGCATCCTAGGACCGGTTTCAGGGTTTCACCCCTCATCAGCCAGGATAGCTTGACTCTAGTGGCATGGAGAGCACCGGACCCACGTCTGGGCAAACCCGTCCCACTCGGGGAGAAAACGCAAAAAGAACCATTTATGGACAGAATGCAGAACAATGTCATACATTCACCCCAGTACAGAGATCTCGGCCTAAATCCATAGTTTTTTTGCTCACCATGCCATTCCAGTTTGGACCCAGCCATATGCAAATCAGTCTTGACCCTGCGCCCAATGGGAACAGTCCAACCCGAACTGCCAGGCCAGGTCCGCCCTGGACTGGAAACAAGCATCCTAGGACCGGTTTCGGGGTTTCACCCCTCATCAGCCAGGATAGCTTGACTCCAGTGGCATGGAGAGTACGGACCCATGTCTGGGCATACTCGTCCCACTCGGGGTGACAAACGCAAAAAGAACACTTGATGGACAGAATGCAGAACAATGTCATACATTCACCCCAGTGCAGAGTTCTGGGCCTAAATCCATCGTTTTTTTGCTCACCATGCCGTTCCAGTTTGGACCCAGCCATATGCAAATCAGTCATGACCCTGCGCCCAATGGGAACAGTCCAGCCCGAACTGTCAGGCCAGGTCTTCCCTGGACTGGACACAAGCATCCTAGGACCGGTTTTAGGGTTTCACCTCTCATCAGCCAGGATAACTTGACACCAGTGGCATGGAGAGCACGGGACCCACATCTGGGCATACCCGTCCCACTCGGAGTGACAAACGCAAAAAGAACAATTGATGGACAGAATGCAGATCAATGTCATACATTCACCCCAGTACAGAGATCTGGGCCTAAATCCATCGTTTTTTTGCTCACCATGCCATTCCAGTTTGGACCCAGCCATATGCAAATCAGTCTTGACCCTGCACCCAATGGGAATAGTCCAACCCGAACTGCCAGGCCAGGTCCTTCTGGACTGGAAACAAGCATCCTAGGACTGGTTTTGGGGTTTCACCCCTCATCAGCCAGGATAGCTTGACTCCAGTGGCATGGAGAGCACGGGACCCACGTCTGGGCATACCCATCCCACTCGGGGTGACAAACGCAAAAAGAACAATTGATGGACAGAATGCAGAACAATGTCATACATTCACCCCAGTACAGAGATCTCAGCCTAAATCCATCGTTTTTTTGCTCACCATGCCATTCCAGTTTGGACCCAGCCATATTCAAATCAGTCCTGACCATGCGCCCAATGGGAACAGTCCAGCCCGAACTGCCAGGCCAGGTCCTCCCTGGACTGGAAACAAGCATCCTAGGACCGGTTTCGGGGTTTCATCCCTCATCAGCCAGGATAGCTTGACTCCAGTGGCATGGAGAGCACCGGACCCATGTCTGGGCAAACCCGTTCCACTCGGGGTGACAAAGGCAAAAATAACAATTGATGGACAGATTGCAGAACAATGTCATACATTCACCCCAGTACAGAGATCTGGGCCTAAATCCATCGTTTTTTGCTCACCATGCCATTCCAGTTTGGACCCAGCCATATGCAAATCAGTATTGACCCTGCGCCCAATGGGAAGAGTCCAGCCCGAGCTGCCAGGCCAGGTCCTCCCTGGACTGGAAACAAGCATCCTACGACTGGTTTCGGGGTTTCACCCCTCATCAGCCAGGATAGCTTGACTCCAGTGGCATGGAGAGCACGGGACCCACATCTGGGCAAACCCGTCCCACTCGGGTTGAAAAACGCAAAAAAAACAATTGATGGACAGAATGCAGAACAATGTCATACATTCACCCCAGTACAGAGATCTGGGCCTAAATCCATCATTTTTTTACTCACCATGCCATTCCAGTTTGGACCCAGCCATAAGCAAATCAGTATTGACCCTGCGCCCAATGGGAACAGTCCAGCCCGAACTGCCAGGCCAGGTCCTCCCTGGACTGGAAACAAGCATGCTAGTACCAGTTTCGGGGTTTCACCCCTCATCAACCAGGATAGATTGACTCCAGTGGCATGGAGAGCACGGGACCCAGGTCTGGGCATACCCGTCCCACTCGGGGTGACAAACGCAAAAAGAACAATTGATGGACAGAATGCAGAACAATGTCATACATTCACCCCAGTGCAGAGAACTGGGCCTAAATCCATTGTTTTTTTGCTCACCATGCCATTCCAGTTTGGACCCAGCCATATGCAAATCAGTCTTGACCCTGCGCCCAATGGGAACAGTCCAGCCCGAACTGCCAGGCCAGGTCCTCCATGGACTGGAAAAAGCATCCTAGGACCGGTTTCGGGGTTTCACCGGCACCCCTCATCAGCCAGGATAGCTTGACACCAGTGGCATGGAGAGCACGGTACCCACGTCTGGGCATACCCGTCCCACTCGGGGTGACAAACACAAAAAGAACAATTGATGGACAGAATGCAGAACAATGTCATACATTCACCCCAGTACAGAGATCTGGGCATACATCCATCGTTTTTTTGCTCACCATGCCATTCCAGTTAGGACCCAGCCATATGCAAATCAGTCTTGACACTGTGCCCAATGGGAACAGTCCAGCCCGAACTGCCAGGCCAGGTCCTCCCTGGCCTGGAAACAAGCATCCTAGGACCGGTTTCGGGGTTTCATCCCTTATCCAGAGCCACCAAGATTGATTCCAAAAGGAGGTGTCCTTCCCAAAGAGGAGAAACTCTGTTTTTCCCGAGTTCAACTTGAGGCAATTGCCACTCATTCAGCTAACAATTGCACACATGCATCTGGGAAAGTGATCAGTGACCTTGTTAGATCAACACTACAATTTGAATACCATCGGCATAGGACACTGTGGCAAAGCCGAAGGAACCGATCAACTTTGCTAAGGGGGCCACATACATGTTGAAAAGCATTGGGCTCCATGATGACCCGTGAGGGACACCACAAGGCAGGGAAAAAGATTTTGAGATAAACTCTCCAAGGGCCACAGACTGATCTCTACTAGTTAGAAATGAGGAGAGGAGATAAAAAGCCAAACTGACAATCACAATTTCTGCTAGGCGCTCCAACAGGACACTATGGCTCCCGATGTTGAAGGCTGCTGATAGGTCGAAAAGGACGACAACAATCCTCACTTCGTTATCCATGATGTGTCTGATCTCATCGAAGACTACAACCTGAGCCAACTCAGTGATGAAACTTGTTCTGAAGCTAAACTGCGATCCGTCCAGGATCTCATTTTTATCCAAGTACTCTGAGAGAGTGCTATTCAGATGCTTCTCAATGATCTTCACCGGTCTAGGGTCGTGCGAGATGGGTCGATAGTTTATTTCCTCCTTTGGGTCGAGACAGGGTTTTTTTAGCAGGGGAAGAATGGAAGTTTTTTTCTGTTCTGTAGGAAAGATTCCAGAGTTAATAATGATGTTTAAAAGTCGTAGCTACTATTTTGGCTATGACGTGTAGTATTTTAGGCAGGCAGGGGTCTGAGCGAGCTATATCTGAAGGCCTAAATTTTGTGCTCTATTCGATAGTCCGTTCCCCTTTGTCTTGGTGAAATAGCTGGAGATTGTATCTCACGTTATTTAAAGAATGACCCATATCCCAACTGTTGAAGAAAATTATTCTATGTAATCTGAGACTTGTCAGCTTAGGAACACAAATTCTCTTTAATAGCAGTAGCCTTACTGTTGATACTGACTAACTTTGACATACTTTCTCATCAGTGCATCCAGCAATTTGCTTACTTTGGTTTTTAGTATTCCTTTTGGCAATAACTGTCCCTCTGTGAATTGGTACCAGCAGATTATAACATGACTTCACCCAATCTGTTGTGATTCAAATCTTTTTTTATAAACCTGGGCACCAAGCTTGCCACCTGCTTGTGGCCTACAGTTCCTGCTTCTTCCAGACTGATCCAGTGACACCACAGCTGCCCGGGTTTTCCCGCTGGGGCCTTCCCAACTAGGTTTTCCCACTCACCACCCTTCCTGCCAACAGAAGACCTGCCTACCAAAGGACCTACTTAATGCAGGCTGAAGAGCAACCACATCAGTAGGCACCTGGACACCTTGGTTGCCACTTGCCACTTGTCTGTGGCCTCCAGTCCCTGCTTGTTCCAGACTGATCCAGTGAAACTACAGCTGTCTGGGTTTTCCCACTGAGCTTTCCTGACCGGGTTTTACCACTCACCGTTCTTCCCACCAACAGAACTTAATGCAGGCCATAGCACAACACATCAGTAGGCACCTGGACACCTAGCTTATCCTGAGAAATCACATGTATGAACATAGACCGTTCTGGTCCTTTTGGTGTCAAAAACCCAATAAGATTTGTTCTGAAAACAAAGCCTGTCTGACAGATGTGTTGAGCCACATGTAAAAGGGAGAGAACAGGATGCTTGGACAATTCTTGTGTATTCCCAGTCTGGTTATTGAAATGCCCTCTTTTGTTCTATAAGACTTCTGTCTCTGTTCGGTTTATTGAGGGTATAGTGCCTGCTTCAAACTGGATTTTAGTGTTAAATGTGGGAGGACATTGTTGATTACCATAGTGCACTCACCTACAAACCCACAAACCTGAAATCCCAAATTCAGTTTTGCCAAAAACTTTTACCATCTTGAAAATGCCCTGATAAATGGTATTTTGGTCCTTTTTGCATTAGGGCAACCAGGAATTTCTGAAAAGTGTGTAATGTTGCACCCTGGAACTTTCAGACTATCAGTTAGGGAGTGCCCAGGAGTCACCCCATCCACTAGCTGGTTTCAGGCAGAAATGTTGTATCCCAAGGCACCTGGACAGACCACCTTCTGGACCTGCAGAAGAACCTCCAGCTGGTGCCCTGAGAAGGAACCTGAAGCATTGGGCCTGCTTCCTTTCACCCAGGGCAAATAAGTGAACTCCAAGAGTCAGTTGACTGACCTCCTGTGTGGCTAGAGAGACACTAAAGGCTGCAAGAGGCCTTTCCCAGCTGATCTGATCAGTGACAACTAAACATGGACTGGACTGTGCATTTGTCCCATGCCGGACAACCTATGAGTCTCAAATTGCCTTCCCTGAGGCCCAGGGGGCTTTTAAAGTGTGCTACTGTGGTTGTTCGGGCATCTAAAAAAGAAAGTTTGGAAACTTTTTCACCAGACCCGTGGGACTCAGTTTGCAAACTTTTGACTTCCAGACTTTCACTGGGACCAATCTACTCTGTGTATCTGATGTGGGCTTCATCACAATCGGGCTGAAATTGCACCTTGATCCCAGTATACCAGGACCATTGGCAATCATTGGTGCTCTACTTTTTCTTTGTGCTATTTCTACTTAAAACGTAATAAATGTATTATCTGTTTCCCCTTACTACATTTTTGTTGTTTCGGTTTCATTGTGCTTATTATATTGAACCCTATTTTCCAATTTTGTTTGGGATTTTTATTGCTTAGTGTTTTGTTTTGGTACTGCATAAATATTTTACACATTGTACTAACTTAAGCCTGTATGCTCTGTTCCATAACTACCAATGGGTTAATTTAGTGACATTAAGGGTTTTACCCTGATACGAGTTGGTATTATTCTTTGAGGTGGGCATTTGTCCATCCCAAATAATAATCTAATATTCTTACAGCCTGAAATAAAGGCAATAAGCCTCTTTTCCCTGTAAGAAACACCCTGCGCCTTTTACCATGGGTGGATAAACTAACTGGACTCGTCAGCTTCTTAAAAACTTGCTTAATAGAAAACAAATCTTTAAAAGTCTTTTTTTTCAAAACTAGATCTATAATTTCAAATCAAGATGCAGCTTACCAATCATTGGAAGTTAAGTGGTGACAAAATGAAGTACCTTGTACCAACTAATTATTTTTATAGTTGACCAAAAGCTTCAGCAAGATGTCCAAAGTCCTGAAACTTAAATCAGATATAGTATTCAGACTGTTCACAAAACTCCATAAAATGGTGTGAATTACAACACAGTAGAATGTACTCGAGGAAACGCTAATACCAGAATGACCACTTGCAGTAATTTTAACTTTAAACATTGTTTTTCACAGATACCTCAGAAAAGAGGTAACTGGCATTAGGCCATAAAATCAGTTTCAGTCATCAGGTTGTTTCTTTTGAATATTCTGGACCGACTGCGGCTGCTCTCTATAATAATGAATGCCTCTGTGGGTAGGCTGCAGAGGAAGCCCCAATAACTTTGTGCCGTAAACTTTGAAAATTGTTCACATTGAGTCATTATTTTGTATTTCCAATTGATAGTTAATGGAAAACATCGCAATTACTGAATGTAACACTTCGGCTTTTATTGTTCACTTTTATTGTTCATATTTTTTGTATGAACCTTTATTTCATTTTTTTCTGAAATGTTTGCATATTTTTTCTTATTCTGACATTTTTTTAATCTTTTTACTTAAAGTTGGTATTTACACGGAAGGTAGTTTTTTCTTATTCTATTGTTGTAATAGTTTGTTTTTTAAGCATCACTATATGCACTTTTGCTAAAAGGTTTTCTGGTCGATCAGACCAGCTACCAAATGTGAGACAAAGGCGCACTGGGTCACCTCTTTAGACTAAAACGTTCAAAGGCGTTCTCGATAGGCCAGTTTCTCAAACTGTCATGTTTATAGATTACAAAACAAGCTTAAAACCCATTCAGAATGCGGATGTCAACACAGATTATTAAGAACCTCCTACTCATATTTGGAAAACAGAAATATAATGCAAAGTAAAGCGGATTAAAATACTTCCAAATAAACATAGCCAGTGTTTCAATAATGAGTGAATTGATATAAAATTAGCCAACATAGTGCTGCAACAATGTGTTTGTGTTTTCAGCAAGAGACACCTGACCAAGATGAGTTCTGTGAGAAAAACGAAGCATTTATAAATAAACTTGAATATGCAGTTCTTTTCAAAACATTTAGTTCACTCTTCTGCAGTGTATGGTTTTCTCGCTATCACTGAAGGAGAAAAGTCACTGACCAGATTTTCATTTTATAACTGTAAATACACACTGTATATTCAAAATTATTCGAATTTATATTCAAAACGATCACAGTGGCAAATGTTTGCAATAGGAAACGTTAATTGCTGCCAGACCGGTGTGTTGTCTGAAAGGCAGCCAAACAAAACAGGAAATAGCTATCAAGGTTACACCATGTGTAATCTATGTGCACAATGTATTGAGAAGAACAAAATAGCAACAAAATAGCAACCTGTCATTCATGCTTTCTGATAGAAAGAAAGCACAATTTTATTTTCTGCATGAGCAGAAATGTCAGCTCCTCTTATACATATTTTCAATAAGTCAACATGAATGAAATGCGACTTGTCAAGAAAATGCTTGGCACAGTTTTCTAACTTTAGTATGTGGATATTTCAGATTCAGAAGACATCACTTCTGGATGAAAGTTCACAGGTTTTCCTCTTAGAGAAGGGTATACAATTTCTGCTGAATGAATAGTTTCAGAATTTCAGACCAAAAAGAAGAGCAAGTGTTGGAGAGATTCATAGAAATGCATCTGCCTTCTTTGGATTATACCTCGTATATTATGGAATATGAAGGGTTTGGAAGGACAAGCGATCCATACTAGTAGGCCCATGTGTGCGCAACCCTGTGCACATACATATGCAAGGTGCCCATCTTGAAATGGTTTTTCTTATGGTTTAGGAAAAATTATTCCAAGATGCCACCTGATGGGTGCAGTGGTCATCTTGACATTATGTTTTTTAAGCAAATGAAAAATCATTCCGAGATGTCCACAGCTCATGTAGGCGTGCACATTCATTTTGGCTGTCTTGGAAAAACTTTTCTTTAAAAATGTATTCCAAGATGATTATTGCATATATGTGCACACAAATGATGTTCATCTATAAAAAAACGAGCATTGGCATTTTATCTGTGGCCCAAAGCCACTGGCGAGACCTTTTGGCTTTGACTATGCTTGTTGTGTTCTGGGGGCTCATTATGAATCCTACTATCTTGGTTAAGTAATACCACACAGAGTAAATACCAATACCACATGATTCAACCTTTACAATGTACAGTAAGCCTCCTAAAAGGAGGGTGTTTTCTTGGAATGAGATGTAACATGAAGAACAAGAATTTTGTGCAATCATTACTGAATGATTGCTTTCGTGTTGAGAAGTTTCACTGTTCGCATTTCTTTTTCTGGTGATAGAGGTATGGAGAAAATTGCTCCTTGTCCGGTATTTCCCTACAACATTTAATTCTTGACCTAAGAACAACACCTGGCTCTTTACTATGACACAGACACACATGTTAAACAACCTAATGTCGATTTTGTGAAAAAAAGACATATGGGCAGTAAGGAGGGGTGTAGGAATTCTTTACTTGCTTCTTATCACCACCATCCTTCATGTTTTTAATCCTGGCCGGAGGCTCCAGGAATAAATTCATGCACAGAGACACCTCCGAGGTAGTTATAATCTTCACTGCACGTTTTTCTTTCGGTGATCCCAATACATTTTGAATCATTATCACTGTATATACTTTTATGTGGTGTCTTGTCTTCCCCACCCTATTGCTCCACCCCAGACGTTGGTCTGCGTGGGGTGTATTGAAGCAGCCCGATGATGAAGCAAGTCACAATTTTTTTTATTTTTATATCCTCATTCACCTCAGACCACAGTGAGCCAAACTAGCCACCCGTACCGTTACTCGTTATTGGAGAAGCGTAGGCTGGTGTAACGGAGAAAAGAAAGACACCCCCACCTACCAGTACATCAGCAGACTAGAATAGCACTGTCCCAAAGGAAAGGGCACTGTCACTCTCCCATATAGTCCAGGTTACCCTGGCGACTGTTAGTGTTGGCAGTGGAGGAGCGGAGGGTGCCCAACGCAGTCAGGAGAGATCCAAAGAGGCATAATCATAGGATCCATGGTTTTTAAATAAAGAATGTTATCCAGTCTCACAAGACTCAGCATTTGACCATTTCAATAAAGAGTCCCATACTGCTTTCTTCCTCCTGCTCTGGGTGCGACTCAAATCCAACTTGGATACCGCGAACACCGAAGACAACCACTCAGCATGCATAGGAGGTACACATTCTAACCATCTTTTACATATTTCCCTCCTGGCCAACACCATAGCATAGAAAAGGAAAGACCTTGCCGAGCCCGTAACTTCGCTAGATATTCCGAAAATTATCAAGGTCAGGTTTATTTGAATTTGAAGGCCTAGGATATCTGAGGTGGTTTTACCTACTTTTTCCCAGAATTCCGCAATAGCCGGGCACTCCTTAAACATGTGTATGTCAGAGACTCTCTCCAAGCCACATTTCTTACAGCTGACTGGGGGGCCATCCATCATCTTTGACAGCCTTAATGGTGTTAAATAGGCCCTATGAACCATAAACAAGTGATTCCTTCTCAGCCATGCTGGTTTCACGATGGCAAACAAAGTGCTGAAAGATGTTTGCCAAAGATGTTTCCAAGGTTCATTTGGTAGGCTGGCACCCCACAATTCTTCGGCCAATTTGAAGTCCCCGTCGGTTAACTCCTCGATGCTCCAGTACCAAGTGGAAACCTCCTTCTTTCCTATAGGTCTAACCACCAATTGTTCCTCTAAGGTGTTACCTTTACCAATGGGTATTTTCAAATTTTGGACCCACCTCTGCAACTGGATATATTTGAATTTAGATAAACCCCCTGCCACCCTACTTTGAAGTGATGGCCAAGATGAGAGGGTGACCTCTTGAGCCAAATCCCCCACACCTTCAGCCCAGCTGCTCTAAGTGGTAGTGCTAGTCTGTCCTTCACACACTCCGGTGCATCGGGAGAGTCCCACAGGGGGGCCAGACTCGAGAAGTAGTTGAGCCCCGTCAGCTGTTTAATATCAGCCCATGTTCTTGCAATTCCCTGTAGGACTTTTAACCCCTTCGGTGCTTATGACGAGCTGGACTCGTCATGGCACACAGTGCTCGTGTGCTCATGACGAGTCCAGCTCGTCATAAGACCACCCACGGGGAAGCGCTGGCGCTCCCCCGTGGGAATCCGATCGTCGGGTTTTTTGGGGGAAGGCAGGGGAAGGACTTCCCTGCCTCCCCCGCCACCCCCGCCTCCCATCAATGACGTCAGCGCGCGAGGCGCGCTGACATCATTGAGGGTTTCCCTTTCTTCCGACGCGCTGGAAGCCATTTGCTTCCAGCGCGTCGGGGAAATAAGGTGAGTTTTGGCTCGGGGAGGGGGGGTTTGATTCTAAAAGAGACATCGAGGGAAAGGAAAGGGTTTTCCTTTCCCCCGATGCCTCTTTTGTGCATTCCTGCTGCACGATCATGTGATCGTGCAGCAGGAATGCCCACGAGGGAGGGAGGGCGCAATTCGTGAGCGTGGAGATGTGCCTTCTCTCCATTTACACCCTGAAAAGTTAGCTGTAATACTTGATGGAGGTCTTTGCATCCTTGAATTTCTCGAGCGCAATGCTCGTGTAGTTCCTGTGACCAGGAGGTTCCTTCTCCTCGTCTGCCGCTGCGATCCTGCTCTGACCCTTTATAAACAAGAGGCATGTGAACGGGCCTAGAAGCCCCGCTCGTTTGGCCCCGCCACACATACACTAGCGGTATGCAACGTATGCCCGCCCTTTCCCCACTATGATGGACAGCTTACTCAAAGGATCCCGGTGCTTTCGGCGCGGTGGCAAAGTTACAGACACACAGGTCACTGGAGACAATTGTTCTGGTCCTTTACGCAGCTGTAGTGTAGGAAAGGCACTATACATTTACCCAACGAGGTAGCACTTACTGATTAGCCAGTAGAAAGTACTCCAGTTGAGTAGAGGTATTGCACAAAACGGTGGCATCTTCGTGGATAAATATGCAGGGCAGATGTGCCTTCTCTCCATTTCCAACGTGAAAAGTTAGCTGTAATCCTTGATGGAGGTCTTTGCATCCTTCATTTTCTCGAGCGCAATTCTCGTGTAGAATTCGTGAGCGTGGAGATGTGCCTTCTCTCCATTTACACCCTGAAAAGTTAGCTGTAATCCTTGATGGAGGTCTTTGCATCCTTGAATTTCTCGAGCGCAATGCTCGTGTAGTTCCTGTGACCATGAGGTTCCTTCTCCTCGTCTGCCGCTGAGATCCTGCTCTGACCCTTTATAAACAAGAGGCATGTGAACGGGCCTAGAAGCCCCGCTCGTTTGGCCCCGCCACACATACACTAGCGGTATGCAACGTATGCCCGCCCTTTCCCCACTATGATGGACAGCTTACTCAAAGGACCCCGGCGCTTTCGGCGCGGTGGCAAAGTTACAGACACACAGGTCACTGGAGACAATTCTTCTGGTCCTTTACGCAGCTGTAGTGTAGGAAAGGCACTATACATTTACCCAACGAGGTAGCACTTACTGATTAGCCAGTAGAAAGTACTCCAGTTGAGTAGAGGTATTGCACAAAACGGTGGCATCTTCGTGGATAAATATGCAGGGCAGATGTGCCTTCTCTCCATTTCCAACGTGAAAAGTTAGCTGTAATCCTTGATGGAGGTCTTTGCATCCTTCATTTTCTCGAGCGCAATTCTCGTGTAGAATTCGTGAGCGTGGAGATGTGCCTTCTCTCCATTTACACCCTGAAAAGTTAGCTGTAATCCTTGATGGAGGTCTTTGTATCCTTGAATTTCTCGAGCGCAATGCTCGTGTAGTTCCTGTGACCATGAGGTTCCTTCTCCTCGTCTGCCGCTGAGATCCTGCTCTGACCCTTTATAAACAAGAGGCATGTGAACGGGCCTAGAAGCCCCGCTCGTTTGGCCCCGCCACACATACACTAGCGGTATGCAACGTATGCCCGCCCTTTCCCCACTATGATGGACAGCTTACTCAAAGGATCCCGGCGCTTTCGGCGCGGTGGCAAAGTTACAGACACACAGGTCACTGGAGACAATTCTTCTGGTCCTTTACGCAGCTGTAGTGTAGGAAAGGCACTATACATTTACCCAACGAGGTAGCACTTACTGATTAGCCAGTAGAAAGTACTCCAGTTGAGTAGAGGTATTGCACAAAACGGTGGCATCTTCGTGGATAAATATGCAGGGCAGATGTGCCTTCTCTCCATTTCCAACGTGAAAAGTTAGCTGTAATCCTTGATGGAGGTCTTTGCATCCTTCATTTTCTCGAGCGCAATTCTCGTGTAGAATTCGTGAGCGTGGAGATGTGCCTTTCTCCATTTACACCCTGAAAAGTTAGCTGTAATCCTTGATGGAGGTCTTTGCATCCTTGAATTTCTCGAGCGCAATGCTCGTGTAGTTCCTGTGACCAGGAGGTTCCTTCTCCTCGTCTGCCGCTGAGATCCTGCTCTGACCCTTTATAAACAAGAGGCATGTGAACGGGCCTAGAAGCCCCGCTCGTTTGGCCCCGCCACACATACACTAGCGGTATGCAACGTATGCCCGCCCTTTCCCCACTATGATGGACAGCTTACTCAAAGGACCCCTGCGCTTTCGGCGCGGTGGCAAAGTTACAGACACACAGGTCACTGGAGACAATTCTTCTGGTCCTTTACGCAGCTGTAGTGTAGGAAAGGCACTATACATTTACCCAACGAGGTAGCACTTACTGATTAGCCAGTAGAAAGTACTCCAGTTGAGTAGAGGTATTGCACAAAACGGTGGCATCTTCGTGGATAAATATGCAGGGCAGATGTGCCTTCTCTCCATTTACACCCTGAAAAGTTAGCTGTAATCCTTGATGGAGGTCTTTGCATCCTTCATTTTCTCGAGCGCAATTCTCGTGTAGAATTCGTGAGCGTGGAGATGTGCCTTCTCTCCATTTACACCCTGAAAAGTTAGCTGTAATCCTTGATGGAGGTCTTTGCATCCTTGAATTTCTCGAGCGCAATGCTCGTGTAGTTCCTGTGACCAGGAGGTTCCTTCTCCTCGTCTGCCGCTGAGATCCTGCTCTGACCCTTTATAAACAAGAGGCATGTGAACGGGCCTAGAAGCCCCGCTCGTTTGGCCCCGCCACACATACACTAGCGGTATGCAACGTATGCCCGCCCTTTCCCCACTATGATGGACAGCTTACTCAAAGGACCCCGGCGCTTTCGGCGCGGTGGCAAAGTTACAGACACACAGGTCACTGGAGACAATTCTTCTGGTCCTTTACGCAGCTGTAGTGTAGGAAAGGCACTATACATTTACCCAACGAGGTAGCACTTACTGATTAGCCAGTAGAAAGTACTCCAGTTGAGTAGAGGTATTGCACAAAACGGTGGCATCTTCGTGGATAAATATGCAGGACAGATGTGCCTTCTCTCCATTTCCAACGTGAAAAGTTAGCTGTAATCCTTGATGGAGGTCTTTGCATCCTTCATTTTCTCGAGCGCAATTCTCGTGTAGAATTCGTGAGCGTGGAGATGTGCCTTCTCTCCATTTACACCCTGAAAAGTTAGCTGTAATCCTTGATGGAGGTCTTTGCATCCTTGAATTTCTCGAGCGCAATGCTCGTGTAGTTCCTGTGACCAGGAGGTTCCTTCTCCTCGTCTGCCGCTGAGATCCTGCTCTGACCCTTTATAAACAAGAGGCATGTGAACGGGCCTAGAAGCCCCGCTCGTTTGGCCCCGCCACACATACACTAGCGGTATGCAACGTATGCCCGCCCTTTCCCCACTATGATGGACAGCTTACTCAAAGGACCCCGGCGCTTTCGGCGCGGTGGCAAAGTTACAGACACACAGGTCACTGGAGACAATTCTTCTGGTCCTTTACGCAGCTGTAGTGTAGGAAAGGCACTATACATTTACCCAACGAGGTAGCACTTACTGATTAGCCAGTAGAAAGTACTCCAGTTGAGTAGAGGTATTGCACAAAACGGTGGCATCTTCGTGGATAAATATGCAGGGCAGATGTGCCTTCTCTCCATTTACACCCTGAAAAGTTAGCTGTAATCCTTGATGGAGGTCTTTGCATCCTTGAATTTCTCGAGCGCAATGCTCGTGTAGTTCCTGTGACCAGGAGGTTCCTTCTCCTCGTCTGCCGCTGAGATCCTGCTCTGACCCTTTATCCCCTTCGGTGCTTATGACGAGCTGGACTCGTCATGGCACACAGTGCTCGTGACGAGTCCAGCTCGTCATAAGACCACCCACGGGGAAGCGCTGGCGCTCCCCCGTGGGAATCTGATCGTTAGGTTTTTTTGGGGAGGCAGGGGAAGGGCTTCCCCTGCCTCCCCCGCCCCATCAATGACGTCAGCGCGCGAGGTGCGCTGACATCATTGAGGGTTTCCCTTTCTTCCCGACGCGCTGGAAGCCATTTGCTTCCAGCGCGTCGGGAAATCAGGTGAGGTTTGGCTCGGGGAGGGGGGTTTGTATCAAAAGAGGCATCGAGGGAAAGGAAAGGGTTTTCCTTTCCCCCGATGCCTCTTTGTGCATTCCTGCTGCACGATCATGTGATCGTGCAGCAGGAATGCCCACTAGGCACCAGGGTTTTTTTTAATTTTTGTGTTGGGGAGTGGCCAAAAGGGCAAGGGTTGCTCCCCTTTTACGGGTGTGAATATTTTATTTATACTGTTAGGCCCACCTACCCCTTAGCTTGGCTGGTGGATTGTGTGTGGACTGGTGCATTATTTGCATATGTGATTGTAATGTTTTTTTCCTCCTTTTTATTCTAGTGTAAAGCTTTTGATTCCTGTTTGCGGTTTCGGCAGTTGTGGTTCTGCAGTTTTGCGTAATTGCATTTATTTGGTAAGAAAAATATTTTTGTTGTGTGTACTCCAAATGAGTATTATTGTCATGCATGAATGAATTTTTTTGTAAGTGGTGCCATAATGGCAGCATATTTGTTAGTGTTCAGAGCATGAAATTCTTTGCGATGTTTTGCATTGTCTTATGTGTAATTTTTTCTTCTTCTTTTTTAGTGGGATATTGTTGATCCTTACTGTGTCTGTGCAGAGTAGGTGGTGGTGAGTCTAGCTGCTTCTGTCACGTGAGTGGTATAGTGTTGGAGTATATAGGTCTTTGTGATAAAGCTACATTTTGTTTATTTCTTTTTTTTACAAAGGGTTTGTTGTTGTTGACTTGTTTGACAAGTAACCTTTATTAGTAAGCATTATGGCTAGCCGTAGAATTACTGCTCAGCAGGTGGTTGGTTTGCTTCTTGAATCTTCCTCTGAGCAGGATTATGAGACTGACAGTGCGTCTGAGGGAGAGGAGGGAGGGGAAGATTCAGGCAGTGAGTTTTCTCTCCACATGGAATCATCGGATGATGAAGGTACTCTCAGTGCAGATGAAGTGCCTGATTTAGAGGAGGATACTACTGTGCCGATGGTGCAAGAGGCATCTGGATTGCAGCCTGGGGCTGCTAGGCTTCCTACTGGAAGTGCTGGACTCTGGGTTGATCCAAACATGGTGCAGCCGGTGTTGCCTGCCTTTAGTGGTTATGCAGGGTGTAGAGTGGATTGTGAACATTATTTGCCTATACAGTATTTTCAGTTGTTTATGGATGATGTATTTTTGGGTGAGATTGTTGAGCAGACTAATTTGTATGCTGAACAGTTTTTGAGGGACAACAGTGCCAGACTTAGGCCCCATTCTAGAGCTACCCGGTGGAGTCCCACAAATCTGGAAGAGATGAAGAAGTTTTTGGGTTTGACTTTTTTGATGGGTTTGATAAGGAAGCCGTCCATGGGTTCATATTGGTCTACCAGTCCCTTGATGGCAACGGCCATATTTCCTGCAGTTATGACTCGTGATCGGTATTTACTTTTGCTTCGGATGCTGCATTTTGTTGATAATGGTTTGGCGTTGCCACGAGATCACCCTGAATGTGACCGTCTTTTTAAGATTCGGCCTGTTCTTGATCACTTTGTAGATCGATTTTCAGAGATCTATACTCCAGGGAAAGAAATATCTATTGATGAGTCTTTGGTGCTGTTCAAGGGCCGTTTGGTTTTTAGGCAGTACATTCCTAGCAAGAGGGCACGCTATGGAATTAAGCTGTATATGTTGTCTGAGAGTAGGACAGGATATGTTTTTAATTTGCGTGTGTACACTGGTAGGGATTCCACTATTGACCCCCTGGTTGTCCGTCCACTTTAGTAGGAGTTTCAGAGAAAATTGTGTGGGAACTTGCTAGAGGACTGTTTAACAGAGGCCACCATTTGTACCTTGATAACTTCTACACTGCTGTGCAATTGTTTAAGGAATTGTTCAAAGTGGACACTTTTGCTTGTGGCACAATCCGCTCTAACCGTAAAGGTTATCCAAAAGAGCTTGTTTGCAAAAAACTTCAGAGGGGACAGTGCAGTGCCTTGCGTAGTGAGGAACTGCTAGCTGTGAAATTTGTGGACAGGAGGGATGTGTACATGCTGACTACCATCCATGATGAGAGTACTTCACCTGTGGCTGTTTGGGGTCAGATTGCTGAAGTGCGCAAACCTGTGTGCATTTTAGACTACAATAAGCACATGGGTGGTGTTGATAGAGTAGATCAGAGGTTGGAACCTTACACTGCTATTCGTAAGTCTTACATTTGGTATAAGAAGTTGGCCATCCATCTCTTCAATTTAGCAACTTTCAATGCTTTTGTTGTGTTCAAGGAGTGTTCTCCTGCGTCAAAGTTGACTTTTGTTCAGTTTCAGGAGTCTGTCATAGGCAGCCTTGTTGTTGTGGAACAGGCAAGTGTTCCTAGAGTTGGAGTGGTGGAGGATGTGGCTCGATTGAAAGATCGCCACTTTCCTGATCACATTCCTCCTACACTCTCAAAAGACTTTCCCACTAGGAGATGTAGAGTCTGTTGGCGAAGAGGTACGCGGAAGGAGACTCGTATGTACTGCCCTGAGTGTCCTTCTAACCCTGGGCTGTGTGTGCCTGCTTGTTATAGAGCGTACCACAAGCAAAAGAATTATTGGGAGCAACCATGAGTGGTAAAGTGAACTGCCTGGTCTGTAATGTTTAAGAATTGTTGTTCTGTTTCAAGGTTGGCATTAGTGCAATGTTTCTGATTTTGTGTTAGTAGATTTGTATCTATTTGCAATTTGTTTGTGTTTTCTTTTTTGTATAAAAAAATCCTAAATGTGATGGTGGTGTGTGTAGGCTGGTGCTTGGCTGGCGGTGTGCGTGGAGTGGCGCTCGGCTGGCAGTGTGTGAGTAGTGACTTGCTGCTGGTCACTACACACACTGCTAGCCGAGCGACACTCCACGCAATCCATCAGCTTGTGTGGTTGCTGTGTTAGGAATGTGGGCGTGTGAAAGTGATGGGCCCTTGAATGGCGCTGTCTGCTGGTGTGAGTGTTGTAATGTGATGGGCCCGCGGCTGGTGGTGTGAATGGTTTTGTATTTGTCACACGTATGAAAGGTGTATGAATGGCCTGTAAAGAGGTTGGTGCCTTGTCGTGGCTTTACAGCTCACGAGCTGTGAGTCAATGGTTCAGTTTCTCGTCCTTTCAATTATTAACAGTGCATTTCATTTTTGTGAAATCACTTGTTAATACAATTGTATATACTGAACCATCACTCACCCTCGTGCCAAATCCAACCAGTATGTGTGTGTGTGCTTGAGGATTAGATGGCTGTGCAGTAATATTTTTTTTTGTCTTTCTCAAGCAGGGTGTACTTTGTCCCTTTTTGTGAATGTTGTAATGTGTTTGTTTCGTGCCTGGGGGTGTGAATGGTCTTGTGTGTATCACGTATGAAAGGTGTGTGAATGGCCTGTAAAGCGGTTGGGGCCTTGACGTGGCTTTACAGCTCACGAGCTGCGAGTCACTGGTTCCGTTTTTGTCCTTTCAATTATTGACAGTGCATTTCATTTTTGTGAAATCTCTTGTTAATAAAATTGTATATACTGAACCATCACTTGCCCTCGTGCCAAATCCAACCAGTATGTGTGTGTGCTTGAGGAATAGATGGCTGTGCAGTAATCTTTGTCTTTTTAGTCTGTCTGCCAAGGTGTACATTCCGTCTAAGAATAACCTACCAACTGTAGATATTGTCGTAAACGAAACACCCATGGGAGTACATGGTGATATCTCTCTTGTGGATCCCAACAAGTTATGGTACCCACAATGTCCTGCAAACCTCAAAATGTCTGTCACATTTTCCTTGCAATATTGTGCCAAAATTTTCACGCTGCAGAAATAAACAACACATTATCTCATTATGACCTGGTTTTGCAAGGGGGTCACCTGGGTTTTTGGCCCGGGGCTCGGCGGCCACATAGGGAAACCTACCAAACCCACACATTTCTGAAAAGTAGACACCCGGGGGCTTCCAGGGAGGTATGGCTTGCGTGGATCCCCCAACGTTTCCTTACCCAGAATCCCCTGCAAACCTCACTTTTAGCTGAAAAAATCACTTTTTTCACACATTTTTGTGTGGGAAAGTGTGGCATCACTGGCCTCACACAAATTTCCTACCACCCAGCGTTCCCCAGGTCTCCCGATAAAAATGGTGCCTCACTTGTGTGGGAGGCCCAAGTACCCGCGACAGGCAAGGGCCCACAACGTATTGAGGCGACCTCAAAATGGCCTTTCACAAAACCACCTGGTTTTGCAAGGGGGTCACCTGGGTTTTGGCCCTGTGCTCGGCGGCCATCTAGGGAAACCTACCAAACCCACACATTTCTGAAAAGTAGACACCCGGGGCTTCCAGGGAGGTATGGCTTGCGTGGATCCCCCAACGTTTCCTTACCCAGAATCCCTGCAAACCTCACTTTTAGCTGAAAAAATCACTTTTTCACACATTTTTGTGTGGGAAAGTGTGGCATCACTGGCCTCACACAAATTTCCTACCACCCAGCGTTCCCCCAGGTCTCCCGATAAAAATGGTGCCTCACTTGTGTGGGAGGCCCAAGTACTCGCGACAGGCAAGGGCCCACAACGTAGTGAGGCGACCTCAAAATGGCCTTTCACAAAACCACCTGGTTTTGCAGGGAGTCACCTGGGTTTTGGCCCAGTGCTCGGCGGCCATCTAGGAAACCTACCAAACCCACACATTTCTGAAAAGTAGACACCGGGGGCTTCCAGGAGGTATGGCTTGCGTGGATCCCCAACGTTTCCTTCCAGAATCCCTGCAAACCTCACTTTTAGCTGAAAAAATCACTTTTTCACACATTTTGTGTGGGAAAGTGTGGCATCACTGGCCTCACACAAATTTCCTACCACCCAGCGTTCCCCAGGTCTCCCGATAAAAATGGTGCCTCACTTGTGTGGGAGGCCCAAGTACCCGCGACAGGCAAGGGCCCACAACGTAGTGAGGCGACCTCAAAATGGCCTTTCACAAACCACCTGGTTTTGCAAGGGAGTCACCTGGGTTTTGGCCCTGTGCTCGGCGGCCATCTAGGAAACCTACCAAACCCACACATTTCTGAAAAGTAGACACCCGGGGCTTCCAGGAGGTATGGCTTGCGTGGATCCCCAACGTTTCCTTACCCAGAATCTCCTGCAAACCTCACTTTAGCTGAAAAAATCACTTTTTCACACATTTTTGTGTGGGAAAGTGTGGCATCACTGGCCTCACACAAATTTCCTACCACCCAGCGTTCCCCAGGTCTCCCGATAAAAATGGTGCCTCACTTGTGTGGGAGGCCCAAGTACCCGCGACAGGCAAGGGCCCACAACGTAGTGAGGCAACCTCAAAATGGCCTTTCACAAAACCACCTGGTTTTGCAAGGGGTCACCTGGGTTTGGCCCTGTGCTCGGCGGCCATCTAGGAAACCTACCAAACCCACACATTTCTGAAAAGTAGACACCTGGGGCTTCAGGGAGGTATGGCTTGCGTGGATCCCCCAACGTTTCCTACACAGAATCCCTGCAAACCTCACTTTTAGCTGAAAAATCACTTTTTCACACATTTTGTGTGGGAAAGTGTGGCATCACTGGCCTCACACAAATTTCCTACCACCCAGCGTTCCCCAGGTCTCCCGATAAAATGGTGCCTCACTTGTGTGGGAGGCCCAAGTACTCGCGACAGGCAAGGGCCCAAAACATTTTTTGATAGGCAATGTTGATGTTGCCTCAAAACGTTTTGTGTCCTTGCCTGTCGCTGGTACTTGGGCCTCCCACACAAGTGAGGCACCATTTTTATCGGGAGACCTGGGGAACGCTGGGTGGTAGGAAATTTGTGTGAGGCCAGTGATGCCACACTTTCCACACACAAATGTGTGAAAAAGTGATTTTTCAGCTAAAATTGAGGTTTGCAAGGGATTCTGGGTAAGGAAACGTTGGGGGATCCACGCAAGCCATACCTCCCTGAAGCCCCCGGGTGTCTACTTTTCAGAAATGTGTGGGTTTGGTAGGTTTCCTAGATGGCCGCCGAGCACGTGGCCAAAACCCAGGTGACTCCCTTGCAAAACCAGGTGGTTTTGAGATAGGCAATTTTGAGGTCGCCTCACTACGTTGTGGGCCCTTGCCTGTCGCTGGTACTTGGGCCTCCCACACAAGTGAGGCACCATTTTTATCGGGAGACCTGGGGGAACGCTGGGTGGTAGGAAATTTGTGTGAGGCCAGTGATGCCACACTTTCCCACACACAAATGTGTGAAAAAGTGATTTTTTCAGCTAAAATTGAGGTTTGCAAGGGATTCTGGTAAGGAAACGTTGGGGGATCCACGCAAGCCATACCTCCCTGGAAGTCCCCGGGTGTCTACTTTTCAGAAATGTGTGGGTTTGGTAGGTTTCCCTAGATGGCCGCCGAGCACAGGGCCAAAACCCAGGTGACTCCCTTGCAAAACCAGGTGGTTTTGTGAAAGGCCATTTTGAGGTTGCCTCACTACGTTGTGGGCCCTTGCCTGTCGCGGGTACTTGGGCCTCCCACACAAGTGAGGCACCATTTTTATCGGGAGACCTGGGGAACGCTGGGTGGTAGGAAATTTGTGTGAGGCCAGTGATGCCACACTTTCCCACACACAAATGTGTGAAAAAAGTGATTTTTTCAGCTAAAATTGAGGTTTGCAAGGGATTCTGGGTAAGGAAACGTTGGGGGATCCACGCAAGCCATACCTCCCTGGAAGCCCCCAGGTGTCTACTTTTCAGAAATGTGTGGGTTTGGTAGGTTTCCCTAGATGGCCGCCGAGCACGGGGCCAAAACCCAGGTGACTCCCTTGCAAAACCAGGTGGTTTTGAGATAGGCAATTTTGAGGTCGCCTCACTACGTTGTGGGCCCTTGCCTGTCGCGGGTACTTGGGCCTCCCACACAAGTGAGGCACCATTTTTATCGGGAGACCTGGGGGAACCCTGGGTGGTAGGAAATTTGTGTGAGGCCAGTGATGCCACACTTTCCCACACACAAATGTGTGAAAAAAGTGATTTTTTCAGCTAAAGTTGAGGTTTGCAGGGGATTCTGGGTAAGGAAACGTTGGGGGATCCACGCAAGCCATACCTCCCTGGAAGCCCCCGAGTGTCTACTTTTCAGAAATGTGTGTGTTTGGTAGGTTTCCCTAGGTGCCGGCAGAGCTAGGGTTCACAAACTACAGCTAGGCACTTTGCCAAAAAGGGTCATTTTTCACTGCGAAATTGAGGTGTGACCACGTTGCGTTTTGCGCCGGCTCCTGTCGCAGGCACTAGGCCGACCCACACAAGTGAGGTACCATTTTTCTCGTAAGACTTTGGGAACGCGGGGTGGGTGGAAATTTGTGGATCCACGCATATTCCAGAACTTTCCACCACAGAAATGTGGGGAAAATGTGTTTTTTGGACAAATTTTTATGTTTGCAAGGGATTCTGGGTAACAGAACCTGGTGGGAGGCAGTCAAGTCACCCCATCCTGGATTCCCCTGGGTGTCTAGTTTTCAAAAATGTATAGGTTTGCTAGGTTTCCCTAGGTGCCGGCAGAGCTAGGGTTCAAAAACTACAGCTAGGCACTTTGCCAAAAAAGGGTCATTTTTCACTGCGAAATTGAGGTGTGACCACGTTGCGTTTTGCGCCGTTTCCTGTCGCAGGCACTAGGCCGACCCACACAAGTGAGGTACCATTTTTCTCGTCAGACTTTGGGGAACGCGGGGTGGGTGGAAATTAGTGGATCCACGCAGATTCCAGAACTTTCCACCACAGAAATGTGGGGAAAATGTGGTTTTTTGGACAATTTTTTATGTTTGCAAGGGATTCTGGGTAACAGAACCTGGTGGGAGGCAGTCAAGTCACCCCATCCTGGATTCCCCTGGGTGTCTAGTTTTCAAAAATGTATAGGTTTGCTAGGTTTCCCTAGGTGCCGGCAGAGCTAGGGTTCAAAAACTACAGCTAGGCACTTTGCCAAAAAAGGGTCATTTTTCACTGCGAAATTGAGGTGTGACCACGTTGCGTTTTGCGCCGTTTCCTGTCGCAGGCACTAGGCCGACCAACACAAGTGAGGTACCATTTTTCTCGTAAGACTTTGGGGAACGCGGGGTGGGTGGAAATTTGTGGATACACGCAGATTCCAGAACTTTCCACCACAGAAATGTCGGGAAAATGTGTTTTTTGGACAATTTTTTATGTTTGCAAGGGATTCTGGGTAACAGAACCTGGTGGGAGGCAGTGAAGTCACCCCATCCTGGATTCCCCTGGGTGTCTAGTTTTCAAAAATGTATAGGTTTGCTAGGTTTCCCTAGGTGCCGGCAGAGCTAGGGTTCAAAAACTACAGCTAGGCACTTTGCCAAAAAGGGTCATTTTTCACTGCGAAATTGAGGTGTGACCACGTTGCGTTTTGCGCCGTTTCCTGTCGCAGGCACTAGGCCGACCCACACAAGTGAGGTACCATTTTTCTCGTAAGACTTTGGGGAACGCGGGGTGGGTGGAAATTTGTGGATCCACGCAGATTCCAGAACTTTCCACCACAGAAATGTGGGGAAAATGTGTTTTTTGGACAATTTTTTATGTTTGCAAGGGATTCTGGGTAACAGAACCTGGTGGGAGGCAGTCAAGTCACCCCATCCTGGATTCCCTGGGTGTCTAGTTTTCAAAAATGTATAGGTTTGCTAGGTTTCCCTAGGTGCCGGCAGAGCTAGGGTTCAAAAACTACAGCTAGGCACTTTGCCAAAAAAGGGTCATTTTTCACTGCGAAATTGAGGTGTGACCACGTTGCATTTTGCGCCGTTTCCTGTCGCAGGCACTAGGCCGACCCACACAAGTGAGGTACCATTTTTCTCGTAAGACTTTGGGGAACGCGAGGTGGGTGGAAATTTGTGGATCCACGCAGATTCCAGAACTTTCCACCACAGAAATGTGGGGAAAATGTGTTTTTTTGGACAATTTTTTATGTTTGCAAGGGATTCTGGGTAACAGAACCTGGTGGGAGGCAGTCAAGTCACCACATCCTGGATTCCCCTGGGTGTCTAGTTTTCAAAAATGTATAGGTTTGCTAGGTTTCCCTAGGTGCCGGCAGAGCTAGGGTTCAAAAACTACAGCTAGGCACTTTGCCAAAAAAGGGTCATTTTTCACTGCGAAATTGAGGTGTGACCACGTTGCGTTTTGCGCCGTTTCCTGTCGCAGGCACTAGGCCGACCCAGACAAGTGAGGTACCATTTTTCTCGTAAGACTTTGGGGAACGGGGGTGGGTGGAAAATTGTGGATCCACGCAGATTCCAGAACTTTCCACCACAGAAATGTGGAGAAAATGTGTTTTTTTTGACAATTGTTTATGTTTGCAAGGGATTCTGGGTAACAGAACCTGGTGGGAGGCAGTCAAGTCACCCCATCCTGGATTCCCCTGGGTGTCTAGTTTTCAAAAATGTATAGGTTTGCTAGGTTTCCCTAGGTGCCGGCAGAGGTAGGGTTCAAAAACTACAGCTAGGCACTTTGCCAAAAAAGGGTCATTTTTCACTGCGAAATTGAGGTGTGACCACGTTGCGTTTTGCGCCGTTTCCTGTCGCAGGCACTAGGCCGACCCACACAAGTGAGGTACCATTTTTCTCGTAAGACTTTGGGGGACGCGGGGTGGGTGGAAATTTGTGGATCCACGCAGATTCCAGAACTTTCCACCACAGAAATGTGGGGAAAATGTGGTTTTTTTGACAATTTTTTATGTTTGCAAGGGATTCTGGGTAACAGAACCTGGTGGGAGGCAGTCAAGTCACCCCATCCTGGATTCCCCTGGGTGTCTAGTTTTCAAAAATGTATAGGTTTGCTAGGTTTCCCTAGGTGCCGGCAGAGGTAGGGTTAAAAACTACAGCTAGGCACTTTGCCAAAAAAGGTCATTTTTCACTGCGAAATTGAGGTGTGACCACGTTGTGTTTTGCGCCGTTTCCTGTCGCAGGCACTAGGCCGACCCACACAAGTGAGGTACCATTTTTCTCGTAAGACTTTGGGGAACGTGGGGTGGGTGGAAATTTGTGGATCCACGCAGATTCCAGAACTTTCCACCACAGAAATGTGGGGAAAATGTGTTTTTTTGGACAATTTGTTATGTTTGCAAGGGATTCTGGGTAACAGAACCTGGTGGGAGGCAGTCAAGTCACCCCATCCTGGATTCCCCTGGGTGTCTAGTTTTCAAAAATGTATAGGTTTGCTAGGTTTCCCTAGGTGCCGGCAGAGGTAGGGTTCAAAAACTACAGCTAGGCACTTTGCCAAAAAGGGTCATTTTTCACTGCGAAATTGAGGTGTGACCACGTTGCGTTTGCGCCGTTTCCTGTCGCAGGCACTAGGCCGACCCACACAAGTGAGGTACCATTTTTCTCATCAGACTTTGGGGAACGCGGGGTGGGTGGAAATTTGTGGATCCACGCAGATTCCAGAACTTTCCACCACAGAAATGTGGGGAAAATGTGGTTTTTTGACAATTTTTTATGTTTGCAAGGGATTCTGGGTAACAGAACCTGGTGGGAGGCAGTCAAGTCACCCCATCCTGGATTCCCCTGGGTGTCTAGTTTTCAAAAATGTATAGGTTTGCTAGGTTTCCCTAGGTGCCGGCAGAGCTAGGGTTCAAAAACTACAGCTAGGCACTTTGCCAAAAAGGGTCATTTTTCACTGCGAAATTGAGGTGTGACCACGTTGCGTTTTGCGCCGTTTCCTGTCGCAGGCACTAGGCCGACCCACACAAGTGAGGTACCATTTTTCTCGTAAGACTTTGGGGAACGCGGGGTGGGTGGAAATTTGTGGATCCACGCAGATTCCAGAACTTTCCACCACAGAAATGTGGGGAAAATGTGTTTTTTGGACAATTTTTTATGTTTGCAAGGGATTCTGGGTAACAGAACCTGGTGGGAGGCAGTCAAGTCACCCCATCCTGGATTCCCCTGGGTGTCTAGTTTTCAAAAATGTATAGGTTTGCTAGGTTTCCCTAGGTGCCGGCAGAGCTAGGGTTCAAAAACTACTGCTAGGCACTTTGCCAAAAAGGGTCATTTTTCACTGCGAAATTGAGGTGTGACCACGTTGCGTTTTGCTCCGTTTCCTGTCGCAGGCACTAGGCCGACCCACACAAGTGAGGTACCATTTTTCTCGTAAGACTTTGGGGAACGCGGGGTGGGTGGAAATTTGTGGATCCACGCAGATTCTAGAACTTTCCACCACAGAAATGTGGGGAAAATGTGTTTTTTGGACAATTTTTTATGTTTGCAAGGGATTCTGGGTAACAGAACCTGGTGGGAAGGCAGTCAAGTCACCCCATCCTGGATTCCCTGGGTGTCTAGTTTTCAAAAATGTATAGGTTTGCTAGGTTTCCCTAGGTGCCGGCAGAGCTAGGGTTCAAAACTACAGCTAGGCACTTTGCCAAAAAAGGGTCATTTTTCACTGCGAAATTGAGGTGTGACCACGTTGCGTTTTGCGCCGTTTCCTGTCGCAGGCACTAGGCCGACCCACACAAGTGAGGTACCATTTTTCTCGTAAGACTTTGGGGAACGCGGGGTGGGTGGAAATTTGTGGATCCACGCAGATTCCAGAACTTTCCACCACAGAAATGTGGGGAAAATGTGGTTTTTTGGACAATTATTTATGTTTGCAAGGGATTCTGGGTAACAGAACCTGGTGGGAGGCAGTCAAGTCACCCCATCCTGGATTCCCCTGGGTGTCTAGTTTTCAAAAATGTATAGGTTTGCTAGGTTTCCCTAGGTGCCGGCAGAGGTAGGGTTCAAAAACTACAGCTAGGCACTTTGCCAAAAAGGGTCATTTTTCACTGCGAAATTGAGGTGTGACCACGTTGCGTTTTGCGCCGTTTCCTGTCGCAGGCACTAGGCTGACCCACACAAGTGAGGTACCATTTTTCTCGTAAGACTTTGGGGAACGTGGGGTGGGTGGAAATTTGTGGATCCACGCAGATTCCAGAACTTTCCACCACAGAAATGTGGGGAAAATGTGTTTTTTTGGACAATTTGTTATGTTTGCAAGGGATTCTGGGTAACAGAACCTGGTGGGAGGCAGTCAAGTCACCACATCCTGGATTCCCCTGGGTGTCTAGTTTTCAAAAATGTATAGGTTTGCTAGGTT
Source organism: Calotriton arnoldi (assembly GCA_963921515.1). Lineage (NCBI taxonomy): Eukaryota > Metazoa > Chordata > Amphibia > Caudata > Salamandridae > Calotriton > Calotriton arnoldi. Next base: position 59,057 of record CAWUFW010013043.1, read on the forward strand.
TCCCTAGGTGCCGGCAGAGCTAGGGTTCAAAAACTACAGCTAGGCACTTTGCCAAAAAAGGGTCATTTTTCACTGCGAAATTGAGGTGTGACCACGTTGCGTTTTGCGCTGTTTCCTGTCGCAGGCACTAGGCCGACCCACACAAGTGAGGTACCATTTTTCTCGTAAGACTTTGGGGAATGCGGGGTGGGTGGACATTTGTGGATCCACGCAGATTCCAGAACTTTCCACCACAGAAATGTGGAGAAAATGTGGTTTTTTTGACAATTGTTTATGTTTGCAAGGGATTCTGGGTAACAGAACCTGGTGGGACGCAGTCAAGTCACCCCATCCTGGATTCCCCTGGGTGTCTAGTTTTCAAAAATGTATAGGTTTCCTAGGTTTCCCTAGGTGCCGGCAGAGGTAGGGTTCAAAAACTACAGCTAGGCACTTTGCCAAAAGGGTCATTTTTCACTGCGAAATTGAGGTGTGACCACGTTGCGTTTTGCGCCGTTTCCTGTCGCAGGCACTAGGCTGACCCACACAAGTGAGGTACCATTTTTCTCGTAAGACTTTGGGGGACGCGGGGTGGGTGGAAATTTGTGGATCCACGCAGATTCCAGAACTTTCCACCACAGAAATGTGGGGAAAATGTGGTTTTTTGACAATTTTTTATGTTTGCAAGGGATTCTGGGTAACAGAACCTGGTGGGAGGCAGTCAAGTCACCCCATCCTGGATTCCCCTGGGTGTCTAGTTTTCAAAAATGTATAGGTTTGCTAGGTTTCCCTAGGTGCCGGCAGAGGTAGGGTTCAAAAACTACAGCTAGGCACTTTGCCAAAAAGGGTCATTTTTCACTGCGAAATTGAGGTGTGACCACGTTGCGTTTTGCGCCGTTTCCTGTCGCAGGCACTAGGCCGACCCACACAAGTGAGGTACCATTTTTCTCGTAAGACTTTGGGGGATGCGGGGTGGGTGGAAATTTGTGGATCCACGCAGATTCCAGAACTTTCCACCACAGAAATGTGGTGAAAATGTGTTTTTATTGACAATTTTTTATGTTTGCAAGGGATTCTGGGTTACAGAACCTGGTGGGAGGCAGTCAAGTCACCCCATCCTGGATTCCCCTGGGTGTCTAGTTTTCAAAAATGTATAGGTTTGCTAGGTTTCCCTAGGTGCCGGCAGAGGTAGGGTTAAAAAACTACAGCTAGGCACTTTGCAAAAAAAAGGTCATTTTTCACTGCGAAATTGAGGTGTGACCACGTTGCGTTTTACGCCGTTTCCTGTCGCAGGCACTAGGCCGACCCACACAAGTGAGGTACCATTTTTCTCGTAAGACTTTGGGGAACGCGGGCTGGGTGGATATTTGTGGATCCACGCAGATTTCAGAACTTTCCACCACAGAAATGTGGGGAAAATGTGTTTTTTTTGACAATTTGTTATGTTTGCAAGGGATTCTGGGTAACAGAACCTGGTGGGAGGCAGTCAAGTCACCCCATCCTGGATTCCCCTGTGTGTCTAGTTTTCAAAAATGTATAGGTTTGCTAGGTTTCCTAGGTGCCGGCAGAGGTAGGGTTCAAAAACTACAGCTAGGCACTTTGCCAAAAAAGGGTCATTTTTCACTGCGAAATTGAGGTGTGACCACGTTGCGTTTTGCGCCGTTTCCTGTCGCAGGCACTAGGCCGACCCACACAAGTGAGGTACCATTTTTCTCGTAAGACTTTGGGGAACGCGGGGTGGGTGGAAATTTGTGGATCCACGCAGATTCCAGAACTTTCCACCACAGAAATGTGGGGAAAATGTGTTTTTTTTTAAATTTTTTTATGTTTGCAAGGGATTCTGGGTAACAGAACCTGGTGGGAGGCAGTCAAGTCACCCCATCCTGGATTCCCCTGGGTGTCTAGTTTTCAAAAATGTATAGGTTTGCTAGGTTTCCTAGGTGCCGGCAGAGCTAGGGTTCAAAAACTACAGCTAGGCACTTTGCCAAAAAAGGGTCATTTTTCACTGCGAAATTGAGGTGTGACCACGTTGCGTTTTGCGCCGTTTCCTGTCGCAGGCATTAGGCCGACCCACACAAGTGAGGTACCATTTTTCTCGTAAGACTTTGGGGAACGCGGGGTGGGTGGAAATTTGTGGATCCACGCAGATTCCAGAACTTTCCACCACAGAAATGTGGGGAAAATGTGTTTTTGGACAATTTTTTATGTTTGCAAGGGATTCTGGGTAACAGAACCTGGTGGGAGGCAGTCAAGTCACCCCATCCTGGATTCCCCTGGGTGTCTAGTTTTCAAAAATGTATAGGTTTGCTAGGTTTCCCTAGGTGCCGGCAGAGCTAGGGTTCAAAAACTACAGCTAGGCACTTTGCCAAAAAAGGGTCATTTTTCACTGCGAAATTGAGGTGTGACCACGTTGCGTTTTGCGCCGTTTCCTGTCGCAGGCACTAGGCCGACCCACACAAGTGAGGTACCATTTTTCTCGTAAGCCTTTGGGGAACGCGGGGTGGGTGGAAATTTGTGGATCCACGCAGATTCCAGAACTTTCCACCACAGAAATGTGGGGAAAATGTGATTTTTTTGACAATTCTTTATGTTTGCAAGGGATTCTGGGTAACAGAACCTGGTGGGAGGCAGTCAAGTCACCCCATCCTGGATTCCCCTGGGTGTCTACTTTTCAAAAATGTATAGGTTTGCTAGGTTTCCCTAGGTGCCGGCAGAGCTAGGGTTCAAAAACTACACCTAGGCACTTTGCAAAAAAAGGGTAATTTTTCATTGTGAAAATGTGGTACGTCCACGTTGCATTTTTAGCCATTTCCTGTTGTGGGCACAAGGGCTACCCACACAAGTGAGGTACCATTTTTATCGGGAGACTTAGGGTAACACAGAATTGTAGAGCAACTGTTATTACCTATTGACTTTCGATGCATTTCTGCCTTCCAAATGAAAGACAATGTGTAAAAAATAAGTCATTTTGAAAAATGACCTATAATTCTCATGCTAGTATGGGTACTCCCAATTTCGGAAATGTGCAAATATCTACTGTTTCTAAAATCTACATTTTGTTCCCATTTCAGAAATACATAGGTGTCTTTCATAACAATTTTTCCATGTATACATTTTCCCAAAATAATTGCTATATACCCGGTACTTGCAAGATGTTGCTCAATTATTGGCTCTGGATTCGTCGGGTTCTTGGTGAACCTACAAGTCCTATATATCCCCACAACCAGAAAGGTCCAGCGGATATAACGGTATATTGCCTTCAAATAGCTGTCATAATTAGAAGAAGTTACAGGTGAAAACGTTGACACAAATGGCTGTTTTTTTCAACTAATTTTCAATTTTTCCTTTATTTAACTGTTAGTTTCTATAAGGAAAAGTTTAAGGATCTACACAAATGACCCCTTGCTGAATTCAGAATTTTGTCTACTTTTCATAAATGTATGGCTTTCCAGGATCCATTGTTGGTTTCATACCCATTTCTACCATTAACTGGAAGGAGGTTGAAAGCACAAAAATAGCAAAAATAGGCTATGTCCCAGAAAAATGCCAAAACTGTGTAAAAAAGTTGGTTTTCTGACAAAAGTCTGCTTGTCCCTGAAAGCTGGGAAGATGGTGATTTCATCCCCACAACCCCTTTTTGATGCCATTTGCAGGGAAAAATCAAGACGCTTTCATCTGTAGCCCTTTTTTGCCTTTTTCCCAAAAAACCAAAATTTAGCTGTATTTTGACTAATTTCTGGGTCCCCTCCAGGGGAATCCACTAACCCTGGGTACCTTTACAATCCCCATGATGTTAGAAAAAAAGGACGCAAATTTGGCATGGATACCTTATGTGGTCAAAAAGTTACAGGGGCCTAAGCGCGCACTACCCCAAATAGCCAAAAAAAGGCTTAGCACAGGAGGGGAAAAGGCCTAGCAGCGAAGGGGTTAACTTAATCCTTTTGAAGAATTTAGGTTCTCCATATTTAAACAAAAAGCCCTCCTGAGGCAAACTGGCGCCCTTTAACATTGCGGAGAACATTGCACCTGCCCCTGTACTTTCCGGAATTTTTAAAAGCATCCCAGAATGGGATAATTGAAAGGCCCAGGCATAGTATTGCAGGTCTGGCAGCGCAAGTCCTCCCTTCTACACCTCAGCTTCTTCCAGGCAATCCTGGTCCCCCTATAGGCCCATATGAATGAATTGATGGCCTGCTGAAGCTTAACTATAAGCGACTTGTCGAAGTGTAATGGGATGACATTAAAGAGGAAAGTAATTTTAGGGAGTACTACCATCTTAACCAGATTATCCTGCCAAAGATGGAAAGAGGGAGGTGAACCCAGGACTTCATGAGCTTCTGACACTCCCTTGTTACATTGGCCAGATTGGTCTCTGAGATCTTATTGATGTCCTGGACTATTCTGACCCCCAGATACCTCATGTCACACTTGGTCTGATGTTGACACTCCTCCAAGTTCCATGCCATGACCTCGGTCTTCTCCGCGTTAATCTCATAGCCATATATCTGACCGGAATCCTGCGCAAGCTTTATAACTGCCGGAAAGGCCACAGAGAGATCCGAGGAGAGAACCAAGATATCATTGGCATAAAGAGCCACCTTCCTCTCCCACCCCCCCATGCTTGAATGGCAAGATGTTCCGGTCCTCCCTTAACCGCTGGGCAAATGGCTCAATATACAGGTCGAACAGCAGGGGAGATAGAGGGCAACCCTGCCTGGTGCCCCTCGTGATTTTAAAAGGGCCTGTTAGATTACCGTTTACCAGCAGTTTAGCTGACAGGTCTTGATAAATCAGCTGGATGGCTCTGCGGAACTTCTTGCCCAGGAAAATTTCTCCAGAACCGCCGACAGATACACCCAGTTGACCCTATCAAAGGCCTTGGTAGCGTCTAAGGTCATGGCTGCGAGGGGAAGCGAATAGATTGTGGCCAAATCAATAGCACCTATGTGAGGTCATGTAGATTCCTACCCTTGACAAAACCTTTTTGGTCGGAGTGTAGCATGTCTCCTGCTACTGATCCCAGCCTGCTCGCCATGATCCTGGCAAAGATTTTATAATCCACGTTTAACAGCGAGATGGGTCTATATGACCCACAACTCGCTGGATTCTTCCCCGCTTTCAAAATCAAGGTGATGGTTGCCTCTCCCCAGGAGCCTGGCAGCTCTGTTCCAACACTTAGAATCTCATTAAAAAGCTGTGTCAAGATTGGGACTATCACTTTCCCCAATGATGTATAGAGCACTATTGGCAGCCCATCAGGGCCTGCCGCTTTCCCCCCCTTACAGGCTTGGATGGCCTTTTTGACCTCTTCTTGTGAGATGTCCTGCTCAAGATCTTCCTGCTGAATTAAATTCAGGGGGCTGAGCGTACTTCCACTCAACCATTCCACAGCCTCAGATCTATTGACCACCCTGTCTTCTCGGTATAAATCCTGGAAGAAATCAAAGAAGGCGCACCCATCTCCTCGTCTGTAGACAGGACCATAACCCCATTATACTATCAATTTGTTTGATCAAGTTGCGCGTCCTGTCTGACTTAGCCTTCCAAGCCAGCATCTTGCCCGCACCTTCACCATACTCAAAGTGGGCAAGCTTACTCGCCTCCCATCTACGTGTGACCCTAGTCTGGAGGATGGTGCCTAGCTGCTCTTTTAGTTCTTTCAGCCTATCCAGACTTTCCTGCTGTTTCTCAAGATCCGCCCCAGTATTCAAGCCCAGCTCTGCTACCTTCATCTCTGCTTCCTTGTGTGCCACCTCTTCTCTATATTGTTTGTTCCGGAAGCACACCCTGCTCTTGATCTCACCCCTTAGGAAAGCCTTCAAAGAGTCCCAAACGACAGAAGTCACAGCAGATCCTATGTTATAACCCAAAAAGCTCTCCGTCTCCTGAGATAGATGCTTCATCTCATAGCTGTCAAGAAGCAGAGTACGATCAAAGGTCCAGGCCCTGATGTTCTGCCTGCCTTCCAGATCCAGATCCATCCAAACCCCTGAATGGTCAGAAAGATGGGGTGTCAAATAGCCAATGTCCTTGACTTTCCCCCTCAAACTATGGCTGACCAGGATATAATCAATTCTTGTTTTGTGGCCATATTTGCTGTTATAATACAAAACTCCTAACTGATAGCCAGATCTGTCCCTCCATATGTCACAAAGTCCTGTCTGCACCATCATAACATGGAGATATGTCCGAGATTTAGAAGGCACTCTGGCTCTACTATTGGCAGACTTATCCAATTTAGGATTCAGAAAGATATTAAAATCCCCAGCCATGATTACTGGATCTGGATAATCTAATAAATTAGAAAAAATGGTTTTAAGGGAGGAGGGATCATCTTGATTTGGGCCACAGTAGCCTACAAGAGTAAAGAGAGAGCCTGAAATAATCACCTTCAAAATAACCCACCTGCCACAAGGGTCAACCAAAGAATCTAAAATGCTGGCTTTTGCTTGTTTTATAATTAGTATAGCGACCCCCCTAATGTTGGCTCTCTGATAAGAAAAGACCAAGTGGTCCAACCAATTGTGCTGGATGTGATGAAACAGGGTGAGGTACTCAGAAGGGCGCCAGCAGCTCAGCTTAGTTCAGTGCCCGGTCCGGAGAAGATGGAAGCCCTGGGGGGCCCCCTGCTATTAGCATCTACCTCCATCACGGAGAGGGGCCCAGTTGGTCTAGTTGGGGGTCCCAGGAAAGGAGAAGGAAAAGGAGGATGGAAGGCAGAGGGTCTCGGCATCCCAGGGCGTGCGAGAGAGCTGCGCTGTGGGGGTTGATAAAGGCTCTGAAGATCAAGAGGCAAGGGGGGCTTCTGTAGCATCCCTGGAGGCTCTATTTTCTACCCTTTCGGAGGACATTAAAAAGGGGTTCTCAGTGTCCGAGGCCAATCAAGGAGAGATCAGGAACTTTTGTGAGTCCCTGGAGAGGAAGATAGATCTCCTCAATACAAGAACTGACACTCTGGAAAATACTGTGGGAGAACTAAAAGACGACCTCGGTGTAGCAAAAGCGGACATACTAGCTCTTAATAGGGAGGATGAGGTTCTACGTGATAAGCTGGAGACTTTGGAGAATAACTCCCGAAGAAGTAATCTCCGTATTTTGAATATTCCCGAGGGGAGGGAGGGGGACAACCTCAAATCCTACATTGTCTCATTATTAAAGGAGACACTGCAGTTAGAGGAAACAGAAGAAGATCTGAGGAAGGATATTCAAAGGGCGCATAGAGATTTTTTTAGAAGGAGTCCCAATAGAACAAAGCCCAGAAAAATCCTCTTAAATTTCCACACTTACTCCCTGAAGGAAAAAGATCCTTAATATGGCCCTGAAGGCAAAATCCTTGAAGGCCAGGGATTTCTCTTTCGAAATACGTTCTGACCTTGCCCGAGCTACTCTCGATAGGCAATGGGAGCTGGGTAGGAAGCTGGACAATTTTAAAAAGATAGGTGCAGTGGCCCAACTCAAATTTCCAGCAACTTTGAAAATTATGCATAAGAATAAAATGCATAATGTTAGATCGTTACAAGAGGCAGAGGAGCTATTGGAACGTTTTAAGAAATGCGAGGCATAGTCAGCCAGTCTGCTCTTGGGTAGTTGAGCAAAGTGGGAGTACTCTGGGAGCAGGGTACTTAAACACTTATTGGGTCCTACGGCCTAAAAATATAACTAGTTGGACAACTGTACAGTGACAATGACACTTATAGTAATAATCACTCAGTGGCTGTTAAGGGTTGGTTTTCAGCTCTTGCCTTAAATTTTCATCTTTTCTTTCTACAAAGGGATAGGGTGAGGTGCCATGGGGCACAGCAGACTGGACTTTCATCTGTCCAGGAAAATTGGGGGGGGGGTTCTCCTGGGAGGGGTTTGTAGGGGGTGGTTGGGGTGCACTGGGTGGGGAGCATAGGGGTAAAATAGAAAATATTCCTCATTCACTTTAGGCTGTTTCTTTTCCGTTTTGTCTGAACTAGTTATGTTAACCCCGTACTACTTGGTCTGGTGCTGGCAGTCTCTGCTTCTTAAAAGATGCGTAGGCTCTGTGCTTAAACCTCCACGAGAATGGTTCAGTTCCTGTCTTGGAACGTGAATGGCCTACGTGTTAAATCCAGAAGAGCGAAAATTCTATAATATATTAGAGATTCCCTGGCGCAGGTTATCATCCTCCAGGAAACTCACCTCCTGAAGGAAGAGTTAACCGAGATATTTAAAAAAGCAAGTCACAGTTTTGTGAGTGAGGGCAGTATTTTCACACCATCACGTGCCACCACTATTTTTCACTATTCTCTACTCCTCCATGTGTGTTTGAGGTTGAAAAAAAGAGATACGCACAGAGGTGTGCAAAACCCTGGTGGTTAAAGAATTAAAGCAGCACTCTCAGGATTAAACTGGCACTTAAAATAAGCTTCCTGATCTTATTGAAGATCTTCCAGTTGCAGTATATGTAGGTTAAATGAGGAATTTGTGCTCTCAGTACAAACGCCTCCTCTGCAGTGAGTAATTTTCACAAGAGGGCAGCTTAAGCAACTCATTGTAAGTCTCTGACAAAGATTTTAGAGTGTGATAACATGTAGATAGATTCATGCACTCCTGTATTGAATTAGAGCCATTCAATATTTTGATATTCTACCATAAATATTGCCTTACTATCTAATGACTCTATATTTAGGATATATTACTCAGACAAAAGGTCGCAAAAAAGTAAGTCATCCTGTTAAACATATATGTGGCAATTATTTTTAGTGCAAAATGGGTCTTTGCACTCTTTTTATATGCACAAAATGCATCATTGTGTACAAAGTTAATAATTGAGGTGAATGGTAGATGGGCCGCAAGTAATAAAGTCACTAACCTGTAAGGTCTAGAGCAAAGGTTTCAGTAATTTAAACCTCAGATCACTCCCTGGTAGATGTACCACAGAGAAAATAGGCTTAACTTTAAACAAAGGGTGAAGCATTTAGAATAACCAAAAGAGTTAAACATTTAACGAGGATATCACAATAAAAATCCCACTTCAATGTCTAAATGTGGATAAAAATGTAATTAAAAAAATGGCACCAAAATGGCAAGGAAAAGGACCTCAGGTAAAGCACTGTGGCATCATGACTCACTCATCAGAGGCTGTCACAAGGGCCAATTCCTCTTCCAGTTGCAACTGGTCAGTGGTGTCTGCAGGAAAAAGGCCTCTTGCAACTCTTGATGTCCCTGTAGCCACACAAGATGTCAGCCAACCGACCTATTGATTTCACGTCTTTGTCTTGGGTACATGTGGGAGAAGGTCCAGTCCTTCAGGTTCAGTCTGCTACTGTTCTTGTGCAGGTCCAGAAAGACTTCTGAGGAGTTAGTGGTGAGATCCTTTTTGTACAGTTCAGTAGCCAGTGGGAGCGGGTGACACCCTGGCACTTCTTAACCAATGGGAAAAAAGTTCCCAGGTGCAACCTTACCCACATATCCAGCACATCACATGTTTTAGTTCAAACTTCCTCAGAATGCACTATTCTAGGGGGACTCTAAGATAGCACAGGCCTTAAGCCTTTGGAGGGAACTTGTGTAAAAGTCAGGGCATTGATTAGTCAAATGAGCAGTCTCTTCTTCCAAGATACAGTAAACCGGTTCTGACACCAGCTTCCCCTTTCACTGGACTGGTGCCCAATTGGTTACTCTGGGCTTAAATATCAAAGGTTTCCACTTCCTCAAGTCTAACCTTACACTAAACTATGAATAGGCAGACTTCGCCTTTGCTGCTTTCAAGTTAGTGAAGTTCCCACGCAGGTGCCCTGCTATGCCGATATGTATCACATTCTCTACAAGCAGCCTATCCTGTCACCAGGCCTAAGCCATTGTCTCTGCTCAGGACCAGTTTTTATACCCCATTAAGATCAAGATCAGGGCGGGCTAATGCAAATTGGCCTCTAAGAGCTTCAGGCAGGGAAAAAGTCAATTTACTAAAAGTTACTTTTCCTAAATATTTATTAAACATTGAACTTCACTATTGAATTAGATGTTTGAAAAAAATATCGAAAATAGTATTTGAAACAATTCTCTAGCAACATGTCCAACTTTTGAAGACATTCACAGGCATGACATTATTATTTAAAATGAAGTTTTTTCCCCACGTGAAAAACATTATTTTGACAAAGTCGAGCTGCAGGTTTTAAACTGCAACCATGTTTCCCTTGTCATAGTAGCAGATGGCACAATAAGTGCTGAAGTCCACAGGTGACTTTAACTTTCCATGCTATGGATGTAGTTTCTACAACATATACGATGGACTTCAAGAAAGTTTAGTATGCCAATCAGAAATTAGCCAACGTTTGTGTGTTTTAAGGGTCAGAGCATGTACACTGGGCACCTAATGGCAATAACATTCAGCCAAAAATTAGGGGTGACCAAGCCAAAAGGGTCAATTTCTCACATTTACCATTGTTGAAAGACTGCAGTTGGATCATGGCCCATTAGAGACTCATTGCCCATCTGCACATGCAACAATGGTATTGCATAGCATAAATAGCATATTAAAATCTCTGCATCTGCATATACACCATGCTCTGGATTACTGGTAATCAGGGCCAGCACAATTACTGGCCAATTAAGATATGCAATTGCAATTCTGGGTTCGGGTGTGTGGGGAGTAGAGTTGGTAGAAGGTGATATCCGATTCTGTGGGGTTTTGTGATAAAATAAACTTAAGGTGAATGTGACCTTGATTAAAAATGGATTTAAAAGTGCATTGTTAGTTCATTCTGCAGTCTGCTTTCAGAACAAATTTGCCTATTGGTACATTCCTTTGATGTGAAAATACATTAAATGTACTTTACAATCACAGGAAAAAAATGAATAAACTACAGAGCAGAGAAACGTGAGCGGGATGCCTATTTAAAAATGAAATCACAAAGCTTTCTTTCAAAATGGAGCACAGCGATTTTTAAGCTCAAACATTAAATGCTATTGATTGTTAACATGTTTGATGTCTGTTGTTGTATGTACAAGTTCATCTGGGGAAGCACACATATTTAACAAAATGACAAAGATAATGGAATGTAAATTATAGGTAAATGCACTCCTACCTTCATAATTATTTACTGTGAAGTAGTAGGCTCCACCTGCCTACATCTAGTAAAACAATTCACACCACAAAATGTATCTTAACTTTCACTTAAGGTATTTTAAGAGGTTCAAAGTCTCCTGGGTCTTTATATTATGAGTTAAATGAACCAAGTAACAACCTGAAGTTATTAGCTGGTTTGTTGAAATGTTTATTTCATCCTGGGATATTGATATTTAATGGGTTTCCTAGGTATGAGCACTGTTAAGAGGGAGGGTGAATTAATAAATCACACGCAGACTGTAATTTTAAAGTTTGTTCAGCTTTTTGATGTAAAATGTAACTGCTTTCAGACCAAAATTCAATAGTGCTCATTAAGCCAATGAGCCCCCATTTGCAGTGAAATGTCCATCAGGAATTGCATGAAATGTACTTTATAACAATGACAAAAATGATTGAAGTACAGGGCCCATATTGCCAAGCTGTGGGGTATATATGATATTTGATTCGAATAGCCTGTATTAGTGATAGGGTGCACTATCTTTGCTTGTGCCACGGCGCAGCTTCACACAGGTGCTTAGGCTGCAAAGGGACAGTGCCCCCTATTGCAATGAATCCACTGCCCCAAGGGCAGCTGTGAACTTGCACTGCTGTAGGGGCTGACCATTCAGCAGTGGCTGCTTCAAAGTTGCTCTGTGTTTCATAGTGCAGGCAGTAACTTGCCTGCCCTTTGAAGAAGAGAGGAGAGAGATAGCCTTGCAGGCAGGTGCAGAGAGTGACTGCACCCGTCTGTGAGGGAAAGCTGAGGTGTCCATGGGTCCCCTTTCTCACCTCCACAGGGCTGCAGTTAGGGGAGCACTAACAGTGCACTCATTTCTTTCTTGCCTCGCTGCCTGTATTCATAATATAAAAACAACAAGGTGATGGATGGAATGCTTGAATAAATCTCAGCCACTGGAAATCATTTGGGCCGCATCCCAAGTCATCATTTTTTTGCCCACCATGCCACCCCATTTTGGACCCAGATGTATGCAAATCAGTCTTGACTCTGCTCCCCATGGGAACAGCCTAGCCCGAACTGCAAGGACAGGTCCTCCCTGGATTGGAAACAAACATCCTGGGACCGTTTTCATGTTATCACTCTGTCACAACCCTACGTCCGCATGCTACAGCACCTTCATGCACTCTTCTGCAATACAGTGGCATGCACATGTAATATCCAATGACTTTGTGCACTCTATAGCAATACAATGCCCTTATGTAATATCTGATATCCCCTGAAGTTATTCTCTACACTATGTGCAATGTGCATTTTCATACAAAATCTCCTTAGCTGGGTATGTTCAGGTTGATTTGTTTTGTTTATTTTTTGTTTCCTTTATACAATGCAAGTGGAGATCAATGGGCGGTTGCATGCAGAGAGCAACGGGTGGTGCGTCACGCCCACCGCATGACTATTTAAGTAAGAGGCTTCTTCCGCCTTTGCTTGGCCTCATCTTAAACACCTTAGCTGATTCTTGGCATACATATTTATATCCCAGTGAACCATTTTTCTTTAAACATTGTATTACCCCAGGTTCTCTAAAGTAATGCGGTCACCCTTGTTTATCAATGTATGTTAAGCACAGCTGCTGAACTGGAAGGGTTATTATTGTGTTAATACTCCTTACCTATAGTACATAGGTTATATTACACTAAATACTAGAGCCTTCCCTCCTACTATCTATCCTTAGGGTTACGTACAATATAATTTCTTTCACTCTGATACACAGCTGCAGAAGATAAACGTGCTCAATTAGAAAAATACAAAAGAAACATTTCTCTACTGGCATTCGTACACACATGCTTATGGAGTACCTTAAAGCAAATATTATTCCTTTAGTACTCCAAGTACGCAATGTTCCAACCATTTTTGTACAAAATCCCAAGTTTAGACACAGATTCAGCCATATAGCAACAAACCTATACACACTGGAGGGCTCTTGGAATAGACACAGCTGTAGCGCATAACAAAAAGAACTTGAAGAGATTCTAGACCTAGAAAAGGTGATTCCTGAGTCCAATACACTGACTGACGCCAAGCAAGCATTCGAAAAACTGGAAAAAACAATACTGGAATTTCAGGAATGTGAACACCATAAGATAGCTAACAAAGTATCAAAAGATATAAGAAACTATAATAATGAGAAGATGTATTATTACCTCCTTGTCAAATACTTTACCTCTCGAGGCGTGGCTTGGATGCCAGCTGGAATGGTTGCTCGTCTGTGAGCTCCATGACGCCGTGGGAGGTTTTGACCTCCTCCTACAGAAGAAGTTCCTTGTGTGGTGCAGAAAGGTACTGCGGCGAGGGATGAAGCTGGCAACAGTATTTCTTTGGTTAAAGCACTCTTTGCGGTAAGCGGGAAACCGCATTTTCCATTTCGTCGAGCCGATGTGAGTTACTCAGGACTTGCGTCCGCCATTTTGTTTTTTATCACGACGATGTTTCTCCTCATGAAAAATAGCAACGTGTCCTTCTTACCATGGGGCACCAATGTTTTGTAGCTTTCCTGGAGGTTTTAGTAGATGGGTGCATTTCCTGCAGTGAAGTTTGTTAATTTTATGCCTCCTCAGTGGTTTTGAAATATTTTATATTATCTCTGACTTCTCCTGGCACTTTCAGATTTTGCCTGACCTTTTAACAGCGTGAATATTATCAGTTAAGTTGCATTACGGTGCTACACGTCAAGCTCTCTTCTTACTTTGGCTGCTCGCTGCTTCTGTGCTATCTGTGTATGGGGAGAACAAAACCTGCTTGTCGCTGTGTCAACACTTCCTCCCCATCTGTGGTTGACTTTAATCCTTTTTGCGTTCTCCAAGACAAAATGGCAAATTCAGAGCAAGATGTATTAACAGGTGTCCCAGCATCAAGAATACCACTTCCTACCTCCAAAATTGCGTCCAAGCTATCTGGCACGCCGGTGCTTTCATCGGGGAAAAGAGTCAAAAAGATCCGCCATCGCCAACTATATCTCCCTTCTAATTTCTATGGAACTAATTCTTGAGGAAAATCGGGTACTTACGCCATACATGGAAAAGATTAATATTTGTCTGCAACAGTTGGATGATAAGTGGTCACACATGGAGAGCAGGTTTGTTCAATTAGAGAATAAAGTGGAGTCTTTTCATTCTGTCGCCAGTCAGGTTACCTCTATGCAATCTCAGATTTCACATCTTCAAAAGCAGATTGAAAACCTTGAAAATCATAACAGGCGCAATAATTTATGCATTTATGGTTTAGTAGAGGGACTTGAAGGTCCTAACCATCTCTCCTTTTTTTCCATCTTTTCTTCCAAAACTTCTGGATCTTCCTGAAATTCCACCGCTGAACATTCAGAGGGCTCACCGCTTAGGTCATGTTCCACAATCTGCGTCTTCATCGAGTAAACCAAGAGGAGTAATATTGTATTTTTTAGAATACACAGATCTGTTGAAAGTTTTACAAGCAGTCAAAGTTAAAGGTAGAATCTCCTGGCATGGCTCTACTCTTTTCTTTTCCCAAGACTATGCTAAGGCAACAGCGGATAGAAGAAAGACATTTTTGGTTATGAGGCCAGCGTTACGGAATATCAATGCCAGATTTGGTCTTATACATCCCTGCCTTTTTAAGGTTACTTAAAAAAACAAGACCACATCCTATGAGGACTCTTGTCTTCTTCAACGATGTTTGGACAATTGTAGACTGAAGGATATGGGAATTACTAAACCTACTGTTTAATTTATTTTAGTAATTCTTGTCAGTATTTAATAGTCAGTCAGTCAAATCACTTTATTTGATACTTAAAATTAAGATCATAAAACTACAGAGTACACGTTATAAAAATAGACTTTATAAATGCAACTTTCATAATATAGACATTTAAAAACAACGATTTACAATCAGAATGGAAATGCACAGTTCATTAGGGAGGATTGCACATTCGTCTAGTCTTCCATGCGAGGAGTAAAAATTAAGCCACAGAATAACACACTAATTGATTAGGCAATGATTGTAAAAAGTACATCCAAGGACGACATTGGTTGAAACAGTGTTTGCGCATGAGCGGCCGGATGAATCTAATGTGATGATCCTTATAAAATTTACAAAAAGAAACAAATATGGAAATTTGAGAGAGATACCATCGCACGGACAAGGGGGAGGCAAGGGATAGAATATATTCCAGCTGGATAGGAAAACATGCAGGAGATTAAATTCACTCTAAACCTCACTAGTATAAATCTATGGCATGGATTGGTCACAAAAGATAAGTAAGGGCTACGCCTTCCTGGTCTATTGGGCCTTCTAGGTATAGTTTTACAGACACTTTTGTGCTGTTCATCTAAAATCGCTCAGCTGCTCTTTGGTTGGAATATAGTGTCTTAATTTCTTTTTTGAGACAGTGGTACAGTTTGATGGAGATGTAAACAGATTTCCTAAGCCAAGGGGAGGAGAGGCTGTTTTTAATGTGTGTTAGCCACAGGATACTGTGGCCATGGTCAGAGAGAGGCAGTCTTCTATCAGCCTCTGTGTAGGATTCACAGATTCTCTCCTCCAGATCGAATGCCATAAGAGTGTTGATGCCAACCTAATTGTATCAGTAACATAAGGGATATCTAATTCTGCATGGCAAATGAAATTAGATCAGCTGGGTGGGAGACCAACAAGTCTTTTCCAAAAAGAGTCCTAGATGGTCTGGAGGTTCTGGGAATTAACGGTTCCCCAAATCCCAGCCCCATAGGTTGCTACTGATTTTGATTTAGTGGAGTAAGCCTTTTTAACCATGTCAAGGGGCTTTGCGCCCAGTTTCTTAATGAAAGAGTTTAATGCAACAATACTCTTCTCGAGCACTAAACCCCTATTTGTGGTCATGTGAGACCAGGTTAATTGTCTGTCGAAGGTTATTCCGAGATAGGAAAAAGTGTCTGTGTGTGCTATTCTACGTCCCGCTATATGGAAATTTGGGGCGCTATTTGTTTACTCCTAGATGTTAGGACAAAGGTCTTTGCCTCATTTGTCTTCAAATCTAAGCTACTCATGTATCTAACATAGGTTTCCAGTAGCTGCTTCAGGGCATGACCAGTGCGGGCAATTAACACTGCGTCATCTGCATAAAGCAGGATTGGGGTGCTCGTTTTGCTAATCATCGGGACATCCTGTGTGGAGTTCAGCAGGGGTGATTCCACCCCATTCGTATAGATTGAAAAAAGGACTGGGGCGAGAACGCATCCCTGGCGGACTCCCCTATTTATTGGGAATGACCTAGAGCACTCACCCTGTTTCCCATAACGGACACTTGCAGAGGCCGAAGAGTAAAGCTGTCTGATGAAATTAGTTATCGCCTCCTCGCTGCCCATTTCTGCCATTATACTCCACAGATGGTGGTGGGTGACGCAGTCGAATGCTGCTGAAAGATCCATAAATGCCAGGAATAACCTCCCCTGCTTTACTTGGGTATACTTGGCCATTAGTAAGCTTAAATGTAGGCATTGATCTTGAGTTCCGCTCCCCATTTTAAACCCATATTGCACTGGGATCAAAACATTGTTGTTGGTGGCCCATTCCTCTAACCTGTTTAATAGGACGCGACCCATCAACTTGGCAGTGCTGTCCAGTAGAGAAATTGGGCTGCAATTCTCCGTATTTTGAATATTCCCGAGGGGAGGGAGGGGGACAACCTCAAATCCTACATTGTCTCATTATTAAAGGAGACACTGCAGTTAGAGGAAACAGAAGAAGATCTGAGGAAGGATATTCAAAGGGCGCATAGAGATTTTTTTAGAAGGAGTCCCAATAGAACAAAGCCCAGAAAAATCCTCTTAAATTTCCACACTTACTCCCTGAAGGAAAAGATCCTTAATATGGCCCTGAAGGCAAAATCCTTGAAGGCCAGGGATTTCTCTTTCGAAATACGTTCTGACCTTGCCCGAGCTACTCTCGATAGGCAATGGGAGCTGGGTAGGAAGCTGGACAATTTTAAAAAGATAGGTGCAGTGGCCCAACTCAAATTTCCAGCAACTTTGAAAATTATGCATAAGAATAAAATGCATAATGTTAGATCGTTACAAGAGGCAGAGGAGCTATTGGAACGTTTTAAGAAATGCGAGGCATAGTCAGCCAGTCTGCTCTTGGGTGGTTGAGCAAAGTTGAGCAAAGTGGGAGTACTCTGGGAGCAGGGTACTTAAACACTTATTGGGTCCTACGGCCTAAAAATATAACTAGTTGGACAACTGTACAGTGACAATGACACTTATAGTAATAATCACTCAGTGGCTGTTAAGGGTTGGTTTTCAGCTCTTGCCTTAAATTTTCATCTTTTCTTTCTACAAAGGGATAGGGTGAGGTGCCATGGGGCACAGCAGACTGGACTTTCATCTGTCCAGGAAAATTGGGGGGTTCTCCTGGGAGGGGTTTGTAGGGGGTGGTTGGGGTGCACTGGGTGGGGAGCATAGGGGTAAAATAGAAAATATTCCTCATTCACTTTAGGCTGTTTCTTTTCCGTTTTGTCTGAACTAGTTATGTTAACCCCGTACTACTTGGTCTGGTGCTGGCAGTCTCTGCTTCTTAAAAGATGCGTAGGCTCTGTGCTTAAACCTCCACGAGAATGGTTCAGTTCCTGTCTTGGAACGTGAATGGCCTACGTGTTAAATCCAGAAGGGCGAAAATTCTATAATATATTAGAGATTCCCTGGCGCAGGTTATCATCCTCCAGGAAACTCACCTCCTGAAGGAAGAGTTAACCGAGATATTTAAAAAAGCAAGTCACAGTTTTGTGAGTGAGGGCAGTATTTTCACACCATCACGTGCCACCACTATTTTTCACTATTCTCTACTCCTCCATGTGTGTTTGAGGTTGAAAAAAAGAGATACGCACAGAGGTGTGCAAAACCATGGTGGTTAAAGAATTAAAGCAGCACTCTCAGGATTAAACTGGCACTTAAAATAAGCTTCCTGATCTTATTGAAGATCTTCCAGTTGCAGTATATGTAGGTTAAATGAGGAATTTGTGCTCTCAGTACAAACGCCTCCTCTGCAGTGAGTAATTTTCACAAGAGGGCAGCTTAAGCAACTCATTGTAAGTCTCTGACAAAGATTTTAGAGTGTGATAACATGTAGATAGATTCATGCACTCCTGTATTGAATTAGAGCCATTCAATATTTTGATATTCTACCATAAATATTGCCTTACTATCTAATGACTCTATATTTAGGATATATTACTCAGACAAAAGGTCGCAAAAAGTAAGTCATCCTGTTAAACATATATGTGGCAATTATTTTTAGTGCAAAATGGGTCTTTGCACTCTTTTTATATGCACAAAATGCATCATTGTGTACAAAGTTAATAATTGAGGTGAATGGTAGTCGACCGCAAGTAATAAAGTCACTAACCTGTAAGGTCTAGGCAAAGGTTTCCGTAATTTAAACCTCAGATCACTCCCTGGTAGATGTACCACAGAGAAAATAGGCTTAACTTTAAACAAAGGGTGAAGCATTTAGAATAACCAAAAGAGTTAAACATTTAACGAGGATATCACAATAAAAATCCCACTTCAATGTCTAAATGTGGATAAAAATGTAATTAAAAAAATGGCACCAAAATGGCAAGGAAAAGGACCTCAGGTAAAGCACTGTGGCATCATGACTCACTCATCAGAGGCTGTCACAAGGGCCAATTCCTCTTCCAGTTGCAACTGGTCAGTGGTGTCTGCAGGAAAAAGGCCTCTTGCAACTCTTGATGTCCCTGTAGCCACACAAGATGTCAGCCAACCGACCTATTGATTTCACGTCTTTGTCTTGGGTACATGTGGGAGAAGGTCCAGTCCTTCAGGTTCAGTCTGCTACTGTTCTTGTGCAGGTCCAGAAAGACTTCTGAGGAGTTAGTGGTGAGATCCTTTTTGTACAGTTCAGTAGCCAGTGGGAGCGGGTGACACCCTGGCACTTCTTAACCAATGGGAAAAAAGTTCCCAGGTGCAACCTTACCCACATATCCAGCACATCACATGTTTTAGTTCAAACTTCCTCAGAATGCACTATTTTAGGGGGACTCTAAGATAGCACAGGCCTTAAGCCTTTGGAGGGAACTTGTGTAAAAGTCAGGGCATTGATTAGTCAAATGAGCAGTCTCTTCTTCCAAGATACAGTAAACCGGTTCTGACACCAGCTTCCTCTTTCACTGGACTGGTGCCCAATTGGTTACTCTGGGCTTAAATATCAAAGGTTTCCACTTCCTCAAGTCTAACCTTACACTAAACTATGAATAGGCAGACTTCGCCTTTGCTGCTTTCAAGTTAGTGAAGTTCCCACGCAGGTGCCCTGCTATGCCGATATGTATCACATTCTCTACAAGCAGCCTATCCTGTCACCAGGCCTAAGCCATTGTCTCTGCTCAGGACCAGTTTTTATACCCCATTAAGATCAAGATCAGGGCGGGCTAATGCAAATTGGCCTCTAAGAGCTTCAGGCAGGAAAAAGTCAATTTACTAAAAGTTACTTTTCCTAAATATTTATTAAACATTGAACTTCACTATTGAATTAGATGTTTGAAAAAAATATCGAAAATAGTATTTGAAACAATTCTCTAGCAACATGTCCAACTTTTGAAGACATTCACAGGCATGACATTATTATTTAAAATGAAGTTTTTTTCCCCACGTGAAAAACATTATTTTGACAAAGTCGGGCTGCAGGTTTTAAACTGCAACCATGTTTCCCTTGTCATAGTAGCAGATGGCACAATAAGTGCTGAAGTCCACAGGTGACTTTAACTTTCCATGCTATGGATGTAGTTTCTACAACATATACGATGGACTTCCAAGAAAGTTTAGTATGCCAATCAGAAATTAGCCAACGTTTGTGTGTTTTAAGGGTCAGAGCATGTACACTGGGCACCTAATGGCAATAACATTCAGCCAAAAATTAGGGGTGACCAAGCCAAAAGGGTCAATTTCTCACATTTACCATTGTTGAAAGACTGCAGTTGGATCATGGCCCATTAGAGACTCATTGCCCATCTGCACATGCAACAATGGTATTGCATAGCATAAATAGCATATTAAAATCTCTGCATCTGCATATACACCATGCTCTGGATTACTGGTAATCAGGGCCAGCACAATTACTGGCCAATTAAGATATGCAATTGCAATTCTGGGTTCGGGTGTGTGGGGAGTAGAGTTGGTAGAAGGTGATATCCGATTCTGTGGGGTTTTGTGATAAAATAAACTTAAGGTGAATGTGACCTTGATTAAAAATGGATTTAAAAGTGCATTGTTAGTTCATTCTGCAGTCTGCTTTCAGAACAAATTTGCCTATTGGTACATTCCTTTGATGTGAAAATACATTAAATGTACTTTACAATCACAGGAAAAAAATGAATAAACTACAGAGCAGAGAAACGTGAACGGGATGCCTATTTAAAAAATGAAATCACAAAGCTTTCTTTCAAAATGGAGCACAGCGATTTTTAAGCTCAAACATTAAATGCTATTGATTGTTAACATGTTTGATGTCTGTTGTTGTATGTACAAGTTCATCTGGGGAAGCACACATATTTAACAAAATGACAAAGATAATGGAATGTAAATTATAGGTAAATGCACTCCTACCTTCATAATTATTTACTGTGAAGTAGTAGGCTCCACCTGCCTACATCTAGTAAAACAATTCACACCACAAAATGTATCTTAACTTTCACTTAAGGTATTTTAAGAGGTTCAAAGTCTCCTGGGTCTTTATATTATGAGTTAAATGAACCAAGTAACAACCTGAAGTTATTAGCTGGTTTGTTGAAATGTTTATTTCATCCTGGGATATTGATATTTAATGGGTTTCCTAGGTATGAGCACTGTTAAGAGGGAGGGTGAATTAATAAATCACACGCAGACTGTAATTTTAAAGTTTGTTCAGCTTTTTGATGTAAAATGTAACTGCTTTCAGACCAAAATTCAATAGTGCTCATTAAGCCAATGAGCCCCCATTTGCAGTGAAATGTCCATCAGGAATTGCATGAAATGTACTTTATAACAATGACAAAAATGATTGAAGTACAGGGCCCATATTGCCAAGCTGTGGGGTATATATGATATTTGATTCGAATAGCCTGTATTAGTGATAGGGTGCACTATCTTTGCTTGTGCCACGGCGCAGCTTCACACAGGTGCTTAGGCTGCAAAAAGGGACAGTGCCCCCTATTGCAATGAATCCACTGCCCCAAGGGCAGCTGTGAACTTGCACTGCTGTAGGGGCTGACCATTCAGCAGTGGCTGCTTCAAAGTTGCTCTGTGTTTCATAGTGCAGGCAGTAACTTGCCTGCCCTTTGAAGAAGAGAGGAGAGAGATAGCCTTGCAGGCAGGTGCAGAGAGTGACTGCACCCGTCTGTGAGGGAAAGCTGAGGTGTCCATGGGTCCCCTTTCTCACCTCCACAGGGCTGCAGTTAGGGAGCACTAACAGTGCACTCATTTCTTTCTTGCCTCGCTGCCTGTATTCATAATATAAAAACAACAAGGTGATGGATGGAATGCTTGAATAAATCTCAGCCACTGGAAATCATTTGGGCCGCATCCCAAGTCATCATTTTTGCCCACCATGCCACCCCATTTTGGACCCAGATGTATGCAAATCAGTCTTGACTCTGCTCCCCATGGGAACAGCCTAGCCCGAACTGCAAGGACAGGTCCTCCCTGGATTGGAAACAAACATCCTGGGACCGTTTTCATGTTATCACTCTGTCACAACCCTACGTCCGCATGCTACAGCACCTTCATGCACTCTTCTGCAATACAGTGGCATGCACATGTAATATCCAATGACTTTGTGCACTCTATAGCAATACAATGCCCTTATGTAATATCTGATATCCCCTGAAGTTATTCTCTACACTATGTGCAATGTGCATTTTCATACAAAATCTCCTTAGCTGGGTATGTTCAGGTTGATTTGTTTTGTTTATTTTTTTTGTTTCCTTTATACAATGCAAGTGGAGATCAATGGGCGGTTGCATGCAGAGAGCAACGGGTGGTGCGTCACGCCCACCGCATGACTATTTAAGTAAGAGGCTTCTTCCGCCTTTGCTTGGCCTCATCTTAAACACCTTAGCTGATTCTTGGCATACATATTTATATCCCAGTGAACCATTTTTTCTTTAAACATTGTATTACCCCAGGTTCTCTAAAGTAATGCGGTCACCCTTGTTTATCAATGTATGTTAAGCACAGCTGCTGAACTGGAAGGGTTATTATTGTGTTAATACTCCTTACCTATAGTACATAGGTTATATTACACTAAATACTAGAGCCTTCCCTCCTACTATCTATCCTTAGGGTTCGTACAATATAATTTCTTTCACTCTGATACACAGCTGCAGAAGATAAACGTGCTCAATTAGAAAAATACAAAAAGAAACATTTCTCTACTGGCATTCGTACACACATGCTTATGGAGTACCTTAAAGCAAATATTATTCCTTTAGTACTCCAAGTACGCAATGTTCCAACCATTTTTGTACAAAATCCCAAGTTTAGACACAGATTCAGCCATATAGCAACAAACCTATACACACTGGAGGGCTCTTGGAATAGACACAGCTGTAGCGCATAACAAAAAAGAACTTGAAGAGATTCTAGACCTAGAAAAGGTGATTCCTGAGTCCAATACACTGACTGACGCCAAGCAAGCATTCGAAAAACTGGAAAAAACAATACTGGAATTTCAGGAATGTGAACACCATAAGATAGCTAACAAAGTATCAAAAGATATAAGAAACTATAATAATGAGAAGATGTATTATTACCTCCTTGTCAAATACTTTACCTCTCGAGGGGCGTGGCTTGGATGCCAGCTGGAATGGTTGCTCGTCTGTGAGCTCCATGACGCCGTGGGAGGTTTTGACCTCCTCCTACAGAAGAAGTTCCTTGTGTGGTGCAGAAAGGTACTGCGGCGAGGGATGAAGC
Source organism: Calotriton arnoldi (assembly GCA_963921515.1). Taxonomy (NCBI): domain Eukaryota; kingdom Metazoa; phylum Chordata; class Amphibia; order Caudata; family Salamandridae; genus Calotriton; species Calotriton arnoldi. The sequence continues at coordinate 82,035 of CAWUFW010013043.1, forward strand.
TGGCAACAGTATTTCTTTGGTTAAAGCACTCTTTGCGGTAAGCGGGAAACCGCATTTTCCATTTCGTCGAGCCGATGTGAGTTACTCCAGGACTTGCGTCCGCCATTTTGTTTTTATCACGACGATGTTTCTCCTCATGAAAAATAGCAACGTGTCCTTCTTACCATGGGGCACCAATGTTTTGTAGCTTTCCTGGAGGTTTTAGTAGATGGGTGCATTTCCTGCAGTGAAGTTTGTTAATTTTATGCCTCCTCAGTGGTTTTGAAATATTTTATATTATCTCTGACTTCTCCTGGCACTTTCAGATTTTGCCTGACCTTTTAACAGCGTGAATATTATCAGTTAAGTTGCATTACGGTGCTACACGTCAAGCTCTCTTCTTACTTTGGCTGCTCGCTGCTTCTGTGCTATCTGTGTATGGGGAGAACAAAACCTGCTTGTCGCTGTGTCAACACTTCCTCCCCATCTGTGGTTGACTTTAATCCTTTTTGCGTTCTCCAAGACAAAATGGCAAATTCAGAGCAAGATGTATTAACAGGTGTCCCAGCATCAAGAATACCACTTCCTACCTCCAAAATTGCGTCCAAGCTATCTGGCACGCCGGTGCTTTCATCGGGGAAAAGAGTAAAAAAAGATCCGCCATCGCCAACTATATCTCCCCTTCTAATTTCTATGGAACTAATTCTTGAGGAAAATCGGGTACTTACGCCATACATGGAAAAGATTAATATTTGTCTGCAACAGTTGGATGATAAGTGGTCACACATGGAGAGCAGGTTTGTTCAATTAGAGAATAAAGTGGAGTCTTTTCATTCTGTCGCCAGTCAGGTTACCTCTATGCAATCTCAGATTTCACATCTTCAAAAGCAGATTGAAAACCTTGAAAATCATAACAGGCGCAATAATTTATGCATTTATGGTTTAGTAGAGGGACTTGAAGGTCCTAACCATCTCTCCTTTTTTCCATCTTTTCTTCCAAAACTTCTGGATCTTCCTTAAATTCCACCGCTGAACATTCAGAGGGCTCACCGCTTAGGTCATGTTCCACAATCTGCGTCTTCATCGAGTAAACCAAGAGGAGTAATATTGTATTTTTAGAATACACAGATCTGTTGAAAGTTTTACAAGCAGTCAAAGTTAAAGGTAGAATCTCCTGGCATGGCTCTACTCTTTTCTTTTCCCAAGACTATGCTAAGGCAACAGCGGATAGAAGAAAGACATTTTTGGTTATGAGGCCAGCGTTACGGAATATCAATGCCAGATTTGGTCTTATACATCCCTGCCTTTTTAAGGTTACTTAAAAACAAGACCACATCCTATGAGGACTCTTGTCTTCTTCAACGATGTTTGGACAATTGTAGACTGAAGGATATGGGAATTACTAAACCTACTGTTTAATTTATTTTAGTAATTCTTGTCAGTATTTAATAGTCAGTCAGTCAAATCACTTTATTTGATACTTAAAATTAAGATCATAAAACTACAGAGTACACGTTATAAAAATAGACTTTATAAATGCAACTTTCATAATATAGACATTTAAAAACAACGATTTACAATCAGAATGGAAATGCACAGTTCATTAGGGAGGATTGCACATTCGTCTAGTCTTCCATGCGAGGAGTAAAAATTAAGCCACAGAATAACACACTAATTGATTAGGCAATGATTGTAAAAAGTACATCCAAGGACGACATTGGTTGAAACAGTGTTTGCGCATGAGCGGCCGGATGAATCTAATGTGATGATCCTTATAAAATTTACAAAAGAAACAAATATGGAAATTTGAGAGAGATACCATCGCACGGACAAGGGGGGAGGCAAGGGATAGAATATATTCCAGCTGGATAGGAAAACATGCAGGAGATTAAATTCACTCTAAACCTCACTAGTATAAATCTATGGCATGGATTGGTCACAAAAGATAAGTAAGGGGCTACGCCTTCCTGGTCTATTGGGCCTTCTAGGTATAGTTTTACAGACACTTTTGTGCTGTTCATCTAAAATCGCTCAGCTGCTCTTTGGTTGGAATATAGTGTCTTAATTTCTTTTTTTGAGACAGTGGTACAGTTTGATGGAGATGTAAACAGATTTCCTAAGCCAAGGGAGGAGAGGCTGTTTTTAATGTGTGTTAGCCACAGGATACTGTGGCCATGGTCAAGAGAGAGGCAGTCTTCTATCAGCCTCTGTGTAGGATTCACAGATTCTCTCCTCCAGATCGAATGCCATAAGAGTGTTGATGCCAACCTAATTGTATCAGTAACATAAGGGATATCTAATTCTGCATGGCAAATGAAATTAGATCAGCTGGGTGGGAGACCAACAAGTCTTTTCCAAAAGAGTCCTAGATGGTCTGGAGGTTCTGGGAATTAACGGTTCCCCAAATCCCAGCCCCATAGGTTGCTACTGATTTTGATTTAGTGGAGTAAGCCTTTTTAACCATGTCAAGGGGCTTTGCGCCCAGTTTCTTAATGAAAGAGTTTAATGCAACAATACTCTTCTCGAGCACTAAACCCCTATTTGTGGTCATGTGAGACCAGGTTAATTGTCTGTCGAAGGTTATTCCGAGATAGGAAAAAGTGTCTGTGTGTGCTATTCTACGTCCCGCTATATGGAAATTTGGGGCGCTATTTGTTTACTCCTAGATGTTAGGACAAAGGTCTTTGCCTCATTTGTCTTCAAATCTAAGCTACTCATGTATCTAACATAGGTTTCCAGTAGCTGCTTCAGGGCATGACCAGTGCGGGCAATTAACACTGCGTCATCTGCATAAAGCAGGATTGGGGTGCTCGTTTTGCTAATCATCGGGACATCCTGTGTGGAGTTCAGCAGGGGTGATTCCACCCCATTCGTATAGATTGAAAAAGGACTGGGGCGAGAACGCATCCCTGGCGGACTCCCTATTTATTGGGAATGACCTAGAGCACTCACCCTGTTTCCCATAACGGACACTTGCAGAGGCCGAAGAGTAAAGCTGTCTGATGAAATTAGTTATCGCCTCCTCGCTGCCCATTTCTGCCATTATACTCCACAGATGGTGGTGGGTGACGCAGTCGAATGCTGCTGAAAGATCCATAAATGCCAGGAATAACCTCCCCTGCTTTACTTGGGTATACTTGGCCATTAGTAAGCTTAAATGTAGGCATTGATCTTGAGTTCCGCTCCCCATTTTAAACCCATATTGCACTGGGATCAAAACATTGTTGTTGGTGGCCCATTCCTCTAACCTGTTTAATAGGACGCGACCCATCAACTTGGCAGTGCTGTCCAGTAGAGAAATTGGGCTGCAATTTTTGGACTCAGATTTGTTTCCTTTCTTGTGGATTGGAATTATAATCAACCTCTATCACGAGTCCGGAGGGACTACAATTGCAATTGTGTTAAAAACATTGGTCAGAACCGGGCCCCAGAGATCTGACTGCTCCATCAAAAAATCAATTGGTGTGCCGTCCGGACCGGGAGCTCTGTTGGTTGAACATTGAGAAAGGGCCTCTCTAATTTCGTGTAAGTTGAATAATAGGGGAGACTTAGTTAGGGAGATACTTGGTGCCTGCTGGCTGACCACTCCCTCCACAGGTGGGTTAAACATAGAAGAAAAGTGTGCAATCCAAGCTTCCTCATTTAAATGACAATCTGTACTCGGCTCCTCTGGAGGTTTAAGAAAAGGGGCATTAATGACTCTCCAGAAAACCCTGGCACTATGCGAAAGAGCCGCTAGGTGCAACTGCTCCCACGCCTCTTCCTTGAGGGTTTTGGTTCTCAGCTTCCTTGCCTCTGAATAGCGGTGGTGCACTGTCTTAACTAATTCTGCGTCTCTAGGGATGGATTTGAGAGCCAGATGTAAGGCGGATAGAGACTTGGTACATGACTGGTCGTACCATTTATGACCTAATTTGTTTGAGGTTGGACTAACCGTGGTTAAGGCTTGTTTAGCCTCTAACAATATCCGGTCAAAGGCCTTGGCTATCTGTCCTGAATCAGGGTTCTCTGCCAGACAAGTCATAATGTTGTTATATCTTTTGCCAACCACGGCTGTAGTGATTCTTGGTTTGTCAGCCATTGCCCATTTTAGGATGATCCCGTTCTTCCTTGCTATCATGGGTCTGGCGTGCCTTGCCTGCTCTAATTGGGTTCCCCCAATTCCAGGTCACTGATTATGGCATCATGGTCGCGAAACCCAAAAGGATTAATTACAGTTTTGGAAACAAATGTTTTGAGAGACGTGGATATCAATATATAATCTAGGGTCGAGCCCTGACCAGCCGAACCAAATGTATTTTGTAAGATGCCAGAGCTAATGTCTGTGGGATTCATAATTTCCATATCATGAATGAAAAACAATCTATTCAAGGCATCACCATAAGGATCATGGACAAAGTGCAAAATAGGCTCACCTGACTCATTGGACATGCCACATCCTGTTTTATTTGAGGAAGGACAACAGTGCACGTTAAAATCGCCCACCCATAAGATTTTTAGAGGCTGGTTAAGGGTGTTTGAGAAAATAGTAATATCCCTTTCCAATGTGTCTACAACCTGTTTCGTATTGTCGTTAAAATTATTGTTATAAAATTTGATTAATAAGATTTTGTCTCCGCTTGGGGCTTTTAGGAAGAGGAAATGGTAGTAAGGGGAGTAGTTAGAAAACGATAAAACTGCTAGTTTTAGAGTGTTTTTTTAACAGAGTTAGGATCCCCCCTCTAGCATGGCCTGAGACAGAAGGGCGAGCTGGAGTGGAAAAAGAGTGGTAGCCATCTAGTTCGATTGGTCCCGTGTCCCAAGTTCCCTTGAGACATATCAAATCATAGTTATCAATGATTGCTAGCCAGTCTGGATTAGACACTTCAGATCTTAGGCCGGCGATGTTCCAGGAGATACATTTCACATAATCACTAAGGTTGGGTGGTTGATTGTGACTAGCCGGGGGAGATGTAGGAAATTCAGGGCCCAATTTACTTAAGGTTTGGACGGAACTAGAAGAAGACCTGTTCCCCCACTGTCAGTCGCACCCGTCCAGATCAGTTAGGGTGCTGAAGCGGTTGTTGACAGGGTAAGGGGTGAAAAGTCGGGCCAGCGAATGATGGGGGGCTCGTAGTAGTTGGCACTGGGCTCACGCGAAAGGACTTCAAGCCTAATGGAGGGGCTATGCGGTTTGTAGAAGTAACCGAGTGGCAGTGCAAACATTTGGAAATGCTTTGAAGAGCAGTAGGGTAGGCGGCAAAATAATAGCTGAACCAGATGGTGCGAATTAAGGCTAACTACCACACAGTCCCCCTCTATTTATTTAGTGGACTTCCCCACCCAGGCCACCTTTTTTGCCATTAAATACGAGGTATTAACTCCCCCCGGCCCCCTCCATGTTTACTGATTCAGTGGCATGCCTTTGTGATGAGCTGCTCCGTAGTTTCTTTCTGGGTTGAGTCCAGTTTGGGAACATTCACCAAAACTATCACGTAGGGGCATGCAGCTGGGGGAGGTCGAGCCTTCGATCACGAGTTTCTTGATCCCCATTTGCCGGTTCATAATCAAGACCTCTGGTGGGTAGCACAGTAGATCGTATATAGGGGCTGGGGACTCTTTGTGGGTTCAGTGTATTGCTACAAGGTTGATTGGGAGGTTGAAGATCTTGCAGAGTTGGAGATTCGGAGTGGATGTTCAATCCCCGGCTATCGAACCAGCGTGTTGGGAATCTCTTGGCTTACGGCCCCTTCTTTCAAAAAATGTGCTGTCCCGAAGGTTAGTAGAGGTACACTGAAGTGTCACAGGCAAGTCAGGTTTCAAGGGTTGCAAGGGGGGGCTCTGTTGCCCTTATTTCTTGCCTGGTTGGGATTAATCATATCAGTTTGATTAGGGATTAGGGATGTTAGGCAAGTCTCCATTCTAGATAGTCTATCTAGGATGGGTTGAAGTATACGAGTGAATGACTGTTTTAGAAAGTGTGGTGACTGCTAAGGGTGAATAGACTGTCTCGACTCCTTGGGAAGCAGCAGGGGGTGGCTTGATGATTGTTCTTCCACCCCCTTTTTTCCTCTTTAAGGGCGGCTCAGCCTGGGCTGGTGGCGAGTTGGCTGTGGTGTTAGCGCGGAGATTGTGCATTTTGAACGAGATGGAGCTGCCTTGAGTGGTTAAGAGAGAGGTTGGGAGAGCCTCCTTCTGGGCACTCGAGGGGTCATTAGTGGCACACTCATTTGGGCAGTCAGAAGGTATGTGGTCACCAATAGATAGTCTACATTCCACAACCTGGATCTCTTTGTTCAGTGCATTGGAGGCGCTAGTGAGGAAAGCGTATAAAGTGTTTGATGGCTTCCTTTTCCCCATCTGCTGGTCCGGATCCGGATCTGATCTGAACTGAAGAGGTGAGGACACAGGATGTTAGTGGGGGGGCCCAGCCTTATCCAGGCTCTGACGGGCGTGGATGGGCCCACCCTTGGCCTGGGCACGCCCGCGCACGGTCCACGCTGCGGGATCCCTGGGCGAGTTTTAATCGCCTCCTGGCACAGCGGAAATGGAGGTGGCGGCGTGCGAGCCGCTCGGCAGTCTGGGACTTGCAGTTCCTGCCGCCCGCAGACCACAAACAGCACCAAATAGACTCCATGCGCTGTGGGATCCCTGGCCAAGCTTTAAGAGCATCGTGGCTCTGCACAAATGGTGGTGGCGGCATGCAAGCCACTTGGCAGTCTGGGACTTGCAGTTCCTGGCCCCCACGGACAACAAACAGCACCAAATGGACTCCACGCGCTGCGGGATCCCTGAGCGAGCTTTGGGCGCCTCCTGGCGCAGTGGAAATGGCAGTGGTGGCGTGCTAGCCGCTCGGCAGTCTGGGACTTGCAATTCCTGCCTCCACCCCGCGGACCACAAACAGCACCAAATTGACTCCACGTGCTGCAGGATCCCTTGGCAAGCTTTAAGCGCCTCCTGGCGCAGCGGTAATGGCCGTGGTGGTGTGAGAGCCGCTCGGCAGTCTGGGACTTGCAGTTCCTGCCCCCGTGGGCCATAAACAGCACCAAACGGACTCCACATTTAATATTGTCCTGGTTATGTGTTTCATGTATTATTTTTGTTAATATAACTTGTCTCTTTTCAATAGGTACTATCTTTTTCATAAGTCATACATGCGACTCCTCATACGTCTGATGGTATACCTTCTTCCTCCTGTAACCATTCCAAGAGCTCCAGTTGATGTACCGTTTCCCTTATGTGGCTCCACCACCCTTGAGTATTGTGTGTTTTTTCTGGTATGTCATTTTTTGTATCTTAAATATGGTTTTTGTCTTTTTCTTCCTTCTTTACCTCATTCCTTCTCTTTCTCCTTCTTCTATTTCCTCTCTTCGGAAGATTTTTCTTTACTCTTTCTTTTCACCCTCCTTCTGTTTTTCAACTTTTCTACTTCTGTTTCTCTATCTGCTAGTCTCTTTCCCTTACTTTCTTTATTTCTGACTTCAATGTTTATCTCAGATGCATCCTATTTTGATAAGATACTACACTTTCAGGGCTATATTTTACTACATTTATATTGTCTTCACAGAATCCTAGTTATTATTGCTTGTTTTAATATTTCTGATTTATTATTGTATTTTAGATGGCTTTAAGACTTATTTCATGGAATTTTGAAGGTTTAGGCTCTCCTGTAAAATGTCAAAGGGTTTTGTCTCATATTTCCAATTTAAAGTGTGATATTGCTTTGCTTTAAGAAATATATATCTCAGCCAAAGAAGTATCTAAACTTAAAAGACAATGTATTGGTTATGTTTTTGCTTCTAAGGGCTCAGGGAAACGTAACGGGGTAGCTATTTTATGTCATAAGCATTTCACTATACAAACTCTTACCCTAGAAGTTCATTGTGAAGGCAAATGGGTCTCAGTTTCCTTACTTGTTGATAAAATTCCTTTAATTATTGTTAATCTTTATGCACCTGCTAATCCAGATAGGTCCTTTTGGCCCGGAGTACTGTCTAAATTGATGACTTATACTGATGATTATTTGATTGTTGGTGGTGATTGTAGCATGGCTTTTGATCCCATTTTAGACAGGCGCTCCAAAACTAGATTCATACCCTCGCAAATACATTCCCAATTTAAACAACATTATCTCAACGATCTCTTGTTGATGCATGGAGATTGTGCAATCCAACACTTCAAGAGCATACTGTCTTTTCCCCTGCTAATTTTTCCCAATCTCGGATAGATTATATTTTTATTTCCAATGCTCTGGCTCAACATGTTTTCATCTCTGATATAGGATCCATTTTGATTTCTGATCACGCACCAGTCACCTTGGATTTAGAGCTCCTTCCACCTATTCAGGGAACTAGACAGTGGAGATTTAATAATTCTCTTCTGTTAGATCTACAGTTTACACCAAGTTTTGAACAATTTGCTAATACATTTTTAAAGAAAATTAATCTTCTGAGCTATCTTCTCAGATTATTTGGGATGCTTTCAAAGCCACTTCTATAGATTTTATTATCAACTTTGTTTCTCAGAAACCGAAACGACTTCCAATAAATTAAAGGCACTTAACTCACGTATCAAACATCTAGAACATGCTTTTTATAATTCTCATTCTAAACACATTCTAAATGATCTAGTGACTCCTAAATTTGAATTTAATAAAATTTCTACAGAAAATGCCAACTCTTATCTACTCATATCTAGTGTGAAGTATTATGGGGGTCAAAATAAAGCGGGGAAACTTCTTGCCAATTATCTTAAAATCAAAAAAGAACGTACTAAAATGGATTCTATTTTAACTTCCACTAATCGGAATATACATAAAAATGAAGATATACTTTTGGAATTTACAAAGTTTTACCAGGCCCTTTATTCCCCAGAACCTCAATCTGATCCCCAAGATCCTTTTCATTATTTATCATCTATTCCCCCGCCTTCACATCATGATATTGATTTTTCTATATTGGAAATGCAGGATATCTCTAATGCTATTTGTTTCGTTAAACGTGGGAAAGCTCCGGGACCTGATGGTTTCACCATTGAATTCTATTCATATTTTTCTTCACTTCTCTTGACAGAATTACACCAACTTTATCTTTATTTTATATCCTCTCAGGTATCAGGTGGTTCTTTTCAAGAGGCGTTGATATGTCTTGTTACCAAGGATAATAAGGTAAAATGAATCATAAAATTTTGGAGAAAATTTTAGCTCTCCGTTTGGATAAATAATTACCCCAATTAATTGGGAGAGAACAATGTGGGTTTAATAAAGGTAAACACAATGAGATGATGGACGGAGCACTGAAACTTTTCAGACACTCACCCCCAGTCACAGATCTGGGTTAAATCCATCATCGTTCTTTAGCTCACTACGCCACCCCAGTTCCCAGTTCAGACACAGCTATATGCAAATCAGTCTTGACCCTGTGCCTCATGGGAACAGTCTAGCCCGAACTGCCAAGCGAGGTCTTCTCTGGACCGAAAACAAGCACCCTGGGACCGGTTTCGGGGTAACACCCCTCATCAGCCAGGCTAGCTTGAATCCAGTGGCAAAGTAAGCAAGGGACCAACGTCTGGGCATACCCTGCCAACTAAGGGCGAACAAAGCAAACACAAGGAGATGATGGACCGAGCACTGACACTTTTCAGACACTCACCCCCAGTCACCGATCTGGGTTGAATCCATCATCGTTCTTTAGCTCACTTCGCCACCCCAGTTCAGACACAGCTATATGCAAATTAAAGGTAGACATCTTTCAGACAATATTCGACTATCTTTTTAATGTTATTAGCAAATCCAAATCTTATAATTCTTCTTTGGCAACTGTTTCTTTAGATGCAGAAAAAGCGTTAATTGGTCTTTTATTTTCTCTGCGCTTTCCTGGTTTGGTTTCAGTCCAAAATGTATTAACTATGTTTCTCTGTTATACTCTTCTCCCAGGTCCTCTATTTTAGTTAATGGCCTTATGTCTCCATTTTTTTCCTCTTCATAGAGGCGTTCAACAAGGTTGTCCACTCTCTCCTTTATTATTTATACCTGCTTTGGAACCCTTTCTAATAAAGAATCGATCTAACACACAAATTATAGTTTTTTCTTTTGGGGATACTCAGCTTAAATTCTCTGTTTATGCTGACAATATTTTGCTGTTTATCTCTCATCTACAGACATCTTTACCAGAGTTTTTATTAGAAGTTGATAATTTTGCATCTGTTTCGTGCTATAAGTTAAATGCAGATAAGTGTGAAATTCTTCCCCTAAATAATTTATGTTTTCATGCTGATTTTAGTTCATCTTCTTTTCAATGGAATCCAGATAAGATTAAATATCTTGGTCTGTTGTTCTCGGATACTGTTAAAGATTCTGTAGCTTTAAACTTGAAAACATTGCACACAGTCTTACTTGCACTTACATCTCATTGGAACCCTTTATTTTTATCAGGGTGGGGTCATCTCGATACTATAAAAATGATGCTTGTACCTGTTATATTATTCTATATTTCAAACATGCCTAATAATATCCCCCAATCTCAATACAAAAAGTTATATTATCTAAATTCTTATGGAATGGTACAAAATCCAGGATGTCGCTTCAAAACTTAAAAGACCAAAGCATATGGGAGGAGTCAACTTTCCGGACTTCCACAAATATCACTTAGCCTTTTGCCTTAAACAGACCTCTCTTTTACTACAAGATAATGATTCTGCACTCTCCCCCTTGTGGACAGATCTAGAGAAATCCTTTTTGCACTCTTTTTCTCTGATGGAATGTTTTTCTTTTACTTCTAGACCCTTATCCCTATCTCTTCTGATTTTTAAAAACACATGTAAAATTCTTTCCCCCATTTTCTTTTCGTACAAAACTCCTAAGGATCAATTTATAAACTCATCAATTTAGTACAACACTTCTATTAAAATAAATAATAGAATACTTTTTTGGAAGGTTTGGTACTCTATAGGTTTTAAATAGATTCATCAGTTTTGTCAAAACGGTACTTGTCTGCCCTTTTCAGTAGTACAGTCACTTTTTTCTTTCCCAGATTCGTATGAGGACAAATACTGATTACTAGCCCCGGTAACTCAAACCTCTTATCGCAAATTCTGTTCTGATCAGGTATCTTCTTTAGGCCTGGGCGGTAAATTCTGCTCCGCTTGCGGAATTTGCGGAATTTTGGCAATTCCGCGTTCCGCGGAGAACGCGGAATTGCCAAAAATTCCGCGATCCGCAGCGTAGCGTAATTTTTTCCATGTTCGCGCTTTCAAAATGCGTGTTCGCCACCAAGAATGCCAGGCGTCGCATGGGCGTGAACCGAAGAAAATAATCTCTGACTTTTCAGAGTTGCATTCCAATTGGTTTAATCTCAGCCAAGAGAATACCTCAGAGAGGCAGGTGTTAATCACATCACCTTTAAACTCTGCACCCTTCTCGCACGTGAACAACAATTGAGTGTCGTCCGCGTACGACACTATCTTTGCGCCGTGTTTCTCGGCAAGGGTGGCAAGAGGGGTCATGTATAGATTAAACAACGTTGGGCTCAGGATTGAGCCCTGCGGGACCCCAACATTCATGGGGGCGATTTCTGCGGTAAAAGGCGGAGACCAAATTGTTTGTGAACGGTTGTTTAAAAAAGAGGTAAACCAGCTCAGTACCACGCCTCCGACACCGCACTCCCCAAGTCTTAGCAATAATCTATTGTGGGGTACGGTATCGAAGGCCGCGGAAAGGTCCAGCAGCACCAAAACCGCATTGCCTCCTCTATCCAGCGTAGTTTTAATAGTTTCAGCAACCTCTAACAAGGCCGTTTCGGTGCTGAAGTTCGCTCTAAAGCCCGACTGGCTCGAGTGCAAAAGATGGTTATCCTCCACATACTTCGTGGTAGTAGAATTGACATACTTATCCAAAACCTTGGAGAAGAAAGGCAGGAGGGAAATAGGTCTATAGTTGCTGGCAACCTCAGGATCAGCTGTGGGTTTCTTTAGGAGCGGAAGGATTTTTGCGTGTTTCCAGGTATGCAGCATCTGCCCCTCCCGAAGGGCAAGGTTCAAAATTGAGTTTACTGCGGGATTAATCACTTCTGCAATAGAGACCAGGACTTTTGCTGGACAAGGATCAGATGGTGAACCAGACTTAATGGATTTCATAAGTGCTAAGGATTGCTCCAAAGTGATGACAGGAAACTTCATAAAGGAGGGAGTCATCTTGGAGCAGGCCACCAGGGGCGAGCTCATTTCTACCCCTAGCTCAGACGACTGAGCTTCAAAGGAGTTCTGGATCGTTTTAATTTTGTCATGGAAGAAAGAGGCCATACGACTAGTCCAGTCGCTCGTGGGAGCAAGCGGGCAGCCAATTGCCATGGGAGAAGCGAAACCTTTTACAATGTTAAAAAGTTCTCTGCTTTTATTTCCCGCCTGGTCAATTTTAGTGGAGAAGAAAAGTTTCTTTCCCTCTCGGACTTTCCTATAGTGATCTTTCAATGCCTGTTTGTAAATGGATTTGTCAGTGGAACTGTAATTCCTCTGCCATAGTATTTCAAGGCGTTTACAAGCACTTTTACTTTTAGTCTTCCGTAAACCAAGGGGTGGAGATTCGGTTAGATTTAGCAGCCCTCAAGGTGGAAGGGGCCAGTTCCAGAGACCTAAGTTGTAACCAATGGTCTAGAGAGTACACATCCCTCTCAAGATTGCCACTAAAGGGAATGGGGAGGCGACTCAAGGCGCATTGCATAGCCTCCGGCGAAATCAAGTGGAAGGGCCTAAAACTGTTGGTGCGGGTTTTTCCCAGTGGTTGGGGCCTATCTGGATCCCTGCATACTTTAAAGCCTATCAAGCAGTGGTCCGACCAGGTTAAGGCAAGGGGGACTTCTATTTCGATCCGATTTGACGAAAAGATCTGGTCCAGCGTATGCCCTTTTTCATGAGTCGGAAAACAGATATACGGAGTTAAATTAAGTATGTCAAGAGATTCCCGCAATCTCATAGGCTCAGGTTCCAAGGGGTTATCCATATGAATGTTAAAGTCTCCAAGAACCAGACAGTGACTATATTTAGCCACTATGGGGGAGATAGCGTGGCTGATAGATTCCAAAAATTTCCCCGCCGGTCCTGGAGGGCGGTAGATTACAACCCCCGCAATGGACTGATGAGCTGAAACCTTCAAAAGGAAGCCCAGACTCTCAGACCCTTCAATCTCCATGATCGGTAAGGAGATGCAGCTGAGGGAGTTCCTAAAAATTAAGGCCACACCGCTTCCTCTCCCCGAGGGACGATCCTTCCTCAGGATCAGATAGCCCGGGGGTATGGCACTAGCGATCGTGGGATTGGCGGCGTCAGTTAGCCATGTTTCGGTAAGAAACAGCAAATCAGGGGTAGAATCTAACAGGTCATAAAGTTGGAGCTCATGTTTTTTCACTGAGCGAGTATTTAATAGGAAAGCCTTCAGATAATTGCCAGCATCCTCCTGCTGAATTTTATAGATACCGGTGTTTGGTTTTACATAGCCTGCTCCAGAGTTGGGGGAGGCTATCCAGTTACAGTAATCACACACCAGGGGCTCGTTGCCCACATGCAAGGGGAGGTGCGGCCTGCAATTCATTCATCTACCAATGTCAAAAAGGTACTCTCTACCATACCGTAGCATGTTGTGCAACTCTGGAGGAGAACCAGCAGACTTTCCGGCCCCGGCCGCCTCTGGGACGCTGACGGGTGCAGACGGGCTTGCCTTAGGCGCGCCTTTGGCACGCCAGCGGCGCGCTCGTGCAGCGTCCTGTTTTAAGGATCCCAGCGTGCAACAACTAGACCACACCGTCATGAGAAAAAGATGGCGGTGCTGGTCCAAAAGCCCACCAAAGTCAGGGATTCGATTCCCCCACCCACTCCGGACAAAATACTCCAAGCACAGTTCAAATTCAACACAACAGATCGGGAAATGTTTAAAAAATTGATTAAAATATTTTAAAAGAAACAGGACATGTGCAAAAACGCAAAGATTAGCAGCGAGTTCAGCGAGGAGCAATACACTGATAGCTTAGTTACGGGTCTGGCGCGCTCGCGCAGCGTCCTGTTTTAAGGATCCCAGCGTGCAACAACTAGACCGCACCGTCATGAGAAAAAGATGGCGGTGCTGGTCCAAAAGTCCACCAAAGTCAGGGATTCGATTACCCCACCCACTCTGGACAAAATACTCCAAGCACAGTTCAAATTCAACACAACAGATCAGGAAATGTTTAAAAATTGATTAAAATATTTTAAAAGAAACAGGACATGTGCAAAAACGCAAAGATTAGCAGCGAGTTCAGCGAGGAGCAATACACTGATAGCTTAGTTACATGTTATTTGAATGTCCTCTTATTTATGAATTTTGGCTAAAGTTTTGGCAACAGATAAATACTTTTTTAATACACAAATCCCATTTAATTGTATTAATGATTTTCTGGGTAGTACTTCCGAACATTGGTCATCTCAGTCCAAGAATGTTCATATAGTAGATTTACTTCTGGTGGTTGCTTTTCAACAAATTACAAAATCTTTGAAGGATACATCTCAAGTATCTTTTCAAGCTTGATGGTATGGAGTTTGTTACAACCATAGACTTGATAGAGCATATGTGTGAGAGGCTGGCCTGGTATATGATGTCCACTAATGTAAGTGGACACCTTGCACCAGAACAGACAACCCTTATGGTGAATTAAGAGGTCTCAGACAACCTTAGAAAGCTATCCAAGTGGTAGCTGTGGAGAGCAGCCTTCAGGCTTAGTCTTGAAGGAGTGTAAAGCAGATTGTTTTACCAGAATGCAATCTTATAGTATAGATAAAATGAAAGGGAACCACACAAGGTATTTATAAAAATATGTATTTATTATAGACTACTCTCTAGTACGTTCCAGTATCTCCCACATGGAGATATACTCAAAGCACACAATACTATAGCAAAGAAATCACAGTAAATAGCACTAATACACAGTGGGCCCCAGGGGGGGACCAAACCATATACTGAAAAAGTGGTATAAGAACCACGACTCGAGTCAGGACAATATCGAGAGTACGTAGAATTGCTGGGACCCAAAGGAATCACCCAAGGTGAGTAGATAGGGACCCCACGGAGTGCGTGTGCAGTGTGAGTACACAACCGCGTGCTCCGTACAACTCTATGTGTAAGTCACGGTTGGAATTTTAAGGATTAGGGACCCTTCCCAGTGGACTACGAGGAAACCCCATGGAAGACAGAAGGTTGGACAGCCACCCCACCTGTGGATAACGAAGTACCCAAGTTACCTAACCCAGGGAAGCCGGGTGCATGGGTGTGAAGTGGCGCCGGAAACCGCCATTGAACCCAATGGAGGACTTCGAAGAAGAGCCGCTGCTGGAAGGGGAGAAAGTGTCTGTTGGAATCCAAACATGGATTCTTGTCAAAGAGTACCTGAAAGCAAAAGAGACAGAGTCTGGGTCACTTGAGAGTCACCAGGGGCTCGGTAGACGAATGCCCACCGATGTCGGGTGCTTCAGGATAGTTAACGGTGACATTGACTCTGCAGCTGCAGGGACCAGGCGATGTTGAGGACAACCAGGAGCCGGATGCAATCTGTCCCACGAAGGATGTTTAGTGCTGAGGGGTCGGTGCCCGGCAGGAGCACCAACAAGCCTTGCCAACAGCAACCCGCGCAGGAAGTCAAGGAAGTGTACGGTTTAAACCAGCAAGGAGACTCACCACAAGCAGGGGAGTCAGGGCAGGCCTAGAGCAATCAGGGGAGCCCAAGGAAATTAAAGATGACCCTCAATTGGACCCAAAGGCCGGAGGCACAGGAGTCACGAGAGGACCTCGGGCAGTTTTACAAAACAACAGTCCACGGATCACACGGTGCAAGGTGGGTAAAGATCTTAGGAGGAAACGGTGCCAGAGGTTGGGGCTACTTGGAGCCCAATGCACTTGTCACAGGATTGCCAACAAGCACATGCAGTTGCAAAAGTACGTGCTGCACAGGGGTTTGGATATTGCAGCCCCCACAAAGGATTCTGACCTCAAACTTGGTGAGAGGGCAGCTTGGGCCTCGAGGGATGTAAAAGCCTACCTCCTGTGTTGCTAAGCCTTTTGGAGTCCGGAGGAGCTTGGGATCAGCAGACCAGTCAGCAGTGTTGCAGTGCCTGTGCATGCAGTGGAGTGACTCCTTCACTCCAAGGGAAATTATCTTCAGGTGTCTTGGATGCTCCACAGGTCCTACACGGATCCTGTAATGCACAGGCACAGACGATGAAGCAGACTGAGAGGGAGACGAGGTCAGTCCCAAACGAATTCCAGCGAAGTCCAGAGTGCCCATTCAGTCGAAGTGCAGTGGTTTCAGTTCTGAATCTTTTCCACGATTAATATAAGGTCCTACAGCAAGGTGAGCCCTTAAGTACCCACGAGAGAGGGTTGGAAAGAGTCATGGGACCCTCCGAGGGGAGGGTCCGGACAGGGGGGAGGTTACTCCCATGTCCTTTGTCCAGTTTCGTGCCAGAGCGGGAGCCAACGGCTCCCAAGACTGGTTTGAACTGGACTATGCACAGGGACACCAAATGTGCCCCTCATGCAGACTTTCAGTTGCTGGCAAGAACACCCACCCAGCCCTAATACACTAAATCCTGTGTGGGAGGTGGTCACACCTCCCTGTAACAGGATACCTATTGTTCTGCCTTCCCCTGCTCGAGCTTAGCTCAGCAGCAAGAGGGCAGAAATGTGTCTCTGGTCGGCAGCAACCATTTTATGCTGCCGGAGCTAGAAGGCTGGTACCCGGACCACCAGGAGCCCCACAAGGGGCGCTTCTGAGGTGTAGAATCATACCTCCCACACTGGTTACCGGTGTGGGGGGTATGATTCCAACATGTTTGACACCAAACACGATAGGGTTTGTTTCAGCCATTTTCAAGTTGGTCATCACGTGGTCGTGTAATGCCCCTCTATAATAATAAATGGCTGCTTCACTGCCAACCCGGGAGAATGGACTCCGTAGGCTGCAGGGGTGGCCTGCTCATGCAGGGGCACCCTCTCACTTAGAACCAAGCACCCTGCCCTCAGGATTGTAAAGGCCTGCTATGGGGTGACTTATAGGTTTTAAGTGCAGTGACCCTTAGATATAGTGAACCTCTATCTTAAGTAAGTGGTGCATGCACCAACTTACACAGGCTGCAATGGCAGGCCTGTAGTTCTATTTTGCATGGCCTCTCATGGGTGGCATAATACATGCTTCAGCCCATGGGAGGCCTCTGGGGTACCTATGCCCTGGGTACCTGTGTACCATATGCTAGGGACTGACAAGGTTACCCCAGTATCCAATCTGGAGTGTACCCAAGTACATAACATAACAGTTGAGGGAGAAATCAGATAGACTGGGGTCCTGTTAGCAGGATCCCAGTCAGACTAGTCAAAAACAGCATTTCATCCAGCAAAAGTGGGGGTAACCATAAGAAGCAGATCCTACTTTCCTACATTATGTTTATCCAGTTACCGTGGCTACTAAAAGAGATCTCTTATGGCTACCCATAACTACTTTTTTTTTATCTGCCCGTGAATCACAAATACACAATCCTCTAACTAAAAAAGTGCCTAAGCCTCTGTGAATTGTTCTCTATTAATAATATTTGATATTTTTGATTATGCCCTTAGATCTTTTTATAGCATGTTCTAATATGGTTATATAATTAATACATTCCTTCCTGATGGTGTTATGTATTTTAATCCTGTAATAAAATGTTCACTGAATATTTTGTTTCTTTTTGTATTATAATTCAATATTTATCTCAACAAAATTCTATTTTCAAACTCCAAAAATAAATACTTTACCTCTCATTCACAAGGTCCACTGAGAAATTACATAAACACATGGGGCAGGTTAAAAAAACAACAGCTGATTACCTTTTCCGAATCCTCAATGGAGTCACTCATTTATGACCCAGGCGATGGTCCGAGTACATCGGCACAAGCCCAACAGACTTTTTAAGCCAGAGTTCAACAGAGCTACAAAGGGAGAACAACTTTCCCTCCAAGGAACATTAAATGAGATGGAAATTTTACCAATGGGGACCCCGGTACTAACTATCACAGCTTTTGAGATTCCCAACCCTCCTATTGAGATGCCCATCTTTAACCTCTCCCAACACCAGTTATTCTCCACGGTGATCTCTCTACTCAGTAAAGGGTTGTCCTTTGTAATAACTAAGAAACCTGATTGGGTCACATTATACACTGAACTCCTACAATTCTTTAGAAAGTTTAGATTATGATTTTTCTTTCTGGATAAAGATAGCAGCACCACACAGGACACTACAGGACTTCGTCCCAAATTTACTTTCCAACTTCCCCTCTCATTTGATGCCCCCAGAAATAACTATCATTGAAAAGTTTGTACTCAGAATTTTGAATCCTTCAAGAACAACCGCTTTTTTGTCCCATATAAAATAAGGAGAAAGAAACCCTTTGGGTATTGAAGGACAAGGACAACATAGTTAAAAAACCATATGATATAGGCTCAGGGATAGTAGTTTAAGACAGAATGAGATTTTTCGTCATCTTAATAACACTGACCATTATGAAGTATTGACATGCGGCCTCTACTGGAGATACACACTGCCATTCATACACTCACAAAAACAGCTGAAGAAGAAGGGTTCCTAAGCCATAATGAGTACCTTTTCCGTAATAACTAACCCTGGGCAAAGCACTACGCTACGCTCGCGTAGTTTGCGAAGTTTGCGCTACTTCGCACAACGCGAATTGCACCTATGCACAGTGCAAACACGTGTAGCGTAGTGCAGCGGTCATTTTTTGCTTGCTCGCGGTCCTCAACGTCAAGTTGGCGACCGCGAGCAAGCAAAATGACATCCCAGCGAGACTTTTTCCTCGTTCGCGATCAGCAACATCAAGTTGCCGATCGCGAGCGTGGAAAATAAACCTCCTGGCGAGATTCTCAACGTGGGGAGGTCAGGGTTTCTCATTGCGAGTGGTCGCGTATGCTCAGCGACCGCTCGCGATGAGAAACTACCAGTCCGCGTTGAGAAAGCTGCCGCTTGAGTAAAAATCTACTCGAGCGGCAGTAAAAGACAGCTTGCACTGTGCAAGATGCCGGTTAATGATTGCACAGTGCAGACAAGCATCCGGCACTGTGCAATCATTGCGAACAGTGCACTACGCAGTTCGCGTAGTGCTACACGTAGCTCGCGTAGTGCGAACTGCACTTTGCGTAGCTTCGCGTAGCGCTACTTTGCGAACTACGCCCAGGCTTAGTAATAACCAAAAACCCGGGACACCATTCCTGTATATGCTTCCCAAAATACCCAAAAACCTTGAGGCACCCCCAGGAAGGCCCATACTATCAGGATGTGGCTCCATTCTGGAACCCTGTGGGGGATACATAGGTTTTGTCATCAAATACATAGTACCCTCCACTGCTACCTATTCCCAGGACACCAACCATTTTAATCAATCTCATTGAAATAGAGGTTTTCAATCCTGATACGGAAATTCTAGTGAACTAGTCATTGAAATTCTGTACACGAATATACCACAGAGAGGGGGTATTGAAGTAATAACTGACCATCTAAATTCAAGGCCTGCCCCAGCACAAGCCCCCATCAATTTTTATCATCTCCTTACTCAAAATTGCCCTCACAAAAAACTACTTTTTGCTAGAATAAAATTACTATCAGCAACAAAAAGGGACTTTAATAGGAGTGGTTTTTGCTCCCAGTTTTGCCATACTTTTCGTGGACGATATTGAAAAGAAATATATCCTTAATACAAATAACCCCTTTTTCCCAAAATACATATTTAGAAAAGGTACATACATGATGTATTCATGATTTGGTCTGGGAATGAACAAGAACTAACTCTCTTCTGTGACTGGCTCAACCAATGCCAAACTGATTTGAAATTCATGCAACATCATAGTAATGCCAGTATTGAATATTTGGATGTGACAGGGTGTCAAATAACCAGCTGTACACTACATTGTTTTGGAAGCCCACTGTGAGGAACATGTTGATCCAATATTTCAGTTTACATCCACATGCATTGAAAGATGGCCTCCCATAAGGCCAGTTCTTGTGCATTCATCACAACTGTAAATTTAAAGAAGATTTCTCTAAAGAGTCTGAAGTTTCCTCTAATAAGCTCACAGAAAGAGGTTACCCGAGAAGGCTTATCAAACGCTTGCTCAAACGAGCCTGGTATACCCACTGAGAAATACTCCTACAACCTAGAGACAGAGCTCCACTCAAAAACATCATGTGAGACTACTTTCTGTCCCATCACAAATAAACTAACAAAAGTACCAAAAAACATTGGAACATCCTATGTATGGCTAACTTGGCACTAGAAACACCCCTTTTGCCTTTAAAAGAGGACGCAATATCAAGGATTACCTAGTTAGGGCTTACAAGCCAACACAAAAAGATAATACCATTCATCCCCTTCAAGGACTCCCACTGATACTAGGGAACTATAAATGTGTCAGTTTCCAGGCTTTTTAGCAAACGGTCAATGTTAAAACCTTTGATCATGAGAATGTTCATCAAATTTTTCATTTTTGTCTCGAACTGTAACATTAATAATGTCATATACTGCATTCATTACACCTGCAACATGGTTTATATTGGGCAAATGACCCAAACATCAAAGTCTAGGATATTCCATCATAAACGCAGGATCTGTTACAGGGTATTAATGCCACCCCTCGTTGAACATTTTCTTCAAAGGGGTCACACTGAGAATGATTTCACTTGGCAAATAATTGACAACCAAGAGAAGAAAACAACCCCCACCTATTGAATAGACTTGAATATAAACGAATTTTCAAATCTGACTTAGTATCTTAAAGACTTAGCACACAGGAAGAATGGAACAGTATTCTATAATCAAACAGAAGAATTACCATTTGGCAAAAAACATCTGCTCTTAATTTGCTATTACACTGAATATTCCCATGAGCTCTAGGAACCACTCTTTTCAATTTATTGAGCTTTGTTAGTCCATTTTAATTGTAATGTATTGTTCTATGTGGAAGTAATGGCTGAAATGCAACAAAGGACAGTGACTGCCCCGCTGAAAAGCACATTGAGCCTGCCACCGCCTGCTCTCAAGAAGTCACCTGCATCAGTGGCATAAGGAAAGAAAAAAATTCAGGCCACTATTCCTGCCATGTTTAGGACAGAGGGGAAGTAAGAAGGCAACCACCCAACGGCACGTATGTACAATGCAAAGCTAACTAAAATGTTAGCGCTGGACCTCATTCCTTTCTCTTTTGTTGAATGGGTGGTTTTTCTTGAATTTGTGACAGCCATCTGCCCGAAAAGGAAGGTTCCCAGCCGGTCCCATTATGCCAGAGTTGCTGTTCCAGCACCTCATCACAATGTGCTTGAATTGCTTAGACAAGCTTTGCAGCAGAGAGCTGTCCACAGTATCCACCTGACAACAGACATGTGGACCAGTTGCCAAGCAACTGATTACATGTGCATCACAGCAAACTGGATCTCTTATGTGGGGCTAGAGAAAAGGTATCTGCAAGTGTTGACACTGCTGAGATTTTTAATGCTGCTCAGAAGCATGCAACAGTAGCGATATTTGCAATGGAGAAATCCCATACAGCTGCAAACATTTTTGGAATACTTTAACAGCAAGGTCTTTGAATGGCTTTGACCAAGAGGGCTTAAGATTGGATTTGTTGCCATGGACAATGGCAGTAACATAGTTAAGGCCATGGCCAATGGTAGTTATTTCAGGCTCCTATGTTTGGCGCAGTACATCAACATCATTGTACGGAACTTTCTCAAAAAGAAGACAACGTAAGCAACTAGCTTACCACCTGCAGAAGAATCTGCACTCATTTCAGCCATTCATTTAAATCCCGGAAATAGCTGAGGGTCATTCAGAGTGATAATAGAATACCTGTTAAAGCACTCATACAGGAGGTGCCAACACGCTGGAACTCCACGTATTACATGCTTGAACACCTGTTTAAGCAGTACAGACCTATCAATGAATATGTCATGCAAAGAGGGGATGCAACTGTGAAAGGCATGATCATGGAGATGGACCACAGCAGCCAAAACCAATGACAAGAACACCATCAACAACACCAAGACCAGGAGCATCAGCCCCCAAATCTGTAACTCAGTGGTTTCTACTGGCAGGGCTTAAGTCCAGTGCAGAGGTGAAGGCAAAAGAGGTCAAGCAAAGTGGAGCACCAGCAAGGAACATTGAGTGAATGGTCCAGGCCTATCTGGATGACGCAACAGAGGTCTACCTTGATCAAAACACATTGGTGTATTGGTATGGGAAGAGGCGCCAATGGACAGTGCTCAGCAGTCTGCCAATAAACTATCTGGCTTGCCCTGTGACTAGTATCGCTGCTGAGCGTGTTTTCAGTGCTGCTGGTGTCGATGTAGCAGTGAAAAGGACCAGTCTCTCACCCCAAAACATGGCGAGATTAACCATGATCAAAATGAATCAGAACTTTATACCACCGGATTACACCATACCTGAAGTACCATAGGAGGAAGATGACAGATACTCAGATCATGAAAGTAGTATGTTAGATAACCTACTTCTGGGCGAACCACCAGGGTTTGAGGATGAGCTCTACTTCCCTGACTACTAGGCTTTCTTTCTTTGATGCCCCCCAAAAAATATAGCTACGAAACATTATTTACTTTATTACTTTTGTGTGTCTGACTGTCTGGTTGACCAATTCTTTTCCACCTACTTACTTTTAGACACATTTTATTGTCGAATCGGAGTTACAACTGTGTGCAGTGAAGAAGTCCCGACTCGCCCTCCAAAGCCATTTCCCTCAAGCCAGACATTGGATGGAGAATACAAACAAATGAATGCCTGCCTCCAACCCTGGGCTGTGACTATCTATGCTTTCGCACCCTAGAGGGTTTGCCCCACATATGGCATTTATAATTTGATTTACACTGGAAATTTTCTGCTTTGTGAACAAATGGAGGATCTGCATTCTGCAACGTATCACCAATCAATCACAGTGAGCACACCAGAAGAACAGGTAAATGCTGGCGTGCATTGCACGCTAATTGATTGTTGTATGTTGTGATGTGAACTTGTTGTAATATGTCATCATCATGTGTGGTGAGATTGAGAAGAGATGAGATGATTCATGTGCTGGCAGGCAGTGTGAGACTGGGTGTTTGTTTGTTAAGCTTAATGTTTTACTGATGATTGAGATTTACAATGTTGGTGGCCTACCGACACCTGATCAATAATTGTACATTTTCCCGTGAAGGTTATTTTTTACCATCCCCTTTGAGATACAGGATAGCGAGATTCCTTCACCGGGTCCAACTCTACTCCATACAGTTCACACTGCTTTGTTTTTATTGTTTTGTGCTTTAAACGCCTTAAAGACTCAGACCCTACCAGTCTTTAGATAATGCAAAGTCTACACAAAAAGTGACTCAGTCTTTCCCTTCTTGTTGTTCAATAACAAAATTGTATTACTACAGGCCAATCTATTGCATTTTGAGTCATTGGTACAGAGTTGGACACAATACTTGGGTCAGACTCAGGAGGATCAGAGATGATGGAATGACTCAGGACGTGGGCGTGAGTGTGACTACTTTGAGAACTGCCACCAAAATAAGATAGAAGTTTTCAAATTCACTGAAACCAACTGCTTTGGATGATGATGACTCTGA
The DNA here is from genome assembly GCA_963921515.1 of Calotriton arnoldi. Lineage (NCBI taxonomy): Eukaryota > Metazoa > Chordata > Amphibia > Caudata > Salamandridae > Calotriton > Calotriton arnoldi. Next base: position 105,663 of record CAWUFW010013043.1, read on the forward strand.
AGTGGCCTAAAGGTAAACAACACCAGACCTTCATAAGCAGTGCAGTGATTTTTTACTTCATTGGGAAAATGCTATGTTGCTGTGTGTGTTTGTGTGCTCAGTGCTGTCTGGCTCAAATTTGTCGTTTAATTCGAAGCTAAGTGGTGGTTGGGTGGGGGGGGGCTGTTGTTGAGGTAACTGCCAGAAACAGATATTTAGCCATGCTTCCTCTGAATATTCTCTTCTTGTTGCACTCCTGCTTACGCAGTTTAACTTTTCTCCTTGATTCTTCAATAATAATTTTTGCTTTTCAATCTACAGGCCCTTTTCCCTGCGCCATACTGGAAAAACAATGTAACATACTCACACTTACCTTACTGATCCGCATCTGCCAGGCACCCAAGATTGACAGACAGTCCAAGAGGAATGCAGATGCAACTCCCAATTTGGCAATATAGTATCTTTTTTCTCTTTAATCATTACAACTTTGTGTGTTGTTTATGTTTGTTTACTTGACTCCTACAGATATTTTAATTTTATTTGCTATTTTTCAAAGCTCGGTACAACAGAACATAATGTTACTTGGGTCTCTCTGGGGGCAAGCGGACAATTTGATTTGGTTTACCGGTACTAGTACTCATCATCATGCATGATTTAATTTTCCTCCCTCAAAGATTTATGATGGTCGGCTGCCAAGATGAATGTTGTCCTTGTGTAGTGTTTGTCTTTGCCAAACCTTTCCCTCAAATCCTCTTTCCCATCCATTCATCAAACCCCTAACCCTCTTCCACGGGCTGTGTGATTTATTGAGGTATGACTAAATTAAATTTACACCATTAATTGATCACACATTTGGTGGGGTGAATGTGGTGAAAGCATCACCAACTCAAGGCAGGGCGAGGATCTTCTTCTGCTTTAAGTATAGTTCAAACTGGCAATATTATATATATTAGACTGCCCACACATGCACAGCATTCGATATTAATTTTCTTTTCAGAGGAACATAATCCATCATAATTGCCAGCATCATCATCCTTCCAGCACTAAATGTTACGCTTGTTCACTTCATAGATCGAGTCGACTTCAGTTTGTAACTTGTACTAATTCCACCATTCTGATTATTTATTTTACTTTAGCATTGCTTATCATGTTTTCTCATTTGGCAGTCTTCTTCTTGTGTACTTCTAATCGTACTGTAGTCTCCCTCTGGTGAGTGTCTCATTTTTTTGCAAAGCCTGTATATAAAACATTAACTCAGTAACTTTTTATTTCAATTTAATTAGTTTCCTGCAATGAATATTCCTCATCCTACAGTTTGAGTTCAGCTAGGAGGGAGTGGAACCTCGCTTCTGGATCTGGTGCTTTCATTAGTGTTCGACTAGTCCGCAAGCATGCTGCTACTGTCTACTACCACCACCGTGGCACCTTGGGAAACCATGCAGCCATCGATTCGCCTAATCACAGGTAAGAGAAGAACTGTGGGGGATTCAATGTTGAGCTACAATAATCTAAATACTATGGAAATTCACACCCCACACTCCATCCGAGTACTTAGGGATTAATATAGTTACAGACTGCAGAGACTAGGAGGAGAAAGTAGTAGGACAAGTGAGGTTACCGCATAACTATTGGTGTGTTACACTATCGGCAGATTTTAAAAACTGGATGTGGGCCTGCTGCAAAGGAAATAGTGTAAAGTAAAAGAGTAAACCTCCCAAAAAAATTTAAATCAAATGTACAATAATAAAAAATGTATCTCCCTAACAAATAAACTAGAAAACCCACAACACCTGGACCACCCCTCTCCCTAAGCCGAACCAATGTCCAAAGTAAAGAAAGTCCAAATAATTGTCCAAACAAATGACCATAAATAAATATGCCAAAAACCCCAAGATTTCCCCAATTTCCACAATCCCACCCTCTCCCCAACAATTCCCCCCACCAAACAAAAGATTAAAAAGGGGGCAAGAGAGACCTTGTGGCGGGCTAGGAGCTTCCTCTCCAATCGGTCGAATTGCTCCTCTATCCTGGCTTCCAGGCGCGCCATCCTCAGAAGAATGTAGCGCTGAAAGGCTCTATAGAGTCTATAGGAGGGAGCAGGAGTGGTTGAATGGCGGTGGGTGGCAGCATGACCACAGCTCCATACTGCCGGAGGCACTGGGGCCTGGCTTGGGCCCGGGGAATTGGAGGCTGCAGCTGCTGCCACAGCCTTCTTCTCCTCTTCCTTCGCGGCCGCCAGACGCTGGTATTCGGCCCTGATGGACTCCAGCTTCCAAGGCCTGGTCCTGGCTGCTATCTCCTGCCTGTTGGGTTGTGAGGATGATGGTGGATGGGCAGGAGTAGCTATTTCAAGAAAGAAAAAAGACACATTTTAACCAATACTCTTAGCAGAACAGTAACACATAAAATTATATAGTGACACAGTAGCACAAGCAGTACATAACATTTGCTGGTATCCTCTATTCTTCGGCCGTTCGATTTTGATGTGATTACAGTTCCAGGCATGACGCACTATGGAGTATACAAATATTCTCCTTCTCTCTCGTTTAGCTAAATTAATGTAGGCGTGCCAGCTCAGCTTGCATCCTAGACAGACATATTTGTGTCAAGTTATACTTTGCTACTGTCTGCAGGTAGGGCAGCTATACCACACAATTATCTCTTTTCCTATCATGGCCAGGCTCTGTTATATCAAATGCTCACTTTCACTTTCACCCTGACTACAACAAGGCAGATGAATAGTTACCAATATATGAATGGTATATGGCATGACATGAGGTACTACTGTTGTAACCATGCAGCCGATAGGCCACCCACGGCTGACACAGGTGAAATGCCAAGGGTAGGGAGTGTGCCTCTGCCTCGGAGGGAGGTGATTGATGATGATGGGTGGGGAGGGGTACATAATATATGTTGGGCTTGAGAACTACTGTGAGTCAAGGGAGTAGTCTGAAATACAACCTCGCTCAAATCTTTGTATCAAAAACCTTGATAAAAAAAAACATTCCTTGTTTACTCTTCTTCCCAGGCATTTTTCCATTAATCATTGCATTTTTCTTCTAGCATTATTTTGATTCTTCACGGTTGGCTTTGCTACTCAGTCACCATTTAAGTTTTACATTCTCTTCCAGTCTTCACTATGAATACTAGTACCATCCATCCATCCATCGAAACATGGCTATCATTCTCAACAAACCTTTCACGAACATACATTTGTCATTTTAACTACCCATGCGTCCTTGCTTTGACCCATCAAACCTTTCACCCATACACTTTCACCCATGGAGGCAGGCATAATTTCTTTCACCTTTTGTCCATCCTTCACCCACCCACCCATGCATGCATCCTATCAGCCCCCTATATGCATACTTTCACCCGCGCATCCTTCCCTGCCAGTCATATTACATTTCACCTGTCCTTCTTTCTTCCATCCTTCTTTCCCTTTCCCATCAACACATCAAGGTCTGACTCTTCATCATGAAAGTTTCTCTGCTGAGTTGAAGATAGAAGAGGCCATTAGTTACTCAACTCCCTCTGTATATGCTAATGCTAAGTAAAGAGGGGTGTCTTCACAACTAAGTCTCACTCTCAACAGTACAATGCACAGCCTTGAAGCGGATATATAAATTGTCAATAAGCAAGCAATATGACTTACCACCGCCCACCAGTGCCACTGGCTCACCCCCTGCAGCTGCCGCATCTGCTCCATGGATGGCTCCGCCATCCCGGCTGGCCCCAGCACTGGTGTTCGGTGTGGCTAGAAAAAACATTACACATTTTTTAGATGCCATATGCGCCTCTCCCTATTATTTTTTTTCCGTAGCAAATTTGAAAATACATACACCACACACATCACTAGCAATTCGGGTACACACAGTATGTCCTATCAAATATAATAAAATATCCTCTTGGGCATTTTATTTTTGTTGGTGGCAATTTTTGAAAAGCCTTTCAAGAAGACAACCTGTAAAGGACTGATCTGAGTGGCTAGGGCTAATAGCAAATCTGAGATTTTGGCCGGACAATCGGACATAAAGTCTTCTTGGTTGGCAAACGCAATGATGCCATCCTCCTCTTCCTCATACTTCCTTCCAGCCATGGTGCAGGGTAATCAATTCACCATCAACGGCTGATAATAATACTAGGCCTAGATAAGAAGAAGAAACAACTTTGGGGTGTCCAACGTGACCATGGTTACTCTCTTGTTTTACTGATTGAGCATGAGAAAGCAAAAGAAAGCCTTATTCATCGCAACAAACATGCGTAGAATACCCTACTTGGGCATGCAATCTGCACGGCAGAGTAGTAGTACTAGTACTAATAGAGTAGTAAGGACTAATGGGTCCACAATATATTTATGGGGAGAGGGAAAGCTGACTGAAAAACCAGAAGAAAGGAAGTTACAGACAAACTAGGACAGACAGAGATAGTTTGAGGTAAAATACAGACACTAGAAATATAAAATAACTTAGCAAATAGGATAATGCAGGGATAACTAGATTTTTGAAATGGATAGATCAAAGAGGATTTGAGAAAAAAATTAAATTAGGAAACAGGTAGAAAATAGTTCAAATTAAGGAGCAGTAAAAGTTAGGGAAATATATTAACAACAGGAGGACTTACTGGGGCCAGCAGAGCCATCGGCCGAGGAGCATTCTTCCAGGGAGGTACCTCTAGCTCCCTCACCTGCCTCACACAACCTCTTGCCCCTGGATGCTGATGTAAGACATAATTAAAGAGACAAGAAATAATTGCTGGTAAATAAATAATCTCTCCAAAAAGATTTTTGGACAGGAAACAGCAATTGCAATAACATTGAACTTTCCTAAATCATATCGATTAGTAGTAGACTAGTATCGTGGACCGTCCTATCTATTCTGCCTATTCCAAAGACTTTGGAATAAATTGCAATGAATTATATTTGCTTCATTGTTCCAATCTCATTCGCAATTATTCTCAACTCCCTTTGGTGGGCCAAATTCACTAAGCCTGCATTTTGTCTTTAAATACATAGGGGCATATTTACAAGCCCCTTGCGCCACCGATGCATCACTTTACGTGACGCATCAGTTGTTTTTCCTTACGCAATATTTACAAGGTGACGCATCTATGGAGATGCGTCACGTAAACAGAGATGCGACGGAATGGAGCTGCGCGAGAATCGGCTGCGTCGCGTAAGTTAAAATATATGCAAGGTAGGCGTTCCCACTCAAAAACCGACGCATTTCCGGCGCAGTCATATTTACGTCATTCCAACGCATCGACGCATCTACAAAAAGCGACACGCAAATGTGAAAATGCGCCCGCAAGCCTACGCCACATAAACCCACGCGCAGGAAATGACGCAAGTATCCCAGAACCTCAAAAAACCTGCTGCAGAACTGTCAGAAAGCAGAGCAAGCAACATGGACCTACTAATCCTGCAGCTGGGAGTTGCACCAAGAATACAACAACCACCCCCACAACAAATCCCACAACCACACCCTCCACCATTACCACAAAGGCATCGCAGGAGAAGGGAGCGCATTTACCGTCCAAGGACCACCCTCCTCGGACTCCGTGATGAACATATCATCCAAATGTATCGCCTCAGGAAAGCATCTATTGTGACCCTGCTGCGGCAGATCACACCACAGCTACAGACCCCAAATGAAAGGGGCACCAACATCCCACCGCAGACAAAGCTACTGGCAGTTTTACACATGTTGGCCTCTGGATCATTCCAAACAACAGTAGCACAAGTGGCAGGGGTCTCACAGGCATCATTCTCCGCCTTCCTACCGTCGGTCCTGGATGCCATCATTCAACTCACACCACAGCACATCCATTTCCCAAACACCCACCAGCAGCAGATGGACATCAAACAAGGCTTCTATGCCATTGCTGGATTCCCACATGTGCTTGGAGCAATGGACTGTATGCATGTTCAGCTTGCACCACCTGCAGCAACATCACACCTATACCGCAACCGAAAGCACACACACTCCATCAATGTCCAAGCCATTGTGGACCATCGGGGACTATACATCAATCTACTTGCTAAATATCCTGGGAGTGTGCATGATGCATACATATTCCGAAACTGCATCATCAATGACCGTTTCCAAAATGGAGAATATGGCAATGGGCTCCTTGTCGGTAAGCACAAACTAATGTACAAAAATGTGAAAATCCTTCCAAATCACGTGTATGTGAAGTGCGACTACACACCCGTAATGGCCTCAAGGCGCTGGGGGGTGTGGTGGGGGGGAGTTGGCAGGTCCCAGTCCATCAAGGAGGGGGTCCATTGAAGAGCCAGGTATTGAGGTGTCCAGCAAAGATGGGGAGCGATGTTATCTGTCTGAGGTAGAGTGGAAGGTCGTTCCAGGCTCTGGACGCGCAGAAGGAGAAGGAGCGGCCTCCCGATCTGGTCTCACTGATGCGGGGGACAACGGTGTAGGAGAAGTGGGCTGATCGTAGGGTCAATTGGTGTGTGTGGAATATCAGTAAGCTAATCAGGTATGCTGGTCGGGTGCCGTGGAGGGACTTGTGAGCGTGTGTCAGCATCTTGAAGGTGACTCTAGCTTCGATGGGGAGCCAGTGGAGTGTGCGCAGATGCTGGGAGATGTGGCACTGTCTTGGCAGGTTGAGTACCAGTCTTGTGGCGGCGTGTTGGATGTTCTGTAGCTTGCGGGTGAGGTGTTTGTTAATTCCGGCATATAGTGCGTTGCCGTAGTCGAGCATGCTGGTGACCAGGGTGTCAGTGATGTCCTTTCGGTGTTCATGCGTGATCCATTTGAATGTCTGACGTAGGAGGCAGAGGGTGTGGAAGCAGGAGGACGAGACAGAGTTGATCTGGCAGTCCATTTTGAGCTCGGAGTCCAGGATGATTCCCAGGTCACGTGCATGGTCCGTGGGGGTGGGTGGTCTTCCAAGGGCGAGGGGCCACCAGGTGTCATTCCAGGTCTCTGGGTCTTGGCCCATGATGAGTCCTCCTGTTTCGTTGGTGTTTAGTTGTAGGCAGCTGTATGTCATACATTTGGCAATGGCTACCATGCCATCACGAAAGTTGTGTCTGGCGCTGTTGGGTCCGTTGGATAGGGAGAGGATAAGTTGGGTGGCATCCCTGTATGACACAATGTTAAGTCTGTAGGTTCTGACGATGGGTGCGAGTGGAGCCATGTAGATGCTGAAGAGCGTAGGACTGAGGGAGGACCCCTGGGGGACTCCGCAGGTGATAGGTGTAGGGTCCGAGAGGAAAGGGGGAGTCTGACCCGCTGCGTCCTGCCGGAGAGGAAGGAGCGCATCCAGTTGAGGGCCTTGTCTCGGATCCCTGCATCATGGAGTCTGTGTATGAGGGTGTGGTGAGAGACTGTGTCGAACGCCGCTGAGAGGTGGAGGAGGATGAGGGCTGCTATACCTCCTGAGTCCTGTAAGGTACGGATGTCGTCTGTTGCGGCGAGGAGGGTGGTTTCCGTACTGTGCTTGTTACTTAAGCCGGATTGGGAGGAGTCGAGGATGTAGTGATCATCGATGAATGTAGCGAGTTGGCTGTTGATGGCTTGCTAGATGACTATCACTGGGAACGGGAGCAGGGAGATGGGTCAGTAGTGTCTGCGGTGGGTTGTGTCCTCCGAGGGTTACCTCAGGAGGGGTTGATCTCAGCATGTTTCCAGTCATCAGGGAACAAGGCGGTTGCCAGGGAGCGGTTGATGGTGTGGCAGAGCGTGGGTGTGATGGTGTTGGTGCTTCTATTGAAAAAGTGGTGTGGGCAGGGGTCCGTGGGGGCCCCACAGTGTATTGACTGTGGTATCTTCAGTGTGTCTTCGGTGGTGAGGGCTGTCCAGTTGTCGATCGCTGGCTTCAGGGTGCCAGCAGTGGTTGTTGAGGGTCCAGTGTGTTGGTTGTCTCCGTTGAAGTTGCCGTAGATGCACTTGAGTATGTCCATGAAAATGGTGCTGAGTATGTTGCAGCGGTCTTGTGAGGGAGGGATGTTGCTGGACTGGCTGGTGGGCTGGGCAAACTCCTTGATGATGTTGAAGAGTCCTTTGCTGTTGTGTGCATGAGTGGAGAATCTGTCTTCAATTGCTTTCTCACTCGTTCTCCTGATGAGTTTGTGTTGGGCGTCGTTGGCGGCTCTGAAGTTGTCATGGCCTTCTGTGTATTTGGTGTTCCTCCAGGCCTTTTTGTACATACAAGTATACTCAGTAACAATAGTTGGCACTCTGCCACATCACATGCCTGTAGTACAAAATGATGCAATAATTCAATGTGAAAAAGCAGACCCACATATACACGAAGAACATATAACACACAGTGCAAAGCTGCATGCACACATTGCAGCATAACCTAAACTCCCAAGGGACACCAGATAGTAATGCATGCAAATATCCCACATGAAAATGATTAGAACAAAAGTCACAATGACGATACATGCACACATGGCATCTAACACAAATCAACAATGGAAATGTGCAGTGCATTGTAAGAAATGCATGTAAATAGTAAATAATCTAAATACAATGTGCAGCCATGTATACATAAGTGCACATATCAATGAAACACATTAAGCATGTATTGGTGCACCATGTGACAAACGTACGTGTGCAGGGGCATGACAAGCTAAATGAGTGACAATGCAGGGCCAAAGAAATCCAAGCTGTGCACAAACAAAATGTGTGTAACCACAATGCCAGGATACCGACTCTCCTTTGCCCAGAGTAAACTTCATCCTTCCCCACACATTGAAATGTGCCCAGATGTGCTATGCACAATGTCTGCAAGTGTGCACAAAAGCTAAACACAATGGGGAAGAAGCACAAGGACGTGCTGCAGTGCAGCAATGCAAGCCCTTAGGCAGTGTCACGCTGTGGTACTTCCTTGTAAATCTGCCCCTGTGTCCCCAAATATATCTGGCATATATACCACCATGTCACCCCAGCTACGGCAGGCGTACACACCCTGTGCTCTAACGTTGGAAATAAGCATGATTCAGAAGTGTCCACCAAAGGAGCCCCACCATGCCAAGCTCATGGAACAGTACATTTGTCCCTGCAACGCTTCCCCTGTATAAGCCAGGAACAGCACTGATCATCTGCATACAGGGCAATATGACAAATTTGCACTTGCATGCATAACCACATGTAATGCAGACCTGTGGCAAGGGATTCTTCCGCTAAGGGAAACCAAAGGCTGTACAGCAGGCATACCTGTCACGTGGCCTGGATGATATCACAAGTATCAGATATCCAGCCGCATGTTTCTAAATGTTCAGTGGCGTGGATAAATAACAAGCCCGGTCATTACACAAACTTAGCTCCCAGCCTGAACATATTCATCCCATGGTACTAATAAGGGAAATTCAAGGCAATCAAATACTTCTTCTATGTCCAATGCTAAAATAGCCGAATTGTACTCACAGTAAGAATTGACTTTGATAAACTTGTATACCTGCTGAACATTCATAGCCGGATTCCTTGGTGGGATGAACCTGGACTGCCCTTTATGTACTAAAGTAGACACATAGGGGAGTATGCGGATGGGCAACACACGGCTCCGGGTCAGGTAATCTGTGTTGATCATGGACAATAGGCAGAATGCAGATTGACCACAAGGTGTTACCCCAGGTCGAAGGAGTGGGATGATTACTGTGTCTCGGGTCATGACAGGGAGATGTCCATGTCAATTAGCATCATTTCAAAGCGTCACAAATTCATTCGCCAATTGTTCATTGTAGGTGAGGTAGAACTCCAATTGGAGTCCATCGTTCCCTGCCGTCTCATTCCTCGCCATATGCCTAATCTCCACACTACTCCCCTTGCAGCTCAATGTCTCACCACAGTATGTCAGCCTGATCCATGCCAAAATGGAACCGCAGAGCTGCTGTTGTAAATCCGGGCAATACCTTCTCAGACAGGGAGGAGCCAATATAACTAGGACAGGGACATCCACGCAGGGTGTGCAGTGCTCTGCGCTGCCAGTGCGTCACAAAAAGTGACGTAGTGTCAAGGCCATGTAAAGCTGAGCAGCAAACTCAAACACAACATGCAATTGACACCAATGAAATCACCATTCCAATCTCAAGAAACATGACGTACAACACATGCCATGTATACTGATGTCACCCTAAACTAACACATTTCAACTTACTTTCCAATTCCAGCTGATCAAGGATATGGTCTACAGACGTGGGTGATGACACCATTTGGAAATCCACAAACTGAACCACAAAAGGCATACAACCATGCCCATTGCAGGACACGAAACATCATTGAAAGAAGCTTCGGAATGCTCAAGTCCCGGTTCCGGTGCCTAGATTCATCAGGTGGAAGGCTACTCCATTCACCTGAAACTGTGTGCAAGATGATAATGACATGTGCAATACTCCACAACATATGTGTCAAAACAAATGTGCCCTGGGATGAAGAGGACCAGCACCCTGGACAGATGGATGATGGTGATGAAGGTGAAGCAGAAGGACAAGATATCCGCAACACTGCAGCAGGGACAAGACGCCGCACACACATTGTCACACAATTCTTCTCATGATTTATTCAAAATAAAAGTTTGTGACAATGTGCAATAAATTACCTAACACAAAATTTAAGTATGAGCATCAACTCATTTGTCCATTAACTTAAGAGGTCATATGATATCCATATCTATGTGTGGATCAACCTTAAACTGCAGCAGCATGCCAGTGCAAGCACCTTGGCTGTGACAAGCTGTGGCACTGGTGTAGCACAGGAATGCAACATTATCCCAATGCCAAATTGAAGTCTGGTGTGCAACCCTGCCATATAGCACAAACAGATGACATGCAGTGAGTCATGCACACTTGCCCCATGATCTAAGGATGTCTGTGTGGTGTGCCTCACATCCATAGCTGGCCAAAGTGGCAAGGCACATCACACATTAACAAAACATGTGCTAAATAAAAAGCAGCTTGTGCAGCTGAAGTGTCAAGTTTTGAGATATTGAAATTGGTGCTGCAGTACCGCCATGGTCCGGAAAATAAGCCACATGGGAGTGCGCTGTGACATGGTAACCAATGTCCTGCCGGCAGTGCCAACAAGGTGTGATGAAATGTTAGGGACATGCTGTGCAAGTGCAACTTAAGAGTACCACTAACAACAAAATCATAATTCTATATGACTATGTACACATACACCATTACAAATGGAAATGTTGGTGACAGGAAACAACACAACTCAACATGAAATCAGCCAACATGTTCATTGTAGGAGAGTAGGATCTGCCTATGATGGTTACCCACACTTTTTGCTGGTGTGTCACTGTATTTGGACTAAAGTCTGGCTGGGGCCCTGCGAATCAGGACCCCAGCCTAGCTGCATCCTCCCTAAATTGAACGCTAGTACCTCATGTACAACTCCGATTGGAATCTGGGGTGCCCTTATTAGTCCCTAGTATATGGTATACTATGTACCAAGGGCATAGGTACCCCAGGGGCCTACCAGGGGCTGCAGCATGTACTATGCCACCACTGGGAAGGCTCACAAAATGACAGCACAGGACTGCTACTGCAGCCTGGGTAAGGTGGTGCATGCACTCCTTACTGTGGTACAGGTAGCCTATATCACTACACATACACACACATATAAACCTATGAGTAACCTCTATGGCAGGCCTCATCAATCCTGAAGGCAGAGTGCTTGGTTATCATGTGAGAGGTTGCTCCTGCATGAGCAGAGCCCCTCTGCAGCGTCCGGAACCCATACTCTGATGCCGTTTGTGGTGCAGCCTGACCATAGACTCTTAAGGTCTTAAGGGCATCATACCCTCGCGGGAAATGTTAACTTTGTACTGGCTGCACGGAAACATGTTGTGTATGGTGTCACACACTTAGGAATCCTACCCCCCCCCCGGCAGTTGTGGCGGCGGGGGTATAATTCCACCCTAATAGAGGGAAAGACATGTCACCACCGGTATACCCGGAAGAAACCATAAAGAGCCCAAGCATCACAAAATGGATGCTGCAGCCACAGACACGAGTCTGGCCTTCTGCTGGTGACCGAAACTACGGCAGGGGAGGCCTGGACAATAGGTCCCCTGTCACAGGGAGGTGTGACCACCTCCCAGACAGGCCTTATTGTCTTGGAGCTGGGTGGGTGCACTCTTAGAGTGCTTTGAAGTCCTGCACTGGGGGCACATCCGGTGTCCCAGGGCATACTCCAGTTCAAACTGGTTGCAGGGGCACTCAGCCCCTGATCTTGCAAGAAACTGGACAAAGGGAATGGGTGTAACCACCCCTCCTCCCAGAGCCTCCCATAGGTGGGTCCCCAGAGTATGTCCAACCCCCTACCTAAGTATAAGTATATGAACCCAGTCCCTAGCACCTTAGATCACACCTGGATGAAACTCTGCAACATATATCCAGGAACTCTGACATTCAACATGACTAGAAGACGGAAGAATCTCCCTTGGGGTCAATGAGTGACTCCCCTGTTCAAACAGGCACCAAAGAAACAAATTGCCGGTTAGCATTTCCGATTTACCCACCGGACCTTGAAGCATGTGCAACTCAGGACATGGACTTCCAGATTACTCAGAGGCCGACACGAGAGCACAGCAAAGCTGAGACCTGCAGCCCTCACGAGTGACGTGGGACCAGAACTACTGGACATCTGGTACATTTGCAAGTGCATCAACTTCCCGAGCTTTACCAAAGTTGTACATTGGGCAATTTGTAGTCCAATCCCCGAGCGCCTTTTCCACCAAAGATTGTGGTCCCACACTCCACGAGTGTTTCGTGTGCCTGCTCCTTGCATCGCAGCTCAGGGCTCCTTTGCGGTCCCTTGTCTCTCAACTCGTGGGCCCCTGTGAAGGCCAACTTGATTTACTTTGGGCTTTCCTGGTTGCTCCAGACGTGCACAGACTCACCACCGCGTGGTGAGTCCCTCAGACATTGGTGGTCTGCACCACAGCCAATCTCTGCTGCCTGCGTGGCTTGCATTTGCCAAGGCTTGTTGTGTCCAATCTGGGCACCAATGCAGCAGCACTCGACAACCTTTGTGGGACAGCTCGAATCACACTCCTGCTTGTCGTCAACACCTCCGGGTCCTCGTGGCTGAAGAGACAAGCTTCACCTCCTTCACCTGAAATCACCCGACGTCGGTGGCCATCCACTCATCGCCCTCCTGGTCACTGGCAAGTGACCCAGACTCTGTCCCCTCTGCTTCCCGGTTCTTCACATCTCAGATCCACTCTTGGATCCACACGGACACTTTCCACTTAGACACCAGCATCATCATGCAGCAGTTCGCCATTGAAACTGACAACGACATCCAACATCAAAAGACACCTATGCACCCGGCTCCCCTGGGTGAGGTCACTCGAGTACTCTGGTGCTCCCGTGGGTATTGACTCTAGAACTGGCTAGTGCTAAAGGGGTTTGGTCAAAGTCCCCTTCTAAGTGTCCTTCAGCTTTAAAATTATAACTGCAAATTTCCCCATAGGTGTCAATGGTTATTTGCGGCTGTGTTTGACACTGCACGCGTCCCCCCTGTGTCCCCTGTGTCACTACCTTGGGTGGTTCCTGGTGGCCCCAGCCATGCTACAGGCTCTAGGCCTCATCGCTGTGTCAGTGGTGGTTCTCATACCACTATTTCAGTTTATGATTTTGCTCGCCCCTAGGGCCATACGTGTATTGTGCTGATCTTACTGTGCAATATTACTCGTAACTTATGTACTTAGAATCCTAGCCACATGAAGACACTAGGGGGGGGTGTTAGAATGATTACATATCTGCACGATATGTACCTGGTGTGGTTTGCTTTCATTTGGTCATTCAAGAGATCATAGACTGGTAAAACAAGCTGATTTACATGTCTACAAGACTTAGCCTGAAAGCTTGTCACCATAGCTACCACTATGAGCACTTTAAATAAAGGTTGTCTTTAACCTATCATCATGAATGGTTGTTTGGACTGGTACAAGGTGCTCACTATCATCATTGGACAGCATATACCAGGCCAAATACTAACATTGATAAGGAATACACACATGTACCATATGTTACACATACCTTGCACTACAACTCTGGGCAGAATAACCAAACCCATGTGCCACCAGGAACTCACATTGTGTGACGTACTGGTGGCGCATGGGGCACATCCATCTTGACAAGGAGAGGAAAAGCCACCTTGCATGACTTTTCTTCTCCTACTAAACACAGCCCATTCACACGCAGCACTTTGCCTTGAAGGGGCGTTCCATGGTCGTTGGTGTGGTTGTACACACGCAACACCCATGGAACACGACACAGTTCCATATAACCCAAACATACATATATCTCAACATGTGTCTGAATACTAACAATCAATCAATCACAAGATTTGTAAAGCGCACTACTTACCCGCGAGGGTCTCAAGGTGCTGAGGGAGAGGAGGGGGGCTGTTGCCGCTACTGGTCGAATAGCCAGGTCTTGAGTTGTCTCCTGAAGGTCAGCAGGTCTTGGGTCTGTCGTAGGTTGAGGGGAAGGGTGTTCCTGATCTTGGCTGCGCAGTGAGAGAAGGATCTACCTCCAGTGGTGGTTCTCCGGATGTGCAGGACAGTGTCCAGGGAGAGGTCGGCGGAGCGGAGTTGACGTTTGGGAATGTAGATGGAGAGTCGACTGTTGAGGTAGGCTGGGCCGGTGTTGTGGAGTGCCTTGTGTGCGTGGATAAGGAGTTTGAAGGAGATTCTCTTGTCGACGGGGAGCCAGTGCAGGTTTTCAGGTGGGGGGTGATGTGGCTGTGGCGTGGAATGTCGAGGATCAGGCGTGCAGAGGCGTCTTGGATTCCTTGCAGTCGTTTGATGAGCTTGGTCGGGGCACCTGCGTAGAGGGCGTTTCCGTAGTCGAGTCTGCTGCTGACGAGGGCCTGGGTGACTGTTCTTCTTGTGTCTGTCGGGATCCACCTGTAGATCTTGCGGAGCATGCGGAGGGTGTTGAAGCAGGAGGAGGAGACTGCATTGACTTGCTTGGTCATGGTGAGCGTTGAGTTGAGGATGACTCCCATGTTGCGTGCAGGGTCGGTTGGTGTCGGGGGTGCCCCTAGTGACGAGGGCCACCAGGAGTCGTCCCAGGCTGATGGGTTGGAGCCGAGGATGAGGATCTCCGTCTTGTCTGTGTTCAGCTTAAGTCGGCTGCACTTCATCCAGTCTGCGACGGCTTCCATTCCTTCGTGGAGGTTGGATTTGGCAGTGAGGGGGTCCTTGGTGAGGGAGAGGATCAGTTGAGTGTCGTCGGCGTAGGAGATTATGTTGAGGTCGTGCTGTCGGGCGATGCGTGCGAGTGGAGCCATGTAGATGTTGAACAGTGTCAGGCTGAGGAAAGATCCCTGGGGTACGCCGCAGATGAACTCGGAGGCTTCGGATCGGAATGGGGGAGGCGGACGCTTTGGGTTCTGCCGGAGAGGAAGGAGGTGGTCCAATCCAGGGCCTTGTCTCGGATCCCTGCGTCGTGGGGGTGTGTGCGTAGTGTGCGGTGGCAGACAGTGTTCAAGGCGTCGGAGAGGTCCAGGAGGATGAGGGCCGCCGTCTTGCCGTTGTCCAGCAGGATCCTGATGTCGTCTGTGGCGGCGGTGAGGGCGGTCTCGGTGCTGTGGTTGTTGCGGAATCCTGACTGGGAGGGGTCCAGGATGCTGTCATCTTCGAGGTAGCGGGTGAGCTGTCTGTTGACGATCTTCTCGATGACCTCAGCTGGGAATGGGAGCAGGGAGATGGGCCGGAAGTTCTTGAGGTCGCTCGGTCCGCCTTGGGTCTTTTTGAGTAGGGCGTTGGTCTCGGCGTGTTTCCAGCTCTCTGGGAAGGTCGCGGTCTCGAAGGAGAGGTTGATGACATTGCGCAGGTGGGGTGCGATGGAGCGGCCGGCTTTGTTGATGATGTGGTGTGGAAAAGGGACTGATGGGGAGCCGGAGTGGATTGTGCCCATGGTCTTGATTGTGTCCTCGGTGTTCACGTTGACCCAGGCTGTCAGGGTGTTGTGGTCGATGGGGTGCGGCGGGTCTGATGTGCCGGGGCCTGTTGGGGCCGTCCGGGTGTCGAAGCTGTCGTGGCTGCCGGCGATCTTGCGGTGGAAGAATGTGGCGAGGGAATCACACAGGGTTTGCGACGGCGGGATGTCGTTGGCGTTGGAGCTGGGGTTGGAGAGTTCCTTCACAATGTTGAAGAGCTCCTTGCTGTTGTGTGCATTGTTGTTGAGGCGGTCTTTGAAGGAGGTCCTCTTGGCAGACCTGATGAGGTGATGGTGGTTGCGGATGGCGGCTATGTGGGCTGCGCGGCTGTCCGGCGTCTTCTCGCTGTGCCATTTATTCACCAGTTTCCGGCAGGTGCGCTTGGATGCTAGGAGTTCCGGGGTGAACCAGCTGGCTCTCTTGCTGGTGTCTTTGTAGGTTGGTTTTTTTCAGCGGGGCTAAGGTGTTGGCGCAGTCGTCCATCCAACGACTGTGATTGCGGGCGGCGACGACGGGGTTGGAGGGGTCGGTGGCTGGGCTGAGTGCGAGGTTTGTCTGGAGTTGGTTTACGGTGACTTTGCTCCAGCATCTGCGGGGGATCGGTAGGGTGCAGTGGTGTGCAGCAGGTTTCCGGAAGCTGAAGTGGATGCCGTGGTGGTCGGTCCAGGTGAGTTCGGAGGTGTGACTGAAGGAGACGTGGGAGCTTGAGGAGAAGATGGCGTCGAGCGTGTGTCCGGCGATGTGGGATCGGCATCATGACGAGCTGTTTCAGTCCGTGGTTGGCGAGGTTGTCGATCAGGGTGGAGGAGTTGCTGTTGTTGTTGTTCTCCAGGTGAAAGTTCAGGTCTCCGAGGAGGATGTAGTCGGTGGAGGTCAGGGCGTGCGTGCTGATGAAGTCGGCGATGGAGTCGCTGAACTGGGGTCCAGGGGGTCTGTAGATTAGGGTGCCTCTTACGGTGGTGTTGGGATCCGTGTGGATCTGGAAGTGCATGTGTTCGGCGGTGCTGATAGTGTCGTCGGTGCTGTCCGAGACCTTGATGGTGGCTTTGTGGACGATGGCAATTCCTCCTCCAATTCCGTTGGTGCGGTCTCTGCGGGTGATCTTGTAGCCGTTGGGGATGGCTATGGCGATGTCGGGTGCGGAGGATTCGTTCATCCAGGTCTCTGTCAGGAAGGCGACATCCGGTGATGAGGTGTCGAGTAGGTCCCAGAGCTCGACGGCGGGATTGCGTGCGGAGCGGGTGTTTAGTAGGATGCACCGGAGATGGTTGAGGTCCTTCTTGGCGGGAGTCTCGGGCTCTCCGAGGCAGGTGAAGCTGCAGTTCCGGCAGGTGAAGGGACCATTTGTGCGTTTCGGGGCGGCCTTGAAGCAGGTGGAGGTCCGTCTTGTGTTGAGGGCGATGAGGGTGCTGGCGTCGTATCGGAGGTGGTCTTCGTGGTGGATGCGGGGGCCAGGTGTCCTGGCACTGGGTGCGGTCCAGGTGCAGACGGGTGCAGACAGGCTTGCCTTTGGCGCACCAGCAGCGCCTCCACTGCGCGGCCGCGCAGCCGCCGCAATATATGGGGAGGTGTGAGGGAGGAGCAGCTGGGAGGCGGGAGGCAGGGGCAGCGAGTGGTCAGTGAGGGGGCGGGGCCGCAGGGGACACAGCGGTGGGAAACAGGAGGGCGAGGGGTACAGAAATCAAAAGGGCCACAGGAGGGCACTGAACGAAAAACAGTGCACAGCAGTGGGGGCACAGAACGGAAGGGCAAGTCCAGTGGAAAAACAGTGGGGGCACAGAGCGAAAACAGTCAATGCAGTGGGTGGCATAGCAAGGTGCGATGAGGAGAAGTCCTTTCAGTTATCCTCATCTTTTCCTCTTTCAATGCATGCTGTATTCTACAGCACACATGTGAAGAGGCCCATGCCTGTACTGATTGTCCGAGGGCAGGAAGGTGCCCCTTTGTGCACACAGACAATACCTCCAAGACGCACGCATCCGTGCACCAGGGTGCAAGTGGACCGGGGCCAGTGCATGGCTGCAGTGTGTGCGAAAGCGCAAGTGAAAGCACGGAGATGCATACTATTCCAGTGAAAATGTTGCATCCCTGTGCTTCCAAGACTGCGGCAGCGTGGCACAGCCAAAAGGCACATGTCTCCACGCTGCAGAACTTCTTTGGAGATCTACCAACACATATACACATCTATACTGTGACCAATCAGGGTTGAGTCACTCAGACCACAGATGAGTGTTGCATCCAACAGCAAAGTGTCGCAAACTCACAGAAACGGGTAGCATCTAAACAAAGCGCGCCGCAAAGTGAACAATGTAAGGTGTGGAAATGACAAATGCAGGTCAACGCATGATGCAACACGCAAAACAGAGAAGCGACACGCATGCAGATGTGAGAAGATCTGCTATCGATGACGAAAAATTACACATCTTCGGAAACGTGACGCAATACGTCAAAACGGCTCGCATCGACGCAGGAAATGATGCAATGATACCAGAATCCCACAAACCAGGAAGTGCACATTTACTTTCAGTTTCCCTTATACTCTCTAGGTGTGTGCTTTGTGTAGGAGGCTGTTAGAGTTTGTGGTGCTTGAGAGTTGTCTGTTGCAGTGTTTATTGTCAGTCCTCTGTGTATCTTATAGTTCATTGTTCTGTCTGTAGTCATCTGTCAGTCTTGTGTGTGCCTTTGTTGTTCACATTTAGGGGAGTGTGTGTTCATAGGGGTTGTTAGTTGTAGTTTTAACATACGTGTGGGCTAAATCTTTACATTCTCAGTTATATTTCCAATAAGTTTAATTTTTTACCTTTGATAAGTTTCCTTTCTGAATAAAAAAGAGCCTTACAATGTCTGGCAGGTCAAGGAACCTGACCAACAGGGAGTTTGGTGGCCTCATATGACTTATCTTCCATTACCTGCCACGAATGATCAGCACGGGGGTCGTGTCAGGCAGGGATACAACTCATCAGAGCGAAAGTGGAGATGGTCCCAGGTCCAGCATCATCTTGGACGTGTCCTGGACGTCCAACGCACAGTCCACCAGATCAAGCACCGCTGGCAGGACACCATCAACAGGGAAGCTGACTTGCTTGACCATCTTGGCATCGATGTTGGTGGACCAACTGGTGAGTTGATGTGCATTGCAAATCCTATTGTTGTAGTCAGAGGTGCAGAGCTCGGCCATATCTTGCGTGGTCCAAATGTCATGGAAATATTAATTTGTGCATATTTACGAGTCCTGGTACATCTCTGCAAATCTGCTGGGATGCACCAGAAAATACGCGAAACACAATTCACTCTCTGCGCCATCACAAAAACATTGCATTTAGAATGCAGCACACCGGGGCACAGGAATAGGGCGATACGTGTTGCATCCTGTGGTATTGGGTTGGGGCATTGCTGGACTCGTGTCGCAAGCACATAGCGGCTCCAGCAATGCTGACGGGCATCCTATGCGTGACATGCTGTGTCAATCCTTACACCTGCTTCTAGCTGGCGTAGGGTTTTGACGCAGCATGGGCGTAAAAGAGACTCTGTGAAATCTTGTAGATTCCACTGTGTCACTGTTACGAGGCGTACCTGCGAGGGAACGTCCACCCTGCGTCGGAACGCCCACATTAAACCAGACGCAGGTTTTGTGTGGCGCAGGGTTTCACAACATGACGCATCTCCCTAGATGCGTCACTTTGTAAAGATTGCGCTACGTGGCGCCTGTGTTGCCTTGCCGCTGCGTCACATAAGTGATGCGACGGCAGTGCTAAAGTGGCGCAAGGGGCTTGTAAATATGCCCCTGGATACACATGTGCATGCGCTTGCAAATCTTTGTGACAGCCATCCTTATTGCATTCTGCAATTGTGTCTGCGTAAGGGCATGTCCAATGGATCGGTCGAAGGACGTCCAAAATCACAGGAATGACACACACGTTTGTTTGACACCCAGTGAACAGTGATGTGGAATCAGTGTGCCATTTACAGTGTCCATGTGTGGCTGGCAATAAATTGATGTACTCAATGTGAAAGGAGTGTCATGGACTGGTAATTACATGCATGTGTCACGTCCGCAATTGTTTTCACTCTGCATGTACATATGTTGGTATATCATACATCATTGTACATATGTCCCTGTTTTTTAGGTGGACCAGCGCCATATACACAGGGGAGATAGACAGCTTTGAAGACACCAACGCGAACAGTGAGTATCTAGAGTCATTGCTTGTGATGGAGGTGATGTGCAAGGATGGAAACGACACTCTGTATGTGGGCAACTATGGCATGATCATGACAACCAGCTGCAGTCTGACCTTTGCAGACGCACTCAAAGTAAAAAGAGCATAATGGAACACATTGAGAATTTTGTACTTAGTGGAGACATGTGTGGAGAAAATTCAATAGCAACAACAGTGTCAGGCAGGCCTTCCCCCTATCCACAATGCAAAATGGAGTGACCAGTGCCGCTTAGACTGGAGAAGCAAAATCAAAGTGGAAGTGACAGCATTGCATAGCTGACATATGGAGCGGAGGGCATGCTGGACACAGGGCTCACTACATGTGGGTAATGAAGTTGAAGTGCCCAATTGTTGTACATGGGGTGGTGCCGGGGTTGCAGTGTGGGTGGAAGGTCAGAGTCAGCTGGTCTGGGGAAGTACATGGCTTGCTATGCTTTTCTACAGTGACCCAATGCGATGACACACATAACAACCAAGCACTGACTGTTCATGCTCAGTGTCCATGATTGTCATATGTCTCTCCACGAAATTGGACATTTGGATTGTGGACAGGAATGGTATTTGTGACTGTTAATGTCATCCAAGCCTCCTACACTATTATACCATGAAACACAGCAGATGGCATCCAATGTGCATTAACTCCTCCTGGACTTCATGTAGGCTACTCTCAACAGTATGCAGGCAGTAGTTTTATTTTATTAACTGAGCAAGTCGTTTGTGTGACCGGACTCTCCCTCCAAGTTTGTTCTTTGGCTAACAGCCTCAATTTTGTACATCAAAGTATCACCCATCCACGGTCTAAGTTGCTGTATGTACTCAACTTCCAATGGGGTTCACACAGATTCTTTGATATGAGAAGAACGATCATTCAGATGCCCTTGTGCCAAGATGACCCTGTGCAGCATTGTTGGGTTGACAAATGAAGTCTGGACTGCTGTGCAGCATTTCTGGGGTCAAAACACTTCAACAGCTGTGTATGAGTCCTTTGGACATCGTCCTTGGAACTGTAGTGATTCATTGGCCCTTTTGCAACATAGAATAGATTAAGGATGTTAGTGAACTTTCTTCTGTGGGCTTTGGTGCATATGGTCCATGACATTTCGAACTGTGTCATCACACGCGTGTGGCACTTCCTGTGCTACAGAATTGCATTCACAGTCATGACGAGGTCAGACTCATGTCATGATACTGTGATGCATCCTTTATCCTTTAACATGAGGACTGAGTACCTGTGATCAAACAGTAGATATGTTGTGTGTGTTATAGGTTAGACAACATCCAGTGATTCTATGCTCAACAGTTTTGAAGCTATGTTCATGTATGCTGCCAGAAAAATATAAGCTGATGTGCAGTTCCCCCTGCTGGTGATGTGTGGCATGCTGCATGCCAGTCAACCTGAGTAATTGAATAAATTCAGAGGTCCATTGGTGTAGGGACAGCAACCTCATCTCTGTGTCATTAAAAGCTATGAGCAACTACAGTGCATTACTCAGTTGGATTGTGCAATGAAGGGTCAAGTGGTATATATGCCTAGAGTAGATGTTCTTCATCCATGACACACTGTGACACTGTCTGAACTTAGCAGCTGTTGCAGAATGAGGATCACATCACTGCATGACTTGTACATGGGGTGCCAGATATAGTGAGGTTTTGGAGGGGATGATCAAATGCCATGGTGTCTGTTGACAGGTTTGCAATTCCTATGGCTCGTCAATGATATGTCAGTATATCCAGTGTGGAAATGATTTACCTGCAGGCATGCCATTCAGTTGACTGCACAGTATGTGCTGAACAAAATCAGGGGAGTTGTATTAGGTTGTGTGTGCCCCACAGTTAGCAGATCATTTTCCCGCATGATGGTTACATCACACATGTTAGCATGCATTCCCTATGGACTTCTGTCCATCATGTATTGGTTGACTGACACATGTGTCACTCTCCTCATACAGATGACATGAATGCAGAAGAAGAACGGCTGTTCCGCATTCGGAAGCTCCGATATGCCCATATTTTGTCAGTGGCCAAGGGCTTCAGATGGACCTCCCGGCAGTATGAAAAGCAAAAGGCTGCTAAAACGTGGGTGAACAAGGCACCAGCTCAGAATGACAAATCAACAGGGAAGCATCCCATGTCCACCAAGGACACAAGCACTGCGGCAGGAGATTCCGGACCCACACCCTCCACGTCTGGCCAGCCAAGTGTGCCTGGCATTGCTACAAAGGATTTTGAACTTTTGATCAAGAGAATGGATGGTCTAGAGGACAAATTTGAAAATATCACTACGAAAATTGACAAGTTGCAGCAGACCCTGGACCACATCATCACCCTGTTCTGAGGACTGCTTGCACATAGTTTATGGTTTTTATAGTGTTTGAATTTGATATGTAAGTTTCCTTTCTTTGAACTTTTGTGATTGTGGATATATGTAGGCATAGTTAGGTTAGGTAGTTTAGTTAGTTAGGTGTTACATTTTGCTAGCTTAATACTGTTTTTCTATATGGGGTATTTTATTAACATTTAGGGTGGGTGGGTCATTTTATGTGTTTTTACATGTTTTGCAGAAATTAATAAAAAATACCCAAATAAAAATATCTATGTTTTTAAGTACATCACTAGTTTGGTAAGGCATAGGTTAAGTATGTGTATGTCCATTGTGCATTTATGTGTTTAGGGGGTGGGGGATGATGTTTAGTGGTCCTGCGTGTACATAGTTTAGCATAGGATAATTAAGTTAAGTTAGGTAGGTTAAGGTTAGTTATGTTAGACAGGTTTTAGAATTTATACCAATGGCTTTTAAGGTTGGGTATTTGGCATGATGTGTGTCATTGATGTTGATTTTGCTTCCTACTTTTTATTCATATGAAAAATGTTGTTATTTACATAGTTTGGATTATGTTCTTTGATGGTAAGCATATCCTCTGTTGTATGTGTGAGTAAGTGGACACATGGACTGTGCACACAGGTTCATGTTAGAGTGCATCATGTTAGTACATTCTAGTACGTTTGCGCTCCATGTGTGACTAGATGTACATGTTAATGCAACATCTGTGGTTCAGAGTTTTGTGTACCCACTGTTGGTCTGATGCATTCATATGTTTTTTATTCAAATCATGGGTCTTTTGACAACATCTGCATGTGTATCTAGCATGTCTCGTTGTCAGCTGGGTATGATGTAGTTATGTGTAGGTGGATTATGGCTTTTCGCATACAGTGATGTACAGAATGTACGCACCACACATTATCTATCGCGAGGTGTTGCAAAGGCTATGCCATGTACATGGACAAGTAGTCATTGTGTAACGGGTGGCAGGTTCATATGACTGGACAACACAAAGGGGCCGATTCCGATTCGGGCCGGAAATTTCTCCGACCGAGCCGGACCCGGAGAGATTTCCGACCGAATCGGACCCGTGCAGTCCGACCGAACGAGTACGATGCGTCCGTATGTTATCGGACTCGAGTCGGTCGGACTCCCATTGAAGTCAATGGGAGCCGGTCGTACAACGCGTACGCGGGCTCCCATTGACTCAATGGGTGCGAGTCGGACAAGGCGCCCCCTACAGCGGGTACGCGGCGAAGCGATTCGCGCCGTACACGCACAGGTAGGGGGACCCATGGGTCCCCCTGTGTGCGACTCGCGCGGCTACGCGTACAGGGGGTCCGACACGGACCCCCAAAGTACGGCTCCGACAGCTCTTACGAGCCGGAGTGCGCGGCTCGGTCGGACTGCTCGCGGCGCGCATCGTACTTACCCGGCCGGGAAACGTCTCCATTGCGCGGTGCGAGTCGAGTCCGAGCGAGTCGGTCGGAGCGGTTCGAGCCGGGAGCGAGTCGGTCGGAGCGGTCGGGACGCCCGGACGAGTCGGTCGGAGATTTCGCATCGTACTCGCTCGGCCGGACCCGTGTACGGTTCGGTCGGGAAACAGGGCTCCGAATCGGATCCGGTAAAGCCGAATCCGATTCGGAGCCCTACCGGCCGAGATCGGAATCGGCCCCAAAGTCTGTGTACAGGCATAGTTGATCTATGAGGCTGTTGTATGTTGTTCCCTAGTCAAAACTTCTGCACATCTTGTTTGCTGGTCTGTTTAATTTCTTTGTTCATAACAATCATATATTTTGTTGCAACGTCATCAATGTTGGATGTGCAGATCCAGACTGCACTTACGCAGGCAGTACGTGAGATTTTGTGACACGCTGGCGGTGCTTTCCTCAGCCCCATATTTACAAAGGCTCACCGAGCCACCCGACGTGGACTTTATTATGGTATGTTATGTGTAGACGTCTTATATTGTGCACAGCTGTCACAGCAAAGTGGCATCCCAGCGCTGATAGCTCACACAACAGGAGGCATGTGACAGGAGGAGGCACTGAATTGAGGTGAGCGTTGGATCTTGATGGCCTTACAAAGGGACA
This sequence comes from Calotriton arnoldi, assembly GCA_963921515.1. Taxonomy (NCBI): domain Eukaryota; kingdom Metazoa; phylum Chordata; class Amphibia; order Caudata; family Salamandridae; genus Calotriton; species Calotriton arnoldi. Next base: position 130,207 of record CAWUFW010013043.1, read on the forward strand.
GGGAATTTACTATGCTGCATATGTGTGTATGGAATCCGTTCAGGTGTTTAGCTGCTAGTGTGCAGAAGGAGTGCCCACCACATAGGACCCTCCTTACCCAGTCGACAACAGCCAGCTGATGACCTATTGAGCCGAGTTGGCGTGTGGTGGTGTATTGTGAGAGCATGTCGGGCAAGATGCCAGGAGGGGAAGAATTAAAGTCCTTACACTTGAAAATAGGAAATGGAACTCCACTCCTCTGGCCACCAGCAGCCAGTGAGGCAGACAACTGATGCTGGTGTTGGAGCAGGTCCTAGGGAGACCAAGAGGAGTCCTGGCAGCTGCATTTGTGACCCTCAGCAGTCTCACAATCCCAGACTTGTTTTCCCCCAGCTAGAGCAATGTGCCATGATACAGTCTCCACAGAACCGAGGCCTGGACGATGACATGACTGACTTATGGATGGCTTGAAACATACATGACCAACAGCAGTGTGAGCCCACGTAGTATGATGACACACATTCCTGGCACATTCTTAATTTGGGCCTGGAGGATGAGAGCCAACTCCACTCAGGAAACTAGGGGCCTCATTTATGAGGCCCCCTGCGCCATTGCACCATCACTTTTTGTGACGTTCCATGGTGCAGAAGCCTGCGTGATATTTCTCAGGCAGCACAAAGCCACTTATTTGGGCTTAATGCTGCCTGATAAATATCATTCCCTTAAACGCAGTGTTCTTTGTTATAGCGGCGTGCAATGTGTGTTGCTGGGTGCGTTTGCAGCAACATCCATGGCCTTTTGACACTGCCCCAGATTTTTGAAAAATCGTAAATCTGAGGCAGTGCCAAAAGATTACGCCTCACCAAGGGAGGAGTGAGGGTGGCACCACGTGGAAAAAATATCTTTCTTTCTGATTCCTTTTTCTATGTGTGCTGCATTATGCTGCACACATAGTAAGAGGAAAAGACTCCTGTGAATATGTTTGTACAGGTAGATTTCCCTTTGTGTTAGAAATTATCATCCACGAAACACAGACACCCTTGCACCATTGTGCAAAGGTGCCTGCCTTGTCGCAGGCAGCCCATTGTGCACAGGCGCAGGGGAAAAGGACAAGAATGCGCCGTATCTTGTAGATACAGCACATTCCTGCCCTTTTCTTTAGGCGTAGGGAAGCGCAGCAGGAAGGCCTGCTGCGCTTCCCTACGGCAAAAACTCATGAATGAGGCCCTAGGTCTTTCAACACCTGTTTGTGTGTGGGGGCATAACCAAGGTGTGGGGGCTACCAGGATTCACTCCACAGCTCATGATATTTACACACCAGCAGGACATCATACTTGCTGCCATTGATCTTGAGGCAGTTGGCAGTCATCCACCCTGCAACAGTAGCAAAAATTTGCCCCAAGTTATGTGCGTCATGCACCCAGAAATTGGAGTGTGAAACTACCAAATGCGTATCATCTGCGTGTGATACTACTGTGAGACCTCAAATCCTGGACAGCACTGCTAATGGTTTTACATGTTAATTTAATAGTGTTGTAGTCAGAGAAGAGCCCTGTGGCACACCCTGTGCAATGGTGTGAACCATGTAGGCGGAAGGGGGGTCCATTGCATGGAAGGTCCCCTCAGGAGGGGTAGAGTTGAACCAGTCCAGTACAATTGCCGCTATGCCTGCCTACTCCAACCTTTGCAGTAGGATATGTTGGGGGACCGTGTCATACACAGCACAGATATCCACTGGGAAGAGTGCCAAGATACATTCCTCATCCCATGCTGTCCTTGTCACTACACCCACTTTTTTGAAAGCTGTATTTGTGAATGTTGCATTCCATGTGGGTTGCTGTGTGTGTTCACACCTCACTACCCTGATAGTAGACCGATTTCCAGCTTTACACGGAGAACAAATCCTGCCAGTGCATAGGCATGCAGCCCCACACTAGGGGTTGCATCGAGACGCACATTGATGACCAAGCTTTGCCTACTCCGCATTTCAGTGAGTTTGAGGTTGTGCTGCAGTGTACGACATTCATTATTTTAGCACAGAATCCAGTTCTGAAATGTTTTGAATGTGGAGGTGCACCTTCATGCACAACTGTGCATCCCACCATGACTCCGGAGTCATGGAGGCATGCTGCTAGGGTGCATACACAGGCGCATATCAGATGTCACAGCACCAGCACAGGGGGAGCACAGGAATGCAAGATTCAATTGAATATGTGTGTCATTCCTGTGTTCAGTGAGGGCTTGTTGTGATGCGCTGCAGAACATTCATGAGATACTGTCACTTATGTTTACATTGGTCAGCATGTATATTCACATTTGCAGAGTCATATCATACTAACTGAACTTGTACAAGTACTTAGCCACTCTTCCACGTGTGTCTGGATTTCACTTTCAAACAGTATACCCAGTGATATTGTGGAATGGTACAAAGCTGACACAAGTGCACATTCTTCTTGACACACAAGTGGTGAAGCAGCACTCGTTGACATGTTTGAGTGTGTTGGTACATGGATGTTTTATTTAAGTTGTACCTTGGTGACTTATACATTGTTATTGTCACAATGTGTTTCACTTCAGTGTTTCATGAGAACAATATGTGTTGTGGCACAGGTATGCAACTTTTTCATACTGCTCTTGTCTCTCAGACATTGTTCTGATAGTAGTAACATTTTCTGGTTTGTCCTATGACACCTGTGAGTTAATGTCATTTATTGGGCAGTCTTCCTCTGGAATTGTGTTGTAAACTCTTCCTCAGAGTCTTCCACTTGTGGCTTGGTTTTTTCGGTGGGTGCAGGGCATGTTGTCCGACTGCTACCACCAGCAGTGGCAGAGGATGTGTGAGGGTACACATGTTCCTGTGAGTTTGAGTTGGACATTAGGGCATGTAGCATGATTTGCTGATTTTTTATCACAGTCAGCAACTCACCATGAAAGGCTGTCATGGTTGACATGTAGAGGTCTTGGCGCTGCTGCATGTCTCTGATTCTGTTGTCGATGTTTTGTAGGTGGTGTGCAACATTCTTGCTGGCACTTTCTGGTGGCATTTGAACATGCCTCTGACTCATGATATCTGATATGTTTGCCAGTGATTGTGCTAGTCCCGGTGTTTGGGTGGAGCTGGGTTGGTCAGTGGCGATGTTGGCAAAATTTGGATTCATGCTTTTTAGTATGGCTTTCAGTGTGCCGCCCATACTCACCATTGCAACATGTACCTCAGTGAGGAGTTCACGCTGTAGAGATACAGCGGTTTTTTGGAATTCACGCTGTGTGTTCTCCCACTGTGTGCTCATGTCTGTATTGGCAGGTTCAGGTTGTGGGGGGGATTGGGGTTCAGCTTGGGCATCAGCCACACCGTTGTCATGCTCTGGAGGTGGTGTAGGTGAGCGCAGGGTGGTCATTGGCTCCTCCAGTGTGTCTGTGTCAATGGAGGGTGTGTTGTCATCCATTTCATCCAACAGATTTGGCTCATCCACCTGTTGTGATGTTGATGCGGCATTGGCTGAAACAGTAAGGTGCAGATCTGTTAGTGTTGGCATGTTCAGTTGTTGCAATGTTTATTGAGAGGCATCACATGTGCATTATCATAGCTGATATATGTGTCACATTCAAGCAATCTATGTCATGATGCAGACTGATGCTTTGTAATCATACCCACTGGAATGGTAATGACAACACTTGTTGTTCCAGTAGTGGTGCAGTTCATTGTCATGCATTGATACTGACCTCTGTACATACACCACAATGATAATCTTGCTCTTAGTGGTAGGTGCACTTTTTTGTCAACACTGCAATGGTCAATTGGTGTGTGATTCCAGGGTGTTGGCCTCCTTTATTACCAACATAATGAGATGTGTACATGTACATTTTGGGTAATTTACGGCACATGGGTACAGTTACTCACTCAAACTACAACAAACACTGGTCAGCGTAAGTTTGTTGTGTAGCAGGCTGGCACCCTCTAAGGACACACTGTTTGGGGTGTTCTTACAATTTGTTGTGACATGGCATGATTAGCAGTAATCTGCAATTGAGACTGCCCAAAACACTGCTCTGAGAGCATTGGTAATTACATTGTTGGCAAGCAATGACAGATCCAAGGCACATTTACTACAAGATAGATGTAATTATCCTGCAATGTTTCTCCTGACATCCACATTTTTTGAACAAGCCTAGGAGTAAACCCACAATGATGACTGGCTAGCTGCCATTGTTTATCATGCTGAATGGATTTGCGTGGCCCCAGCACCTCACAGGACAACAATGATCCCAGATCCCCCAATTGCCATGACCATCCATAGACCAAGTGGAAATTTTTAATCTGTGCTATACTACTGAGTACATGAACTTTGATGAGCAATACCGGTGTGCATGACATCTCATTGGGCACTCTTACTACACAATGGCATGACAACCTTTCTATGCACTTATTAGTTCCCGGCTCAGGGTGCAGGTGCTGGTCTGCCATTTGTGTGGCAACCTGGGATGGCAAGGTGCAGTGTATTTGGTTGGCTGTGTTGTTTTCCATTTTTGAACACCTGAACCTGGTGTTGTGGGCAGCAAGGTTGCATGGAGGCATGTTGCAGACTTGTGTGTGTATGCACTGTGGAACACCATGTATCTGTGGATGTTGCCTGTCCTCTGGAGTGAGTACCTATGGAGGTACATTTTGCATGCCACGCACCAACAGTACACTCTGCTGCACAATGGAAATTGCAAATGTTGTCCCACACATATCTGCATCCTGGCCCACAGGGTGGGTCACTGGCTATTCGCTGTGGAGGGTGTTGGGCCTGAGATGCATCTCACTCATGATGCACTGGCACTCATACTACACACATTATGGATGCATGTTGCATCTCCTTCATCATGTCATTGCCCAGCTGTCTTGGCAGGGAATGCTGTACCCAAGCATGTTTCAGCCCACCTAGCAGTGGCTCATGCTGGCTGATTCTCCGACTTTGTGAGGGTGCATCAGATCACACCACCGTGTTGTTGTCCATGTGAGTGGAAGGTGTGATGTGTAGTGGAGGATGCCCATGATGTGGTGGTGGGCAGGAGTAGCATCTGTGTGTGCAGGACCCGCATTGTGGGATAATCCTTTATGGAGCTGGGGCCTTATGCCCATGATTTTGAGCATTGCTATACAGTGAAACTGATACCATGATGGTATTTTATCTATGTACTGGTGCTATGTTTACTTTTTTTGTAGGATGGTGATTGTGCTAGCTCTACTCAGGATTAGGCCCAGGACTCTGTGAAATGCCTACTGAAGTGCACAATGTTTGTTCATTTGTCCTCTCAGTCCGGCCCAGCAAGTCAGGTTCAGTTCCCTGTACAGAATGCGGCCAGCATTACAGTGTGCATGACGTACATGCCCACCCATCAGGCCTCTGTGAGACCGCTCTGTCCCTGCGCGCATGTGCAATTGCAACACAACATTGCAGGCCTGTGATTGACTTGTGTGAGGGGACCTGGCTGCTTCATGTCCCTTGAGGCAGACTCATAGGCACAGGTGCACTGATTACGCATGCCCAGGACTTGTTGCACATTTACATTTGTAATGTGATGTCAGACACTCTCTCACACCCACACCCCACATCCATGGCCCCTTCAGTGTATTTTCTGTATTTTGCGTCCACACAGCTGTCCAGTGCCCCTACATATTTTCTCAATGCCAGATGCTCTGCATGCCTGCACAGCAGACAGACCAGTTATATTGCAAAAAGGAGATATATTTTTTGCCAAGGCATACAATTACATTTAGTTCCCATGTGATGTTTACCAATAGGTCTCATTTACAACAGTGTAGTGATAGCTGGCTACGATGGCATTGTGAATTACAGTTCCCACTCCAGTGAGTGCAACACTAAAAGGGACACTTATGACACCTGACAACCCCAGATACCTCAGATTCATCTCAGACCCACCACAGGACAGTAGATATCACAATATATGAAAACTTCACCCTATTTTCATATTTTTCACACAAAAGACACCCTTTTTAAATTTTTGGAACCAGACAGACACATATTGCAATGTTTGACCCCAAAGGACACACTAGTTTAAATTTTACCCCCCCCAAGGAATACTGTTATGTTTTTGTGCGACACATAAATTAATTCTTTATATTGTCCATTATTTGTACACGTGTCAGCAAATACTTTGTCTTTGTTCTCAATGGAAATCCATTACTTTGCTATGTCACATCACAACACATTGTTGGAGCTTGAACTGATGGAACTCCATTAGTTGCATCACTGTGCGGTCATGTGACATGTAATGTGAAGGCAACTGCGTGCCTGTGGTTACTTGTTATTGGCATTCAAATGTGATACCTGTGTTGTTCTGTACATCTAGCATGACGTAGTATCCCATGGATGGGACCATATGCAGGCATTTTCCACAGGACCACACTCACCAGCTAGGACCATTACTGTTCTACACTCCTCCACTGCAACACATACACCCTGCTCAGCATCCACCCTGTACGCACCACGCCTGCCATCTTGCAGGACTGTATGCTTATCTTGCACCATGCGCAAGTCTACTGTCAGGAGAGACATTCTTACACACCAGGGCACCAGTGCCTTGTGACAACCACCTGAACAACACTACACACTACCTGCTCAGATCTTTCCTCCACAACATGCAGGCACTACACATGCACACTACAGAAATGTCACCTCACATTGCTGGTGACTCTTCATATGTCACCTATTTCACAGACACATACACCTACATTCGTTCTGGATCTATGTTCCCCATCACCCTCAGTGTCAGCTACTTAATTTTGCACAAGGCCCACCATATACATGAAGGGGAAGGCATTGCCGTCCCCTACGGGTATGTAGGACACTCCAACTACACATGAACTTGTATGACCCAGCAGTGACCATGGTACTACACATCTTGAATAGCCAGACCATGCAGGGCAACATCCACCTTGGCACCTTCTTTTTCATGCCCCCATGGCCATGTGCACCCATTCCCCAATGCCATTGTAGCCACCATTGCACACCAGCCTTACACACCCCCAACAACATTAACACTTCATGAACTGTGTCCTGTGGTTCCACCTTTTGTAACTCAGTGACCAGAACACCACCCCCTCCTTTTGGAAAATCTTGAATTCTAAATGAGGCTGCCATTGTAAACACCAAGCCACATTGCAGGAGACACAGACAGACACATCTCCTCCACAGTGGACAGATCCAACTATAGCCACACCACCATATTGACTTTGACCAGCCATCATCGTGATTGTCACATATTCACCATGCCCACCAGACACCACCACCATCCTTGATCCACTTCACAAAGGGATCCTGGATATCTGATGCATTATCATGGTGTCCCTTGGCCACAGCACTACGCCTATGCTTACATACACTGACCCCGCTGCACACGTCCTCCACCCATTGTTCACTTCCTACCCATATACACTGGGACATCTCAAGGACAGCCAGGCAGGTTTTGGCTCCACTTTGCACCTTTTTGCCTATGTTTCACATTCAGGCATTTGCATGGCCCTGTGCACATCTTTTATGTGGTCCTTGCACCAACAGGTCTTCACTTTGTGCATTCACAAACGTGTTTTTCCGGTGGTGCACGGACCTACATAGATGGAGTCCAGTAAGTCTTCTCTGGCAGGGATGGACATGGCTGTGCTTTTCTGGCATTTTAAATGTGTGAGTGACATATGTGTTTGGCTTACATTGTGTGACATTGTGGGGCAGATTTACAAACACCGTACACCACTTTAGCGCTGACGTTGCATCACTTCTGTGACACAGCGGCGGCGTCAAGCCAGCGCCATGCTGCGGGGTATTTACAACGTGGCGCATCTAGGGAGATGTGTCACGTTGTGAAGCCCTGCGCCACATGAAACCTGCGTCAGGTTTCATGTGGGTGTTCTTGCACAGGGAGGGACGTTCCGGTGCAGGAACACCTTGGAAAAGTGGCTGAGTGACATCTGCAAGATTTCACTCGGTCACTTTTCTGAGCCTGCTGCGTCCACGCCTTGCGCCTGCTTGAAGCAGGCGTTAGGCTTGGTGCACCATGTTAGACATGGGCATGGTTGGCACAGTTCTGGAGTTGCGTCACGCACGCAACACAACTCCAGCAGTGCGCCAACGTTGCATAGCAGATGCGACATGCATCTGCATTTCCTTGCGCCATGATGCGCTGCATTGTAAATGCAGCGCTTCCATGGTGGTGCATGGATTGAGATGCATGTCGCAAGTTTCCTGGAACATCCCTGCTGATTTGCAGGGATGCTCAAGGAAACGTAAATCGGCACCTGTGTTTGTGGACAAGTATGGGTGCGACTAGATGCACACATCAGACTGTGGCACAGGGACATTACTAGCTGCAATGACCAACATGACCTATTACTGACATCTGTGCACTTGTTGTTACTTACCCGTTGTCTGCTCTACATTTTCATTGGCAGCACTGTCCTGTCCAGAGATTCCTATTACTATTTCTTCTGGAATGACTTGTGCCACCTGCTCCTCCAGGGCATCCAGGTCCTCCTGCTCTGCTGGGCTGCCTCCTCCAGTTCTTAGGGCTGCCTTGCGGTTTGCCGCAAGCTTTTCTTTAGTGCGGCGCTTGTAGTCATTCCACCTTTTTTTGCAGTCAAGCACAGTCCTCTTGGCCTGGCCCACGCAGTTGATTTTCATGACGATTTTCTGCCATATCGCCTCTTTTTTCCCATGTGGCAGCTTTGAATTTACGAACAGCTGGTGCTGGTGATTGTTGACCTCTGTCACAAGGATTTCATTTTCCTCATGGCTGAAGTTTGATTTCCGTTTCGTTTGGCACCAGGCTCATCCGGTGCATCAGGGCTTCTGCTGGCAGGGTTTGGCTGAGGGTCCTGGCTACTGGTGTGTGCTTGCTCTTCCATTTTGGGGTCCTTTGGGGTCCACAAATGTGTAGCTTGGTATTGGCGTCGCTTTTCCGCTTGCCTTCTGACGCTTCCCGGTGTGTACGCTGTTGCGTCGTCGTCGTAATGGTGTTGCGTGTCGCAAATCGGCCTTACGTGACTTTTCTTCAAGTTACGTCTGGCTGACTTGCGGGCCTTTTGCGGCACCTACGTCAGTTTCTGCGACGCAGGTTGCCGCGTTGCGCCACGCTCCGTCGCCTTGTTGATTTGGCGCTTCGGCATTGACTTGCGTCGATGCAGCGGCGACGCAAGATTCCTGACGCATCTCTGCGTTGCGGCAGCGATGCGTCACTCTTCGTAAATATGCCCCATAGATGGATGCATGCATACACAAAATTGGTTGGTTGCTTGTCACTGTACGAGCTACAAAAAAAGGTTCTTAGAACTGAAGTGAGAGGTCACGTGCGGCTAAATTACTAATACTAACTACCACTATCCTAGTGACAGGACAAAGCAAAGGAGTGTCTCTCTAGACTGCATTACTTACATTTTCACATAATCAGCCCAAGCGAGTGCAAATTTGCAAACAAGCACGACTGGGTAGCGCTGAGCACCTGTCTAGAAGAATAACGATCACATTATATAAGATTTGTAAATGTAACTTACCTGCATGTGAGCAGCATGCTTGCTATTTGGGATTTTGTTTTAGCAATAACATAGAACACACAAGTGATAATAATATTAATATTAGCTACTCACCAAGCCCTGCAACCTCAACCCGAGCAGGTCCAATAGGTCCTGGTCTCAGTCCAGGATGTTGGACCACCAGAACGTCAGCTGATTGTGGGTGCGCTGGACCTCAGAGCAGCAATACACTGCAGGGCACACCCTCGCCCACTGCTGCTGGTGCTCCCGGAGCCCATACATGGACCCAGGCCTGCCACCTGCTGCCAGGGTGGAGGGGAGGGGGTGCTGCACAAAATAAAAACAGGGCTTCCACCTCCACCTCTGAAACAAGGCCCTGAGTTGCACCACTTCTGGGTGCTGCCTTCCACAAATGATGGTGGCTCTTCTTTGCCACCTTTTTCGTGGCATGGGTCTCTGCCATGATGCTGGGAGTGGGGGGCAGAAAAGAAAATGTAAAAAGTATAAAAAAGTTAAGGGTGAAGAAGGAAGGAAGTAAAAAAAAATAGGTAGCAAGTAATAGAGAAATACAGTACAAAACTCACTAAAAACACACAAAAAGTAGAAAAAAACACAAAATATACACTTAAGAAGACTGAGGAAATGATAATAAATACAAAAGATCAGAAAAAATGTTTTTGGAAAGAAGGATTGAAAAGATTTAGGGAGGATTTAAAAAGTAGGCTTCAGCACCATAACATAGAAGAAAACAAGATGGCTGCGCCCATGCGCGACCGCGTGGTGCAGTTCGAGTGATATTTCCCCCTGCACACACAATCCGCATTGCCGTACAGCAGAAACATCACGTGAACGGGTGGGACAAGCAACTCCGTCCACTCGCGGAAATCCACGTAGCAAAGTGTAGTTTTTTTACCGCTTTGCAGAGTTCTGTGTAGCACTGCTACACGAACTCCACCCATGCTTACAGCCAACTTTAGTCATGTGGTGGGCGTGACTCACCGCCCATTGCTCTCCGCGTGCAAAAGCCCATTGCTCTCCACATGCAACCGTTAACCGTACGTGTACTCGAAGAGGTATTGTTTACTTGTCTTTCTAAAACGCGTGCATAGCACGTGGCTCTCAAGTGTCAAATAACGGTCTGAACGTGGCTGCTTATTAACTAAATAGTGTGTCTTGGCTTATTTTGATACTTCAATCATATAAAGGGAACCAAATGAATAAAGAAAACAAAGTAACCTGAACACACATGTCGGGCATTAAACCTCCTAATTAAATGTGAAGCATCAATAAATGATTCAGGTTCCCAAGAATTCTCTGATGAGTCATATCTCTTCCAACAGACAAAATAAAACAATCATCCCCACATTTGCTTGGAATCGAGGATGCATTGTACTTCATACTTGAGATTACCTTGTACAGGAATGAGGGGTGGGGGTGTCTGAGCGTGTGGCAGGATTATGGGGTTTCAGAAGGGATACAAGAAAAAAATGGATGTATGGCATTTTCGATAGGGCAATGCTATTTTATCTGAAACTAGATTAATAATCTCAGTGATCGGAAAAGGACTAACAAACCTGGGTTGAAATTTCCTGGGGCCTTCTAACTTCAAGTGTCGGGTGGATAGCCAATTACAGTAACTCACCTTATATGGTGGAGATGGAGTGAAGTGTTTGTCTGCCTGCAACTTCATTTTTTCCTTTTTTTCCCCATCAAATATCATTTATAGCACTCTTGCATTTCCTGTATTTGCTGATGGCTGTCAGTGACTGCTGGTACTAGGGATGTGTTGGTGGTGATAGGCAGGCCTCGTTGGTGGTGATTGGCAGGCCTCTAGGATGAAAGCCTGTAAAAAAAATGAATAGAGTGCAGTGTAAAGTGGAATGCACACTATTGTTGTAAACAAACTCAGCTAATGGTAACGCTACATCCCATTGACTGGTAACATTGGACAGGAGAAAGCAAAGAAGCTGCTCTAGAGACTGGCTGACCATCTTCGTTGGACTATCCTTTTCAGGATTGTAGATGGAGGAGTGAGTGACTTCTACTCCAAGGATAGTACAAAGTGCTTCCAAAAATGTCAAGTAAACTGCACCCTGCAATCAGAGATAACTTGGGATGGAAGCCTGTGTAGTCCAACTATCTGTTGAAAGAAAAGGGTACTGAAGGCACTTGCTGTGGGTAACTTAGCAAATGGTATAAAGTGCGCCATTTTAGACAGTAAATTGACCACTACAAGGAAGGCAGAGTAATCATATGCAGGTGGTAAATCTGTAAGAAATTCTACACTCTCTGTGTGCCGAGGGTATAGTGGTATGGGCAGTGGCTGCAATTGTCCTGATGGTGCTTGATGTGGGGTTTTATTTCGTGCACATGTTGGACAGGCGGAAACAAAGGTTTCCACATCTTTTCGCATAGTGTCCCACCACAAATGTTCTGGCAATTAGCTAGTACTTTTTGCACACCCTGATGACCCGTCAGGGAAAAATTGTGATTCTATTGCATGGCTATTTCCCTTACTTCCTTTGTGTGGAGAAATAAAAGACCCTTATGGTAAAGGGAAGCCTCTTTAATGATATTGTCTGGTTTTGCAAGCCATTCATGAATGTTCTGATTTTGGACTCAGTGTTGTAAGTCTGAGTAAAAAGAGTGAACTTTGTTTGCTGCAATAATCTTCTAGGATGGAATGATGTTGGGTGATGTGAGTTCATGTCTATTGGGTGCTGTATGACCGAACCCAGAAAGTACATGCAGCTGTTTGGTACCAGAGAGATAAGTGATAAAAATCATAAAATCTGCTAATGAAATGTAATCAGGTCGGCTGCCGTGGTGTTTGGGCCTTCACTGAACTAAAGAATTGTATGTTTTTATGGTCAGTGAAGATGGTGACCATTTGTTTTGCCCCCATCAAATGATGTCGGCAGTCTTCGAATACCAGCTTTATAGCCAGTACCTACCGTTCGGCCACTGTATAATTCTGTTCCGCCTGGAGTAGCTTTTTAGAATAAAATGCGATAGGGTGCAGGTGCCCTGTTGTAGGGTCTTTCTGAGACAAGACTCCCTCAACTACTACTTGGGAAGCATCTGCTTCCACAAAGAAGGCCTGGCTGGGGTCGGGTACATTTTTCTTTTAGTTGCTTAAAAGCATTGGCAGCTACTGAGGACCAAACAAAGGATTACCCTTTTTTCATGAATTTTGTGATCAGGCCACTGTATCAGAAAAATTACGAAAAAAACGCCTGTAAAAATTAGTGAAGCCGAGGACACGCTAGACTTCCCTTACCATGGTAGGTTCTGCCAGTTCAAAACTGCCTCAACCATTTTTCTGCATGGTTATTCCTGTAGGGGAAAGGATGATCCCAGAAACTTTAAGGTGTGCGCATGACACGTGCACTTTTCAAATTTCGTGCAGGCATTGGAGAACCGCACAAAGGTGTCTAACATGGTCTTTCCGTTTTTTGAATAGATGAAAATATCATCTATATAGACTACCACGCGAATGTCTAGGAAGTCTTGTAGTACTTCATTAATGAAATATTGAAAGGTTTCCGGGGTGTTACACAGGCTAAAGGTCATTATGGTGTACTCGAACAAACCAAACTTTGTTCGGAATGCTGTTTTCCACTCGTCACCTTCCTTGACCCGCACAAGATGGTATGCCCCTGCGGAAGTCAAATTTGGTGTAAATTGTAGAATGTCTCACCTGATCTAAAAGGACAGGCATCAAAGGTAGTGGATATTTGTTATTTATCGTAGCCTTATTAACTGTGTAGTAGTCAATACCAGTGCATGATTCGCACTTGGAGACGGTCATATAGTCCCTCTGCTAAACTCAAATATAAAACGGCCATTAAAGCCTATCATAAACAGATAAGGATATCCCGCGCTGCCTACTTAGCCCAAAAAATTAACACCAGCAATAACCTCTCTAAATCAATTTTCTCCTTGCTAAAGGATATGGCGAAATCCCTGTTGTCACCTGAAAACACCGTAAGATCCAATGCCCAATGTGAGGTTTGGCCACTTATTTCAGCAACAAGGTGGAGGGCATCTATGACAGCTTCCATCCTAAGAACGATGCTCTGAACCCCCTGGGGGGTGATCCCACCGGCTCTGAGATCCACTCCCTCCCTGCCCTCCCCTTAATCACTGCTGAAGGCCTCCAGCCCTTGTTCACTAAGGTAAAATCGGGGTCTCCAGATGACCGCTTAAACTGGAACTCTTTGTTAAGTTCCAGACTGCCTTCTACCTAGCTGTCTGGAACTCATCAATCCTCCTATCGTTAGCAGAATCCCTGCAATCCTGGAAGCATGCAAAAGTCATTCCATTACTAAAGAAGCTGTTGTTAGATGCATCTAGACCAGAGAGCTACTGTCCGATATCTCTGCTTCCTTTTTTGGCCGAAATAACAGAATCCCATGAAAACACCACTCTTACTCAGTATCTCAGGTCTTGCTCCATATTAGATCCCTCGCAAAATGGTTTCAGGCCGCGACATAGCACAGAGTCTGACCTATTGGCAGTTACTGAGCAAATTAGAGCATCCATGGATGAGGGCAGAACATCGGCACTTATCCTGCTCGATCTCAGTGCCGCCTTCAATACAGTCTCCCACGACATTCTGCTTTTCCGGTTGCAAGAGATTGGAATCACTGGCAAAGCCCTCGCCTAGTTCGCATCATTCTTGACCAACAGGTCCTTTCAAGTCATCGCCCCTCCCTTCCACTCTCGGACGCATTCCCTACACTGCGGCGTCCCCCAGGGGTCGGCACTGAGCCCGACCCTGTTCAATGTTTATGTTCGGCCATTGGCTTTGCTGGCCAAAGCCAGCAATATCTCTCTGGTGTCATATGCGGATGACACGCAGCTAATACTGTCCTTTACCAAGGATCCTAGCCTGGATGCCGCCAAATTTCAGGAGGTCTTGACCGCCATTGCAGCTTGGATGGAAGCTAACTGCCTCCAGTTGAAAACTACTAAGTCTGAGATCCTCCTACTAGGTAGAGACTCACACCTTTGGGGCAGTAACTGGTGGCCTCCAAACCTGGGCGCACCCCCCTGCCAAAAGCCATCGTAAAAATCTAGGCATTTGGGTTGATAGTGCCCTTTCTTTCGAGGACCACGCTAGGTCTGTGGCAGGGACCTGTTTTGGTTTGCTGCACAGCCTTAAACCCATACTGGGCTTCTTTGACCCCCACACCCGCCAGCTGGTTGTTCAAGCTATGGTTCTGGCCAGGCTGGACTATTGTAATGGTCTGCTGCTTAGCTCCAATAAATCTGTGATTAAAAGGCTGCAGCGCACTATGAACGCGGCAGCTGGTGCACAGTTTGCCCTCCCTAGACACTGTTCGGTCTATGGCCTTCTGCGTCACGTGTACTGGCTGCCCATTGAGCAAAGAATCCATATTAAGGTGCTTTGATTTACGCATAAAATTCTTGCAGGCTCAGGTCCAGCGATTCTGAGCGATCTCTGTCATCTTTACATCCCAACACGTGCCCTAAGCTTGGCCGACCTCCATCTGGCACGTATTCCTCGGTTCCATAGAACCAGAGCAGGAGGGCGCTCATTCAAGGTGCTTGCACTGACTCTCTGGAATTCTATACCACTTTCCATCAGAAACATTCCTAACCTTCTAGCCTTTAGAAGGGTGGTGAAGACCTTGCTTTTTCAATGATCGGAAGTTTCCTCTCCCACCCTCTCTCCTGGCAATTAGCACTGGGACGTCCCTTTGCCGGGACAACCATGCGTTCTACAAATCTCCTAACATAACATAACATAATTCCCCATTCTTCCCAGGTGCAAAGAAGAGTGGTGAAGAGACAGGTGAGGAGGAATGGCAGATGAATCCGAGATGTAGCAACTCATCCAAATACTGCTCTATATAGACAGTCTCTGGCTTTGTAGGTGTATACACTCTGCAACAAGACATGGTGGCCACGGGGTTGAAATCGATCCAGCAATCAAAAAAGCGATGCAGTGGCAATTGAGTTGCCTTGACAGGGTCAAAAAACATCTGGGTACATGTCAGGCAAAATGAGAACTATGTCTGATTCTGAAGTTGCAGCACAGCATAAAGGAGCTATCCTTTCAGTTGCTACTTCCTAATTACAAGAGTTTCTACAGTGTGGAAGAGTATGCTCAGACGTGGTCCTGTGTCAAAATTGTACTGCAACAGATTTGTTAATAACTGGACAATTTGAGGTGTGTGACCTTGAATTTTTTCTCTAGATAAAATATTCTGCAAAGGGTTGTGGTTAGTCTTTATTGTGTACTTTCTTACCCAAATGATGCAATTTTGTCATGGATCACCATCATGTCAAGAACTCCTTTTTACTAACCAAGAAATACACTTTTGGGTCCCTTAATACTTGAGATGCATGACCCAATGTGTTCAGAATTCCGTCTTTGTTTTGGATCAACACAGCACCTAAACCAACATTGCTGATTTACACAGTGATGGTGCATTGCAAACTAGGACCATAAGGTTTAAGTAACCTGGACCGTACCAACTGGCTTTTGATCCACTCAAAAGCCACTTGACAAAACTTGTCCCAGACAAACACAACATTTTTCTTAAACAAGAGCATGAGATGCACAATCAGGAATGAAACGGGAATACAATTATCAGAGTCCAATGAACAATTTTAGCCCCCCTTCATCACTGGGTGTTTCAGCATCAATAATAGTACTAATCAAATTTGGGGGCATATCAACAACGATTAGAGATAAACATCGCTAAGCGCGTTTAGCGATGTTTATCCTATTGCTGGATTTCATCGCCGTGATAGCGCTGTATCAACAACGCTTTTCACAACGGCGACAAGAAATCCAGCGATAGCGGGGAAAATCGCCGTTTTGCAGGGAACATCGCTGGTTTTCCAGCGATGTTCCCTGCAAAACTGCGATAACCTTGCTGATACGACCCTGTGGTCGTATCAGCATAATCCACCCCCTATGTCAAACATAGGTAAGTCAGGATTTTAGCAGACGTTAGATTTTGGCAAAAACGGCCGTTTTCGCCAAAATCTAACGTATGCTAAAATCCTGTGGGCTGCCTTGTAAATATCGCGATGTGAACATCAGCGATATTTGCAAGGTAGACCATCCGGGGTACGCCCAGTGACGCCCACTTTGCATCTCATTAGAGATGCAAAGGGAGGCGTTGGGAAAAAGGGTGCTAACATGCGATTATGCATGTTTGCACCCTCTTGTTAATAGGGCGATAGTTTTATCTCTGCTTTTTTGGCTTTAAAAGCCAAAAAAGCGGAGATAAAGCCCTTGTAGATATGCCCCTTAGTCTTGGCTTAATCCCATTCTCAGACACTATGTGCCCTAAATACTCATCTTTGTTCTTGAGAAATTCATACTGTTCCACCTTGAGTACCATATTGAGTGCAAAATCGTGCTCTTCTCTAGTGGTGGTATGGACCGAAATATTGTATTGAAAAACGGCTACCCTTTAACATCTCTGAGCATTTGGGACTTAGGGGCATATTATCAAGAACGGCGTTAAAATTATCGCCGGTTTAGCGGCAGAAAACTGCCGCTAAAGCGGCGATAATGGGCTTGATAATATGCCCTGGAGAATTCCAATAGAAGCCCATGTTCACACCAGAACATGGACTTCTATTGGAATTCTCAAGGGCATATTATCAAGCCCATTATCGCCGCTTTAGCGGCAGTTTTCTGCCGCTAAACCGGCGATAATGTTTAACGCCGTTCTTGATAATATGCCCCATAATCCTTTGGAACACTGCAGCTGCAGAAACTACCCTGACAGACATTGTGCAGTATTGATATGTTCCTATAGTAGAGACAAAAGCTGTGAGATGTCTGGGCTCTGGATCAAACACAACCTGGTCACAACCACTTTGAGCCTTCAATCATTGTCAACAATTCAGTAATCTTTGGAAGTGGGTGACAATTAATCTAAATGTGCTTATTTATGCTCCAGAGGTCCACATGCTCTTAACTCCCCATTTTTCTAACGTGCCACCACTAGTATCGACAACCACAAAGAAGATTCAATGGGTTCAATTGGACTTTCTCACAGAGTCCAATTATGTCTTTTTCCAAGTCATTTCTCACACAAAATGGTACACTTGTCAATTTGTGCTTAAACATTATAATACACTCTTTTTCTTTATTCTTACATGTAAACCATTTGATGGTGCCCTTCTATCTGATACAGAGGGAAAATGTCTTAACTAAATCTCCTGTAAGATTGCTAGAACAATAGAGACTTCTTCCTTAGTACTAAGTCTCAAAGCCATTTGAAATAAACATTAGTGAAATCAACGGAGAATACAAAAACATGATGGCAACATAAATCTTCCCAAAGATTTTCCTACCCCTCAATTCTAAAATGCCCTAAAAAAAAATGAAGCGACCTCAATTGTCTGTCCTTAATGAGATGCAGGTGACCTCTCCTATAGTTTCAGCTCTCTGTCAGGCCAAGTGACCCTAAAAAACTCCTTGGCGATCATAGTACTCCTGACATCGAAATCAGCCAGTAGCCTAATTACTTTTTCCCCAGCCCAGTGTTAACATATGGTTAAAAAAATTCTGAGAGGTCACCATACACAACAACACTTTCAGATACCACCGTAACCATGTCTTTGAGATTATCAGAAACCTTAGTGAGCTCAACCACTTCAGGATCACTGTCAGAAACATTTGTAACACTCCCACAGACGAAGAAGCTGGGAGAGTCCATTGGAATCCAAAGGTGGATTCAAATAGAGGAGTACCTGCAAGCAGAGGCGACAGAGTCTGTGTCACTCAGGAGTGACGAGGAGGCACAGGAGTCAAGTGCCCACCAATGTCGGTTTTTGCAGGACAGTTGACGGTGCCCTTGTCTCTAGAGCTATGTGGACCAGGTGATGCTGAGGACGACCAGGAACGGTGTACGAGCTGCCCCACGTCGGATGTCAATATCCAGGGATCGGTGTCCGGCAGGAGAACTAACAGGCCTTGGCAATGGCAACACGTGGAAGAAGCCGAAAATGTACAGTGTCGGGACCAGCAAAGCCCATGAGACTCACCAGAAAGCCCAAGAGACTCACCACGTTCAAGTAAGTCAGGGTAGGCCCTGAACAAACAGGGGAGCCTACTGGAATCAAAGAAGACCCTCTACAGGGCCCAAAGATCTCTGGAGATGAGAGTCACTCAGCCTCTCCCGCAGTGTTGATGATGGATCCTCGCCTCAGACTCGGTCTGAAGCCAGTGCAGGCCTCAAAGAAGTTGTGGAACTGCCTCCTGCATTACTGAACCTGTTGGAGTCCGTAGTAGCCCAGGATCAGCAAATTGGTCAGCTACCTTGCTGTGCCTGCGGATGCATGGGAATGACTCGTTCACTTCAGGGGAGATTCCTTCGGGTGTCTTTGGTTGTCCACAGATCCTGGAGAGAACCTGCATGGAGCACAGACACTGACGGTGCTGCAGGCTTGCAGAATGAAGAGATCAGGAGCAGATGGAGTCTTCCCGTTTGCAGTCTCGATTACCAAAGCGAAGTCCGATGCGTTCAGTCCGACGCAGTCAGTAGAACACGGTCAGAATGTCCAGATGGTTGAAGAGGTTGCAGAGTTAGATCTGAATCAAATCCCATGACGAGTCTAGGGACCCAACCTCAGGTAAGCCCTTAAGCACCCTAAGGAAAGGTTTGGGTTGATTCAGGGGTCTTTCCCAGAGGAGGGGCTGGACAGTGGGGAGGATACCCCCATGTCGTTTGTCCAGTTTCGCGCCAGAGTGGGAGCCGACGGCTCCCCGATTTGGTTTGAATTGAAGTATGCAAGGGGGCACCAAATGTGGCCCTCGAGCAGTCTGAGTGGCACTGGCCTGCGCCCCCACCTTGTCCCCATACACTAAACTCTGTCTGGGAGGTGGTCACACCTCCCTGTGACAGGATAGCTATTGTTCTGCCTTCCCCTGCTCGAGCTTGGCTCAGCAGCAGGAGGGCAGAAACATGTCTAAGGTCAGCAGCAGCCCAAGCTTGCTGTCCGGTTCTGTAAGACTGGTACCGGGAGCACTTGCGGGCCTCCCAGAGGAGATTTACAGTGCATCAAACATGTTGGAATCATACCCCCACACCATAACCAGTGTGGGAGGTATGATTCCAACATGTTTGATACCAAACATGAGAAGGTTCATTACAGCCAGTTTGGAGATGGTCATCGCGTAACTACTCATGGCCACTCTATATATCGGAATGGCTGATACACTGACAGCCCAGGAGAATGGACTCCGATGGTTGCAGTGGAGTCCTTCTCATGCAGGAGCACCCTCACACTTAGAACTGAGCACCCTGCCTTTGGGACTGAAAGGCCTACTAGAGGGGTGACCTAGAGGTTTTAAGTGCAGTGATGTTAGATATAAGGATAATTATATCTTTCGTGAGAGGTGCAAACACCAACTCCGACAGGCTGTAACGGTAGGCCTGTAGTCAGAGTTTGCAGGGTCCCCTATGGGTGGCATTATATATGCTTCAGCGCATGGGGACCCCGGGTGTACCTAGGCCCAAGGTACCTTAGTACCATATACTAGGGCCTTACTAGGGTACACCAGCAGTCAATTAGGAATGTACCAAGATACTCACCATAGCCAATTTAGGGAGGAAGTGACTGGGGTCTTGATTAGCAGGATCCCAGTCAGACTAGTCAGAAAAACAGTATGACACCAGCAAAAATTGGGGTAACCATGAAAGCAGATCCTACTTTCCTACAGTCAGTGAATGGTTGAAACTGAAAATTCACAGCTTGCCTTCAAAGGGCAGAAATGTAGGCATCCACATCCTCACAAGTCTTTTGGTCCCTCTTAAAGAACTTGTGCCTAGCCACCACCAGGCTTGGTTGACCATCAAATTTAAGTTTAAGTTTCTTCACTGCTTCATCAAACTCATCAACCTCCTCGCCCGCATCCAAAACCAGTGTTGGTGAATATTTGAGAACAGCTCTTCCTTAAATACCTAATGAATGAAGCAGGAGAAACCTTTTTTCTTTCTGGGTGAAAATAAAAGGCAGCAAACCATTTCCTCCATTGCATAGGTGGATTTCCAGACGTTTCTGAAAATGATGGTGGGGGAATTATGAACTCCATGATGGTGTAATAATTGCAGCAAAGGAGGAAGGCCTTAAATTTCTTCCACACACAAACAAAAAAGTTAGTGAGACAAGTGTAACTTAAGGAAAGTAAAGACTAAAATCTACATAAATAGAGAATGCAAAGAACAAGCCAAATACATCCCATTTCAACAGCAAAACCCAACAGAATGTGAAAGGCCAATATTGACTGAGACCACAACCGATCCTACCATCTAATGACCTGTAGGGCTGAACTTGACAAATGTTTCAAATGTGAGAATATGACAAGTGTGCGCCTGATTGTAAACATGACAAAGATTGTAGGAAAGGACACACACACACACACATACACAACCAAATCCCTTGCCATCAATGGGTGTGAATGTCTCTTCTTCTCAATCCTGTTAACACCCACCTACACTCTATCAGGCCTCCTAATCTATAGACCCCCAGGCCCCTATGGAGATTTTGTAGAAAATTTGCCCGAAGCTTTAGCCAGCCTTCTATTAAAGAAATCTAACATTACTGTGTTAGGAGATCTAATTTGCACATGGAGGACAAGAACCACCCTAGTGTCAAAAGATTGCTGCTAGATTTAGAAAGCCTGCAACTTACCCAGATGGTAACAATGGCCACACACGTTAAGGGACATATCCTGGATGTGGTAATCTCCACATTACCTGGCCTGGCAGTTCGGGCTGGACTGTTCCCATTGGGCGCAGGGTCAAGACTGATTTGCATATGCCTGGGTCCAAATTGTAATGGCATGGTGAGCAAAAAAACGATGGATTTAGGCCCAGATCTCTGTACTGGGGTGAATGTATGACATTGTTCTGCATTCTGTCCATCAATTGTTCATTTTGCATTTGTCACCCCGAGTGGGACGGGTATGCCCAGACGTGGGTCCCGTGCTCTCCATGCCACTGGAGTCAAGTTATCCTGGCTGATGAGGGCTGAAAGCCCAAAACAGGTCCTAGGATGCTTGTTTCCAGTCCAGGGAGGACCTGGCCTGGCAGTTCGGGCTGGACTGTTCCCATTGGGCGCAGGGTCAAGAATGATTTGCATATGGCTGGGTCCAAACTGGAATGGCATGGAGAGCAAAAAAACGATGGATTTAGGCCCAGATCTCTGTACTGGGGTGAATGTATGACATTGTTCTGTATTCTGTCCATCAATTGTTCTTTTTGCATTTGTCACCCCGAGTGGGACGGGTATGCCCAGACGTGTGTCCCGTGCTCTCCATGCCACTGGAGTCATGCTATCCTGGCTGATGAGGGCTGAAAGCCCGAAACCGGTCCTAGGATGCTTGTTTCCAGTCCAGGGAGGACCTGGCCTGGCAGTTCGGGCTGGACTGTTCCCATTGGGCGCAGGGTCAAGACTGATTTGCATATGGCTGGGTCCAAACTGGAATGGCATGGTGAGCAAAAAAACGATGGATTTAGGCCCAGATCTCTGTACTGGGGTGAATGTATGACATTGTTCTGCATTCTGTCCATCAATTGTTCTTTTTGCAGTAATCTCCAATGACCCCAATATTAAAGTTGCATCTCCAATACCGGTACCTTGGTCTGATCATCACATCATTCCCTTTAATTTAGGGAAGACACGAAGAGATTATAGGGGGGATCCCACCAAGGCCAAGATAAGGAAAAGATGCTGGGCCAAGCTTAACTCAGAGACATGGGGGGACATCTTAACTGACACATCGATCTCTAACACTGAGAATCCGGGATCAGTAGAGGAAGGATACTCTAGGTGGGAATCCTGGATTACTCAATCTTTGGATATAGTAGCCCCTAAGGTCACCTCCGAACCTAAATCCAGACCCAGAGCAGATGGATGGTTTAGTTCCCAGCTGCTAGCGCTAAAGAAAAACTGTAAAAAAATCGAAAGGGATTGGAGAAAAAATTATGACTCACAACTCAAAACTGAGTATAAAGTAGCCATCAGAAACTACCATAATAGTAATAAAACAACTCAAGCAAAGTTCTTTGAGGAAAAAATTAATGGAGCTCAGAATTCCTCAAGGGAACTGTTTGCGGTAATCAAGGCTTTGACTAATCCAGCCATTGACACCTATCCATCAGAAACTTCAGAGGAGAGGTGCAATGACTTAGCCGCCTACTTCCTCTCGAAAGTAACTGACATCTCCAGCTCCTTTAAAACGAATGGAGATCCAACTGCAGGGTGTGAAGAGGAACAGGAAAAAGTTCCCCCACAACAAACTATTACCAATCTCCCGCCCATGGAACAGAAAAGTGTAGAAGCCTTGATGGACAAGGTGAAGTCTGGTTCGCCTCTGGACCCAGCTCCTCCGCAGATCCTCAAAACAGTAACACCTGTCATTCTACCGACCTTAATGAGGGTCATGATTCAGTCCCTAGAGACGGGCATAGTCCCAGTCGCTTGGAAACATGCTATTATTATACCCCTGTTAAAAATAGCAAATGCAGATACATCGCAACCATGGAACTACCACCACATCTCCTTGCTGCCGTTTGTGGGCAAGCTATTGGAAAAGCATGTCAACAGATCACTGTCAGAATTCCTAGAAACTAACCAGTGCCTCCACCCCACTCACCTGGGCTTCAGGGGTCAACACAGCACAGAGTCGGCTCTGTTGGTGGTGGAGGAACTCAGAAGATTGTTAGACCAGGGAAAATCAGCTGCCTTGCTCCTTTTGGATCTGAGCGCCGCCTTCGATACGGTAGACCATCATATATTACGTAGAAGGCTCTCAGACATTGGGATACAGGGCACTATGCTTAAATGGTTGACATCGTTCTTGGAAGATAGAACATTTCAAGTACAGGAGAACACTACTCTTTCCAAGACTATGTCACTGAGGTGTGGGGTACCACAGGGTTCCTCATTGAGCCCTACGCTTTTTAATGTGTACATGGAACCACTGGCTAAGATTGTCCTGGAGTTTGATATCTCTATGACGTCCCATGCTGACAACACTCAGTTGGTGATCTCCTTGGACCCAAAAAATAGCCAGGACACTGAGAGATTATCTTCTTGTCTGAAAAAGTCAAGGAGTGGATGACAAAAAGCTGTATAATATTAAATGGGGACAAAACAGAGTTACTATTCCTCGTGAGTAAAGCAATACCCAGGCCCACCATAGGTTGGCCTGCTTGCCTAGGCAATCCACCTATACCCAAAGAAATAATAAAAAATCTAGGCTTCTGGCTAGAAATGGATCTCTCCATGGTGACACAGGCAAACAAAGTTGCAGCCACCTGTTTTGGACTACTCAGAAGTCTTCGGAAAATTCTAGACAGGATTCCTACACAGCTTAGGAAGACATTGGTCCATTCTTTAGTCACCTCGCGGTTAAATTATGGAAACTCATTATTCCTGGGGGCACCTAAATTTGTAACCCACAGATTGCAGGTGGTCCATAATGCAGCTGCAAGGCTGCTGTGCAATGTTCCAGCGTGGGAATCTGTGAAAAAGCACTTAACTGGGCTTCATTGGCTCCCAGTAGAGGGCAGAATAAAATTCAAAATACTGGTCATCACCCACAGAGGATGCCATAATAGGGGTCCCAAAAAAATCAAGAGTCTACTATCCCCTTACATTTCAAACAGGCGTTTGCGCTCAAGCACGGAGGAACTTCTAAAATCAACGAAGGTCAGGAGGGAGAGATGTGGAGGAAGATCCTTCTCCCACCTTGCTCCTAAACTCTGGAATTCTTTACCACTGGAATATCGGTTGATGAATAAAGAATTACAGTTCCGCAAAGCGATTAAAACATGGCTGTTTAAGCAATACCTTTAAGGCCCGCCCGACTTCTATCAGCTACGTGGCCTCCTAGCGCTGGGAAGCCTTAGGGCAGCCATGCGCTCTATAAATCCCATAATAAAATAAATAAAATAAAATATGAAAGTCACACTCTATTCTTAAAGAAAGTCAGTAAAAATGTGTGTGTTTTACCGTGAATCGCAGGAGGATTTAAAACAATGTGTGAGCATCACCATAAGACACACTTACCAACAATGGGCCCGATTCACAAAGGTAAACTGAGACGAAAGTCTAACTTCATGACTTTTGGTATTCACAAAGGGCATTTAGTGAATACCAAAAGTTGAACTTTACCACTTTCAGTATTCACAAAGGGTATTTACGAGTAGTAAAAGCCCTTTGTGAATACCGAAAGTCGTAAAGTTAGACTTTCATCTCGTTTTAGCTCTGTGAATCGAGACCACAGTCTTGATTTGCACACAACTGTGCAGTGCAAGAAGATAAACAAGAAAGCGTGACCATCACTGTGATACACACTTGACAATACAATACCTTTACACTGTGCGCACCACTGTGTAACACAAGACGATTAAACAAAAAAGGTGTGTGCATCACTGTGATGCACACTTGATGATAAAGTCCCTTTAGACTCACTTTCTGTCAGGTTGGGTTTTTTTTCCCTTCAGCGCCAATGGAAATGTGAATCACAACAAAGATGATGGCACACATGCATATGAACAGAAATAAGCAGCATTCCAGTTGTGAAATAGCAATTGGCGTCATCTGACGTCGGGTCATAGGGGCAGATTTACAAGCCACTTGCGTCACTTTTCCCATGTTAAAAATGACGCAAAAGTGGCGCAAGGGCCTTGTAAATAAGCCCCATAGAGTGTAGGCAACTCTGCTCCTACCGGCAAGAATTGAAGGCCTTGTGCTCCTCAAAATGCAGAACAGGAACACTCAGTTAGCAGCACACTCTACTCGGTGTAGGGAAATCAGTACAGTGCCAACAACACCATCAGCCTGCGTTGGCAACGGGATACCAAAAATCGATGACATTTGTGGCAAATCATAAACGTGTGAATTCTTCAGATGGAGGCAGCCTCCAAGGGATTCCGAGTACTTGTCACCAATGAATCTGTAGTGAGAGAGACCAAACTCCAGCATTTATTGGAAACCATAGAGAGGAAAAGGCCGCCTCCGCAGTGCTCGCAGGTAAGTGCCAACTAACTCAGCAACTGTCGATTAGAGCGCTTTCACATAACAATTTAATGTTGCTAGGGGTGACAATGGTAACAGGGGAGAAATAGTTAAACTACATATATTAAATATACATTCAGAATACTACTGAAATATACATCAAGAATTGAAGAAATGTACTTTGCAATGAATATGAGAAATGCATGAAGCCCACGGCCCATGATGCCAAAGCAGGTTTTTTTTTTTCAAAATAGAAACACAGTCGGCCCTCATTCGTGGGGATATTTTTTGAATGGAGGTTTGTTACACATGAAAATCTATACACATAGGTTGTATATCTATATAATTGAGATTACTCCAAACAAATTCACAATCTATTGTATATTTCTAAAGCACTAAAGACCCATAACACATCCCCCTTTCTTATCAAAATAAACCTAACACGACAAGTAATTATAAATATCTCTGAATAACAAAACATTTCAAACATATGTTCAAAAAGAAGTTCAGGACATTCCGAAACCCCATCCCTTCGATCCCACAAGAAAATTAAAAAAATATGAAAGCTCATTATAAAGTCCTAATTACAAAGGAAAATGTTAAAAAATGTAATACTTTAACCCCTTCGCTGCTAGGCCTTTTCCCCCCCTGTGCTAAGCCTTTTTTTGGCTATTTGGGGTAGTTCGCACTTCGGCCCCTGTAACTTTTTGACCACATAAGGTATCCACGCCAAATGTGCGTCCTTTTTTTCCAACATCATGGGGATTCTAAAGGTACCCAGGTTTTGTGGATTCCCCTGGAGGGGACCCAGAAATTAGCCAAAATACAGCTAGATTTTGGGAAAAATGTGAAAAAAGGGCTACAGATGAAAGCCTCTGGTTTTTTCCCTGCAAATGGTATCAAAAAAGGGGTTTTGGTGCTGAAATCACCATCTTCCCAGCTTTCAGGGACAAGCAGACTTTTGTCAGAAACCAAAATGTTTTACACAGTTTTGGCATTTTTCTGGGATATTGCCTATTTTTGCTACTTTTTTTTGTGCTTTCAACCTTCTTCCAGTTAATGGTAGAAATGGGTATGAAAGCAATAATGGATCCTGAAAAGCTATACATTTTGGAAAAGTAGACAAGATTCTGAATTCAGCAAGGGGTCATTTGTGTAGATCCTTCAAGGTTTCTTTATAGAAACTAACAGTTAAATATAGGAAAAATTGAAAATTAGTTTAAAAAAACAGCCTTTTGTGTCAACGTTCTCACCTGTAACTTCTTCTAATTATATATAATAAGTAGAGAGAGACCCCTTGTGAAACCAAGGGAATAAGGTACTCTTCAACAGTAAAACAAAAATGTTTCCCCTCGGGCAACACTACAAACACACTAGATCGTTACTCATTTAAAAAGACGAACTATTGCTTATCAAATTCACACTAATGCTCAGCTCCAAACCAACTTAAATACAATCAGATACTGACACCTAAATTTGAATATTAAAAAACATGTTTTTATTAACATATACTTAGTAAAATCAATTCAAACAGACGTTACAACATTCCACAGGACAAAACGGACATAATACCCCCACATAAAAGAGAGAAAAAAATAAACTTTAGACACTCTATTTTGTCATTAACAGTACATATCCTAAAACAACTACACATAAGGACACGATCGGAATGCCTTCCTCAATTAACAATTGCAGAACCGTGTTTCTCCAAGGATTATGTAGCTAAATTTGCGTCGACGCGTTTCGATGGTTTTACAATTATTAGTCCATCTTTTTCAAGACACTCTTTGAATTTTCTCTGTAATATTCCTTTTCATTAAAAGACCCTGTGTAAAACAAATATATATAAATATAAAAAGAAACTTTTTTATCTATATTTGTCTAATTCATAATATTTAATATACACAATTTTATCAAAGCAAGGGAACTATAATCACCTTATTATCTAGAGAGCCCCTCTTAAAAATACACACAATCCGTACAGACAGCAACATGCATAACGACCATAACATACTAGTGGACCGTGTCAGAGAGGCTGGCTTTCAGGGTCTAGCCCTTAGCTGGATTAATTCCTTCTTAGTAAATCGCACTCAGGCAGTCCTTATTGGCCAATTCACTGCCCCTAAACTAAAAACAACTTGCGGGGTCCCACAGGGCTCTTCGCTTTCACCACATTTGTTCAACCTCTACCTATGCCCATTGATAAGATCTTTGAAAGAAAGGAAGGTGAACCTTTTCAATTATGTAGATGACCTCCAGCTCATGTTCCCAATTGATAATTCCCCTGAATCTATAACCAATTTTCAATCTATTATGCTTTTCATCCAGCAATGGATGAATCTTAATCATTTAAAACTTAATCCCAGCAAAACTGAACTAATTTTGACAGGGGAGCTTGCAACCCATGGGGTCCACAATATTGGCCTAATAATCTGGGACCTCCCCCTACCCCCTCAACCTCAGTAAAAAGTTTAGGGGTTACAATAGGCAACGACCTGTCCTTAAAAGCACATGTAGGCACAGTGGTCTCTGCCTGTTTCCTACAACTACGAAAAATTAGGAAAATAAGTAGGTTTCTGTCCCACGCTGCTTTGGTCCAGGTGGTAATAGCTCTTGTGCTGTCTCGTCTGGACTACGCAAATGCCACCTACTTGGGACTTCCACTTGGCCTCACCAAACAACTTCAGCTGGTGCAGAACCAAGCGGCTCGAATGATACATAATCAGCCCAGATGGCAGCACGCCTCGCCCCTCCTTAGGAAGCTGCACGGGCTCCCTATTCCGCAGCGATGTGCCTTTAAAGTCGGATGTCTGGTGTTTAAATCCCTTAACGGCCATAGCCCAAAATTCATTGATAATCTTGTCCCTCGTTATACCCCCACTCGGAATCTTCGTTCAGCTCAACTTCACCTTTTGACAATACCCACCTTTAAACTGAAACGTCAGGGGGGCTGCAGGTTTGCGACTTTGGCCCCACGCCTGTGGAATTCCATCCCCCTGGAAATTAGACTTAGCACCAATCTGCTCCTATTCAGAAAATCTCTTAAAACTTGGTTGTTCACACGAGCTTATGAATAAACTGTTCCGGATTGGCACCCACCTAGTCTCCAGCGCCATGAAACCAACTGGTGAACGAGCGCTCTATAAGTCACAATTAAGATAAGATAAGATAAGAATTCACATTATCTACATTCTCTTATGATATTACATAAAATTCCTAAAAAAAAATGTTTTAATAATAAACACTATATATAAACATCACATCATGCAAAATTATTTTTAGACACATGCCCCCATCTGATCTATATTATTACATTTGGCCCTATAAGATCTTTATTACTATTGCCTCATTGTTTCCATACGTCCAATATTTCCACACTCCTACATCTCTTTTATATATTTGGCCTATACCTCTTTAATTATTATGTTATTATCCTCACATTGTTTTAAATCCATATGAGGTACCTTATATCTGGAAAAACTGTGTTCTACTAAAAACTCTTTAGATCTTGCATCCAACAGTTTCTTTAGATAAATATCCCGATCCGAGTGAATCCCAGAACTGCAACCTATTTATTGGACAAACCAAAAAGGCCTATGTCAATGTCCTATGTGGGGGTATTATGTCCGTTTTGTCCTGTGGAATGTTGTAACGTCTGTTTGAATTGATTTTACTAAGTATATGGAATGTATCAAATGAATTTTTATTTTTTGTGAGAATAGGATTTTAATAAAAACTTGTTTTTTAATATTCAAATTTAGGTGTCAGTATCTGATTGTATTTAAGTTGGTTTGGAGCTGACAACCAGCATTAGTGTGAATTTGATAAGCAATAGTTTGTCTTTTTAAATGAGTAACAATCTAGTGTGTTTGTAGTGTTGCCCGAGGGGAAACATTTTTGTTTTACTTCTTCTAATTATGACAGCTCTTTGAAAGAAATATACCGTTCCATCCGCTGGACCTTACTGGTTTTGGGGATATATAGGACTTGTAGGTTCACCAAGAACCCGACGAACCGAGAGCCAAAAACTGAGCAGCGACTTGCAATGGTTTTTTATTATGTACCGGGTATATAGTAATGATTCTGGGAAAATGTATACATGGAAAAATCGGTATGAAAGACACCTATGTATTTCTGAAATGGGAACAAAATATAGAGTTTAGAAACAGTAGATATTTGCACATTTCCAAAATTGGGAATACTCATACTAGCATGAGAATTATCGATCATTTTTCAAAATTACTTCTTTTTTACACATTGTCTTTCATTTGGAAGGCAGAAATGCATCGAAAGTCAATAGGTAATAACAGTTGCTTTACAAATCTGAATTACCCTAAGTCTCCCGATAAAAAAGGTACCTCACTTGTGTGGGTAGGCATAGTGCCAACGACAGGAAACGGCTCATAACGCAACGTGAACACACCACATTTTCACAATGAAAAATTACCCTTTTTTTGCAAAGTGCCTAGCTGTAGATTTTGAACCCTAGCTCTGCCGGCACCTCGGGAAACCTAGCAAACCTATACATTTTTGAAACCTAGACACCCAGGGGAATCCAGGATGGGGTGACTTGACTGGCTCACACCAGGTTCTGTTACCCAGAATCCCTTGCAAACCTAAACAATTGTCAAAAAAAACACATTTTCCTCACATTTCTGTGGTGGAAAGTTCTGGAATCTGCGTGGATCCACAAATTTCCACCCACCCCGCGTTCCCCAAAGTCTTCCGAGAAAAACGGTACCTCACTTGTGTGGGTAGGCCTAGTGCCCGCGACAGGAAATGGCAGAAAACGCAACGTGGACACACCACAATTTCACAGTGAAAAATGACCCTTTTTTGGCAAAGTGCCTAGCTGTAGTTTTTTAACCCTAGCTCTGCCGGCACTTAGGGAAACCTAGCAAACCTATACATTTTTGAAAACTAGACACCCAGCAGAATCCAGGATGGGGTGACTTGACTGCCTCTCACCAGGTTCTGTTACCCAGAATCCCTTGCAAACCTAAAAAATTGTCAAAAAAAACACATTTTCCTCACATTTCTGTGGTGGAAAGTTCTGGAATCTGCGTGGATCCACAAATTTCCACCCACCCCGTGTTCCCCTAAGTCTTCCAAGAAAAATGGTACCTCACTTGTGTGGGTAGGCCTTGTGCCCGCGACAGGAAATGGCGCAAAATGCAACGTGGACACACCACAATTTCACAGTGAAAAATGACCCTTTTTTGGCAAAGTGCCTAGCTGAAGTTTTTGAACCCTAGTTCTGCCGTCACCTAGGGAAACCTAGCAAACCTATACATTTTTGAAAACTAGACATCCTGGGGAATCCAGGATGGGGTGACTTGACTGCCTCTCACCAGGTTCTGTTACCCAGAATCCCTTGCAAACCTAAAACATTGTCCAAAAAAACACATTTTCCTCACATTTCTGTGGTGGAAAGTTCTGGAATCTGCGTGGATCCACAAATTTACACCCACCCCGCGTTCCCCAAAGTCTTCCGAGAAAAACAGTACCTCACTTGTGTGGGTAGGCCTAGTGCCCGCAACAGGAAACAGCACTAAACGCAACGTGGACAAACCACAATTTCACAGTGAAAAATGACCCTTTTTTGGCAAAGTGCCTAGCTGTAGTTTTTGAACCCTAGCTCTGCCGGCACCTAGGGAAACCTAGCAAACCTATATATTTTTGAAAACTAGACACCCAGGGGAATACAGGATGGGGTGACTTGACTGCCTCTCACCAGGTTCTGTTACCCAGAATCCCTTGCAAACCTAAAAAATTGTCAAAAAAAACAAATTTTCCTCACATTTCTGTGGTGAAAAGTTCTGGAATTTGCGTGGATCCACAAATTTCCACTCACCCCGCGTTTCCCAAAGTCTTCCGAGAAAAATGGTACCTCACTTGCGTGGGTGGGTCAAGGACCCGTGACAGGCAAGGGCCCAAAACCTATTGAGGCGACATCAAAATTACCTATCACAAAACAACCTGGTTTTGCAAGGGGTGTCCCATGAGTTTTTGGCCCTGGGCTCGGCAGCCATCTAGGGAAACCTACCAAACCCACACATTTCTGAAAACTAGACACCCGGGGAGTCCAGCGAGGTATGACTTGCGTGGGTCCCCTAACATTTTCCTACCCACAATCCCCTGCAAACCTCAAATTTAGCTGAAAAAAATCACTTTTTTCTGAAATTTCTGTGTGGGAAAGTTCTGGAATCTACGTGGATCCACAAATTTCCTCCCACCCAACGTTCCCCGAGGTCTCCCGATAAAAATGATACCTCACTCGCGTGGGTGGGTCAAGTACCCACGACAGGCAAGGGCCCAGAACCTATTGAGGCGACATCAAAATTACCTATCACAAAACAACCTGGTTTTGCAAGGGGTGTCCCATGAGTTTTTGGACAGAAATTTGAGAAAAAAGTGATTTTTTCAGCTAAATTTGAGGTTTGCAGGGGATTTTGGGTAGGAAAACGTTAGGGGACCCACGCAAGCCATACCTCGCTGGACTCCCCCGGGTGTCTAGTTTTCATAAATGTGTGGGTTTGGTAGGTTTCCCTAGATGGCCACCGAGCCCGGGGCCAAAAACTCATGGGACCCCCCTTGCAAAACCAGGTTGTTTTGTGATAGGTAATTTTGATGTCGCCTCAATAGGTTTTGGGCCCTTGCCTGTCGCGGGTACTTGACCCACCCACGCGGGTGAGGTATCATTTTTATCGGGAGACCTGGGGGAACGCTGAGTGTGAGGAAATTTGTGGATCCACGTAGATTCCAGAACTTTCCCACACAGAAATTTGAGAAAAAGTAATTTTTTCAGCTAAATTTGAGGTTTGCAGGGGATTGTGGGTAGGAAAACGTTAGGGGACCCACGCAAGCCATACCTCGCTGGACTCCCCCGGGTGTCTAGTTTTCATAAATGTGTGGGTTTGGTAGGTTTCCCTAGATGGCCACCGAGCCCGGGGCCAAAAACTCATGGGACCCCCCTTGCAAAACCAGGTTGTTTTGTGATAGGTAATTTTGATGTCGCCTCAATAGGTCTTGGGCCCTTGCCTGTCGCGGGCACTAGGCCTACCCAGACAAGTGAGGTACCATTTTTCTCGGAAGGCTTTGGGGAACGTGGGGTGGGTGGAATTTTGTGGATCCACGCACATTCCACAACTTTCCACCACAGAAATGTGAGGAAAATGTGTTTTGTTAGACACATTTTTAGGTTTGCAAGGGATTCTGGATAACAGAACCTGGTGAGAGCTTGTCAAGTCACCCCATCATGGATTCCCCTGGGTGTCTACTTTTCAAAAATGTATAGGTTTGCTAGGTTTCCCTAGGTGCCAGCAGAGTTAGGGTTCAAAATCTACAGCTAGGCACTTTGCAAAAAAAGGGTCAGTTTTCACTGTGAAAATGTGGTGTGTCCACGTTGCGTTTTGGGCCATTTCCTGTCGCGGCCACTAGGCCTACCCACGCAAGTGAGGTACCATTTTTCTCGGAAGACTTTGGGGAATGCGGGGTGGGTGGAATATTGTGGACCCACGCAGATTCCAGAACTTTCCACCACAGACATGTGAGGAAAATGTTGCCAAATTTTTAGGTTTGCACCCTAATTCAAATTTGCCCCAAAAAAATCCCTGGCGACTAGTGGGCTTTTTGCCCCCCTGGGGGTGCAGATTGGGGGCTGATGCCCCCATCTGCCCCCCAGGTGGGGGCAGAAAGCCTATTTGACACCAGGGATTTTTTGGGGCAAATTTTAATTAGGGTGGGGGTTGCCCAAAACGGGCATGCCAATGCCCCACCCTAATTCAAATTTGCCCAAAAAAATCCCTGGCATCTAGTGGGCTTTTTGCCCCCCCGGGGGGCAGATTGGGGGCTACTGCCTCATCTGCCCCCCAGGTAGGGCAGGAAGGCTGTAATTTGTGCGGGGGAGGGGGTGGGGGCATGGGCATGCCCATTTGGGCAGCCCCCACCCTAATTCAGATTTGTCCCAAAAAATCCCTGGCGTCTAGTGGGCTTTTTGCCCCCCCGGGGGGGCAGATTGGGGGCTACTGCCCCCATCTGCCCCTTAGGGGAGACAGAAAGGCTGTCATTTTTGCGGGGGTTGGGGTCATGGGCATGCCCATATTGGGCAGCCCCCACCACTAATTATCATTTTAAAAAAAATCCCTGGTATCTAGTGGGCTTTCTGCCCCCCCGGGGGGGCAGAAAGACTGTAATTTTTGTGGCCGGGGGATGGGGGCATCGGCATGCCCGTTTTGGGCAGCCCCCACCCTAATTCAATTAGGCAATAAAAAATCCCTGGTGTATAGTGGGCTATTTGCCCCCCCGGGGGGGCAGAAAGGCAGTAAATTTTGCGAGGGTGGGGGCATGGACATGCCCTTTATGGGCAGCCCCCACCCTAATAAATTATGCGCCCAAAAAAAAGTCCCTGGGGTCTAGTGGGCTTTTGCCCCCCGGGGGGCAAAAGACTAAATTACACCAAATGTATTTGGGGGAGCAAAGGCCCTTGCCCAAGGGGCCGCTCCCCCCTCCCTGGTGTCTAGTTGGTAGATCCCTGCTTGGGGATCGCCCTCCTGGGGCGATCCCCAAGCAGGGATCCACTGGGGAGGGGGACCATTGGAAAGGGGAGATTCTCCCCTTTCCAATGATACCTCTCCCGTCTTTCTACGTGCCCGGGGGGCTGAGATAGCCCCCTGAGCACATAGAAAGTGAAATTGAAATGAGCCTAAAGGCTCATTTCAGTTTGATTTCTGTGCAATGACGACAGCGCGACGTGCGTGCTGATCGTCATTGCACAGAAGCTCAGGGAGAGGCCTCGGGAGCTGGGGAAGCTCTTCCCCAGCTCCCGAGGCTTTGAGAGAGAAGGAAATCCCTCTGCTGTCTGCAGCAGAGAGATTTCGTGCCCTGTCCTCATGACGGAATGGTTCCGTCATGAGCACAGGGGCACCGATGCTCATGACGGAACCATTCCGTCATGAGCATCGAAGGGGTTAACCACACAGGAGGTTTCCTCTGCCACTTTGAGTCAATCGGTACTTCAACGTTGATATTATCACTACTATTCTTACCATCTAGTATATTATTCTCCTGTTTCTTCGAGGTTTCATCACAGGCAAGACCAACACCAGTTTTATCCCTACACTCAGTATCATTTGGTCTGTCTGTATTGTAGGCACTAGAACAACCAGGTAACTGATGCAAGGGTGCCTGTGTTGCATGCAGGATTGTTTTTGTGCAGGAAGGGACACCTTCCAGCACAAAAACAATCCTGAGAGGCATATTACTCTTTCTATGTGTGCTGAAAAGTGCAGCACACATAGAAAGAGAAAGATATTTCTCCTTGTTTTGCCTCCCTGGGAAGGTGTGTCTTTTTGGTGCTTTCCCAGGGTTACCAATTCTGGTAGATCTGGTAATGTTACAAGAACCGTGGAAGTTTTGTGGAAACACCCACACAACACCCATGGAATGCCTCCATTGCACAGAGTAAGGCAATGCAGCGATTTGAGCTGCGTTGCTTTATATCAGATTTATGGAGCCACTCAGGGCCACGCAAAGTGGCCTTGCGTGGCTTCATATATGTTAATTAAGGTTTGTGTCGCACATGTATCACATAGCATGGTGCAAACGTGATCCAAACCAGCTCATAAATAGGCCCCAAGTTTTTAAGTAATCCTTGCCTCTCACTTTTTTCACTCCCCTGTCTTCCTAATTGTTTTGTTTGCAATTCTTGTCCTTGCCACGATTTTGTCCCATTAATTCTTTTCGTCCATTATTTAAACACCATAATAAACATGTCTCCTGGAATCTACTTAAAGGTTTGTACTGAATAACATAATGTTCAGATGAAGCAACACAACAGCAAGACGCATCTGTTTCCATCTATCGTGTGCCACATGATTAAAACAAGCAGCACATGAAGGTTAGTTTCCAATCATCCAGCCTTTCTCTTTTCAAAGACAAAGTTATGCTTTCTTTGCAGCGTGGCTTGCTCTAAGCATCAAACTTCTAAATCAGTTTTCACTCTTAGTTCTGCATGACTAATAGCAATGTCACTTGATAAGTTTGCACTTTGTAGCGATTTTGCCCCTTTTTAATCTCACCTTAAAACTTTTTAAATATTTATTTTCACACACCTTCACTCTGCTGTTTTTCGTAGGATAGAACTCAGTTTGTCAAAGCAAATCATGGAGGATGTAGGATAGAGAGGGCAAAATTAATGAAAGTGCATCAATGCATTTGTAGTGAGTACCTTGCTTAATCATTATTGTGTGAATGTATATTTCCTGCAAGGTGGTCCTGATTCACTAAAGGCACATCGTGTAGGGAAGAATAGCCTGAAAAAACCAGTCAGAGACATTTTAAGATATGGGCAATGGGAGCAATTGCCCAGGGCCCCCGTGTTCCAAGGGGCCCTCTAAAGTAAGCTCCTTTCTATTTCACATATGTCTGTTTCTCTATAACAACTTTTAGGGTCCTCATTACGATGCCAGTCAGATGAGCGTCTGACTGACATGGTAGTGGAATTGGGACCGACCGACAAGTAGTCAGAGGCCCCATCCGCCAAAAAACGTTTTCCATTGCAAAAAGGGCCGCAGCACAAGCCACAATGGAAAATCTGATGTTTTCAAACATCCATGAACTTTGTGGCAGGCACCATGTAGTGCCTGGCACACGGGGCATGGATTTTTGAGTCCACCACAGGTGCCCCCCTGGGCCCATAGTGAAGGCCCAGGGGAGCCCTGTTAGGGGCCTCCAAAGTCCCATTCCGGCTGCCTTTTCATAGCCGTTGGATGCCATGAAAAGGCAGTTGGAATGGGCCAATGTAATCCTTACGGCGGTGCCTGAGCAGGCACTGCCCCTATTGTAGGGTATTACGTTCCAACCGATGGTCCGACGGGCTCCTTGAGCCTGTCGGAAGTGTTGGTTGGTATCTCCGCCCAACCGCCGCCTCCGACCACCGCACATCAAAATGCGGCGGTCGGACCGGGGCACGAGATATCGGACGGACCACCACCGACATCATAATGGGGCCCTTAATGTTGAATTAATTGTAGTTTGGCAACATGGAACTGGAATTAGCAGAAAATGGGTAATACTTTCGAAATTGCTCTCACCTTGAGCCTCCAAAATATTTCTTTCCTTGGGGCCTCCCAAAACCTTAAGATGACACTGTGAAAAATAGGTGGTGAGCAGACATGCACACTTTACACACTATGGGATATTAATTGTCATTGCTCCAGTGAGCCACAAGAGAGAGAGACAGCACATTTGCAAATCAGCAGGCTCTTGGACTTTGCCAATGTAGTTATGGCAGTGGGTTAAACTGTTTGGGCATTAAAGAGACTGTCCATGGGAATGACACAGATTGTGGAGGTCTTTCAGTCCCTAGCAGGGACGGAATCAAAGTGGTGGCACACCATTCTCAGCATGCATGGCTTGATTGGCCTAGTTGGACATAAAGAAAACCCCTGGTTGACTATGAACATGGGGACTTTGCCACCTGGAGGTGATCAGACTCAATATTGCGATACATAAATATTGTTTCAAGAATATCATGATGTAAAAAAATTGTGAACAGGAATATGGAAAGTAAGAATATCGCTTTAAGTGTTGTTTTTAATATTGTTGTAAAATATATTGTTTTAAAAAATATTGTTGCATGTTATGGGTCAATGCTTGTGGGTCAATTTATAAGTAGTTTTTCATTATGTTTTATTTTAGTTGTATGTTCATTTTCATGTTAGCATGTTTTGTACATTTTGTGAGTAATTTACAAAAGATTAAATAAATATTTCATTATAAATTTGATTAATATTTTTGATTAGTATGTGTAACTATGTTATAGATGTGGGATGATGGGTTTTTAGGGAAAAGGGTTGGGAGATTATTAAATTATGTGAATATTAATTTGCCTGTATATAAAATTTATTTAATATGATATAAATAGTTGATTTTTTTTTTAATGCCTGATTTCAATTTTATAATGTTAATACATTTTTGTGTTTTTCATTCTTCAAATGTTTTAAACTTAAAATACAATTTTAGTATTTATGTAAATAATCTGCAAAATGTTTATAAGAAATGTACATTTGTTTGTGTGTAGTTGATGAATTTTGGAGGTTTTCTTAGAAACATTTTAGTTTCTTTAACATTTTGTATAAAATAGTAATATTTTATTGAGAAATGTATATTTTTGAGGTTTAAAAATATGGCAATTTTGATGTAATTATATACCAATGTTAAAATTCATATTTTACATTTATATCTATTTCTGTCTTAAATTTTACTCATAATAAATAATTTTACGGTTTCATTTTAGGAATAAGTAGATGTTTAGTGCTTTATTATTAATTTGTCTATAAATAAGTACATATTAAATTATAAGAATAATTTGTAATGATTTTTAATGTTTTATATGCGTACTTTCTAGTTTTGAATGCAATTATTATGTATGCAAATAAAAGTATCTTTAAAAATTAAAAATTATGTGGAGTTTTATGATAATGTTCTAGTTTTTAATATAATATATTTTTTAAATATTATTTAGAAAGAAAACATAATTTGAAGTAATTTAAACTAGACAGTTGTAAAGATAATTAAATATTTATGTGAGTAATCAAACATAGCTATATGTTATAAATGTATTTTAAATATGTAATATAAAATAATAATTGTATTTCTGTAATTTGTTTAGTTATTGTTAATATGTGATTATATGCACAACCTTTTAACTATCTAGTAATAATATTGAAGGCAATGTTTAATTTATTTAATGTTTTTAACTTAAAATAAATATTTCTTTGGATAATTTGTATTTAGTTTGCAAATATTTAATAGGCTATAAGCTATTTCATTACTTTACTATTAATAAATGTATGTAAGTTGTCTTACTATTGAATGGTTATGATAATAAATATAACCCCTTTAGTGTGCAACACCTTTCCCAAAACTGTTTGGATTGGAGTTGGAATAGTAAATGCAACTCCATGTTGCAAAGGTGCCTGCATTGGAGCCTATTTGTTTTGGACGAGAAGGGACATCTTCCTGCACAAAAGCAATCCTCTGAGGGGGTTTCCTCTTTCTATCTGTGCTACAGAGTGCAACACATGCTAATAACCATATTTCTCCTTGTTACACCTCCATGGGAAGGTGCACCATTTTGACACATTCCCAGGGTTACTAGTGTTAGTAAATCTGGGGATGTGCCAAAAAACTATGGGCGGATATGTGGGAACAGCAATGCTCCGCACATGGAATGCCTTAACATGTCAGAGTATAACAAGACAACGACTTGCGCTGCCTGGCATTACTCCAAATTTACTATGCCACACAGAGCCATGCATGGTGGCTTTTCTTGGCATAGTAATATCACTTAACCTCTTCCATGCGCACGACGGCCAGGAGCAGTCGTGTGCCACAGTGTTCGTGTGCGCAACACGGCGGCCGTTCTCGCACATGGCACTTCAAATCACTCCGGTGCGGGCACCAGAGGGATTTCTTTTTCCCCAGAACAGTCTCAGGAGCTGGGAAAGAGCTTCCCCAGCTCCTGAGGCTGTTTCTTTGGTTCTGTGAAATGACGATCAGTGCGCATGTTGCGCTGACGTCCTTTCATAGAAACCGAAACTGAAATGAGCCGGTAGGCTCATTTCAATTTCACTCTCTACGTGCTTATGGGGCTATCTCAGCCCGCTGAGCACGTAGAAAGACGGGAGAGGTATAATTGGAAAGGGGATAATCTCCCCTTTCTAATGGTACCCCTCCCTAGTGGATCCCTGCTTGGGGATTGCCACAGGAGGGCGATCCCCATGCAAGGATCCACCCACTAGACACCAGGGAGGGGGAGCGGCCCCTTGGGCAAAGGCTTTTGCTCGCCATAATTATTCTTTGGCAAATTCAGTCTTCTTGCCTCTTTCTGCACCCCACTTGCTTCTTTCTGCGCCCCGGGGGGGCAGAAAGCCCACTAGATCCAGGGATTTTATTTTACTATTGCTATAGGGGTGGGGGCTGCCCAAGATTGGCATGACAATGCCTCCCCAAGTGAAATTTCAGTCTTTATGCCTCTCCTGGGGGGCAGAAAGCCCACTAGATCCAGGGATTTTTTTTCTATTGCTATAGGGTTGGCGGCTGCCTGGATGGGCATGACAATGCCCCCCCCAGCAAAATTACAGTCTTTCTGTCGTCCCCTGGGGGCAGATGGGGCAGCATCCCCCAATTTCCCCCCCCGGGGGGGGCAAAAAGCCCACTAGAGATGAGGAATTTTTAACAATTTGTTTTAGGAGTGGGGGCTGACTATGATGGGCGTGCCAATGCTAGGGGTGGGTGGAATTTGCGTAGTCGCGCTTCAGAAAGCTCCGCGAGCACGCAGATTTCCGCGAACACACGGAATTGCTTGTTCGGCCCGTTCACGATGCTTTTTTCCTGTTCGCGAACGCTGTTTGCGTGCTCGGGGAGAAATATCTCGCGAACACGCATTTTGAAAGCGCGAACAAGCAAAAAATTCCGCGAAGCAGCGGATCGCAGAATTTTTGGCATTACTGTGTTCTCCGCGGAACGCAAAATTACCCAAATTCCGCAAATTCCACGAGCAGAACGGAATTTACCGCCCAGGCCTAGCCAATGCCCCCTGCCCCCCCAAATAAATGCCACAGTCTTTCTGCCCTCCCCAGGGGGCAGATGGGAGCGGTAGCCCCTGATCAGCCCCCTGGGGGGCAGAAGGCCCACTAGGCACCAGGGATTAATAGGTGGAGCTGCCCAGAATGGTCATGCCAATGCCCCCACCCCAAAAACAAATACCACAGTCTTTCTGCCCCCCCCCGAGGCATAAGTGGGCAATATCCATTATCTGCCCCCACGGGGGGCAGAGAGCCCACTAGGCATCAAGAAATATATTTTTTTTTATTCAGGGGTGAGGTCAGCCCAGAATGGGCATGTCAGTGCCCCCCTCCCTCCCAAAAAATGCCACAGTCTTTCTGCCCCCCCCCAGGGGGCAGATGGGGCAGTGGCCCCTGAACTGCCCCCTGGGGAGGGCAAAAAGCCCACTAGGCACCAGGGATTATTATTTTTTTTATACGTAGGGGCACAGGCTGCCCAAAATGGGCATGCCAATGCCCCACCCCCCAAAAAATTGCCACTGTCTTTCTGCCCCACTGGGAGGCAGATAGGGGCAATAGCCCCTGATCTGACCCCCCAGAGGACCGCAGAGAGCCCACTAGGTACCAGCCATTACACTGGCTTTTTTTATACGTGGGGGTGGGGCTGCCCAGAATGGGCATACCAATACCCCCACCCCAGAAAAAGAGCCACCGTCTTTCTGGCCCCCTTGGGGGCATATTGGGCCAACCCCCCCTATCTCCCTCCCCCAGGGCAGCAGAAAGCCCACTAGGCACAGTGTTAAAAGTATAAACAACAGGAAACAGAGTAGGTAGAAGTCCTGTTTAATTGGCCATCCACTCTCCACAACTCACCATGGGTGTCAACATTCTATCCTGAACTCCAGGTGGGAGAGACCAAGGAACGGGGAAAGGAGGGGATGACGGAACGTACCATTGGCAATAAGAAAGGTTACAACACACCTCCCTCCCTACATGAATAACCATTAACAGATTTACACATTATCCAGGAAACATTTGAGACTTCACAACTTTGTCGCAACTCCACCATTGCCCATCGTCAAGTTGAACTACATTGTTGAATGCCTTTACAATGCGACAAGGAGGGTAGAATTTACTTAAGCTGTGGGGTTCCTTCACACTTCTCTTAATCTGCACCACATATTGATGTTGTTGAGGGCTTTGAGCTTCTGGGGTTCTCTCTAAAAGACCCCAGGGGGCACTTATTAGATGGTATAGTGTGCTATAGGCCCCCTGGTGCAGTCAATCTGTCTCAACTGCAGGTGTTGATTGATGTCTTTAATAACATGGCTGTTACCCACTCGAGACTGCTCATTGCAGGGGATTTCAATCTCTGGCTAAGTGGGACCTTAGATACAGGATTTAATACCCTTCTTCAATCTTGTGAGAGTCTTGGCCTGCTTCAGGGAGTAACCGGACCTACACACATAGGAGGGCATATGCTTGATCTAGTTTTCAGTAAGGAATGGGTCAGTAACCATATGGAGGTGCTTCCTGTAGATTGGACTGACCACCATTTGGTTAAATTTCTGACGGCCATCCCCAGTCGAGGAGCTCCCGCTTTGAGGGATGTTAGGTGCTTCCTGGGAAGGGATTGGAAGAGGATATTGGAAAAGGCGACACAGCCACCAACGTTCCCTATTAATGGGGATTTTGATGTGCTTAGGTCAGTGGAGGAGAACTATATGGACCTCCGTAATCTCATTACTACAATTGTTAATGAAATTGCCCCTTTGAAAAATTGTAAAAATAGGGGCATACCTTCTGCTAGGTGGTTCAATGGAAAATTGAAAGCCCTGAAATCAAAGTGTAAACAGGCAGAAAGGAAGTGGAGAAAATACTATGTGAATGAGGATAAGATCGTTTGGAAAGTAGCTATTTCTCTCTATAAAAAAGAAATTCTTGCTGCGAAGCAGGAATATTTCGCAGAGCTCATTTTGAATTCACTGAACAAGTCTAAATGCATTTTTAAAATTGTTGATAACCTTGCTAATCCTCAGTGCCTACAAAATGAGGTTCAGCCTACTCAAGATCTCTGTGACAGTTTGGCTACTTTTTTGATGAAAAAATTAGAACCATCATTTCTGGTCTTAAAACCAACCTTTCTGGGGGGACAGAGGCTGTGACTCATGGGGCAGCTACTTCGATTGTTGATGCGGGAGGGGTGCCTGGTGCAGGAACACAGATTGGTGAAGGGACCGATAAACAGAGTTTTGGACCATTTTGAACCCCTTTCGGATGAGGAATTTAACAGGCTTGCTCTGGGTGTTTCCTCGGGCTCTCCACTGGACCCCCTTCCGCACAAAATCTGGAAGGAATTTGCATCAGAACTTTTCCCCAGGCTTCGACAGATCTGTAATCAATCATTATTTAGTGGAGTTGTACCATCTGGCTGGAAACAGGCTGTAGTTACGCCACTCTTGAAGAAGGCCACTCTTGATCCAACCTGCCCGGGTAACTATCGGCCCATCTCTCTCCTCCCCTACCCAGTGAAGATCCTTGAACGTTTGGTTAGCAAATCTCTGTCAGCTTTTCTAGAACGTAACAACTGTCTGGCAGATGTACAATTCGGCTTCCGTCCAGAACACGGAACCGCGTCTGCCTTGGTAACCGTGTTGGACGATCTGCGTCTGTTGGCAGACAGGGGACAATCAGCAATACTTATATTGCTTGACCTGTCTGCCGCTTTTGACACGGTCAACCATGACATTTTGCTAACACGTTTAGAGGAGGTGGGGGTAGTGGGCACTGCCCTGGACTGGTTTCGATCCTATCTATCTGGCAGGTGTCAGGCAGTGGCTCTTCCCCCTTTCCAGTCAGCCTTCACTAATATCTGTCATGGGGTCCCACAAGGATCTGCCATCAGCCCAATTTTATTTAACATCTATTTGAGCCCACTGATTAATATCATTCGGGCTCATAATGTGAAATTGGTAAATTATGCTGATGACACTCAGATCATTCTATCTCTTGATGGAGCCCTACCCAATGCCCTGGAGGATTTTCATGCATGTATGCATGATACTGCGCAGTGGTTACGTAATAACTCTTTACAATTTAATTCGGATAAGACCGAAATTGTACACTGCGCAGTTGGGAAGGTCCATCTGCCTCTTCCTCACAACTTCTGGCCCCTTGATTCATCTACTGCCTTGGTGCCATCTAAGACGGTGCGAAACTTGGGAGTTATGTTTAATGCCAACCTGTCACCAGAGACGCAAGTGAACAAGATGGTGGGGTGCTGTTTTGGCCTCATTAGGGCTCTGAGAAAGATTCTCCCGTTGCTCCCAATTTCGGTTAGAGCCTTGGTTGTTCAAGGCGCTATTCTAAGTAGACTTGACTACTGCAATGCTCTGCTGTTGGAGTCCCCCAAGTATCTAATACAGAGACTGCAGCATGTTCAGAATACGGCTGCGAAATTGGCCTTGTCTAAGCCACGAGGCTTTTCCGCCTCAATGTGCCTAGCGGAGCTACATTTGGCTCCCTGTGCAGCAAAGAATTTATTTTAAATCCCTTTGTATAGGGTTTAGGGCTTTGCATGGACTCGGTCCTGGGCCCCTACAGAAGAAATTGGTTTGGTATACTCCTACCCGGACCCTTCGCTCCTCTTTTGCCTACTTGGCAAAGGTACCCAGGTTCAACAGGGTCAGACTGGGAGGAAGATCTTTTAGTTTTGCTGCTGCAAAACTCTGGAACGCACTCCCACTAGAAATTAGACAATGCAGTACCCTGTCCCTGTTCAGGAAAAGGATCAAAACGTGGTTGTTCCCCAGAAACTGATCCTGTCGCTTTTGAGTAATGTTTTTGGTTCTGTCCCTCTCGCTTCACGTTGGTCTGTATTCATGTATCTTTAGCGCCAGGGTACCCGTAGGGTGTTTGTTGCGCTCTATAAATGCTATATACAATACAATACAATACAATACATACATCACCTACTTTCCAGCTAGGGGCTTTGACCCCATTCTTTTTGTCATACCATTCCTTGTACTTAGCTTGGTGCAGGTCAACCTTTCTCCCCACCTCCTCAGGGTAAATGTCCACAGCCCTACCTCCACCCAACCAACTAGGGTTAAGCTTGGTGCATGGTTCCCTCCCCTGAGGGAGACAAAGGAGAGACCCCTGTTACCAGGTTGGGCGTGGTGTGGTATGCCCACAAACAGTCTCGTAGGGATGTTTCTAGGTCGAGACCGTTGGCCATGGCCAGTTGGATGTGCTCTTTTATTAGTCTATTTGTCCTTTCAACTAGGCCGTTGGCTTTTGGACAATACAGGGCCGTCAACTCATGTTTGATATTTAAGTTCACCAAGAATTCCTTCATAAATTGGGATGTAAATTGTACACCGGGTATGCCCTCCTTCGAGAACACATCTCTGAGGAATTCCAGGACAGTATTGGTGTTTACACGATGTACAAATTTCTGAGTAACCCAATGGGAGGTGTAGTCCACTAGGACCAACATGAACCTCCTTTGCATGCCCAGATTGTCCATGGGTCCAATTATGTCCATTGCTAGTTTACTCCACGGTTTGAGTGGTACCGTGACAGGGGACAGAGG
This sequence comes from Calotriton arnoldi, assembly GCA_963921515.1. Lineage (NCBI taxonomy): Eukaryota > Metazoa > Chordata > Amphibia > Caudata > Salamandridae > Calotriton > Calotriton arnoldi. The sequence continues at coordinate 174,905 of CAWUFW010013043.1, forward strand.
GGCCTTCCGTAAGGACTTAGTTTTATCACTTCTGGCACAGCTCACACAGTCTTTCACTAGCTGTTCTGCCATGGCATCCATCCTGGGGAACCAGAAGTTCGCACGAGCTCTATTCTTGGTTATGTTACGTCCTAAGTGTCCTTCGTGTGCCAGGTCCATTATTCTTCTCCTGAGGCCCACAGGTGGTACAACTTTGTTCTGGCAATAGACTCTGTCCTTTATGATACTTAACTCGATCCTGACTTCCCAGTAGTCTTTGAGTTCTTCTTCCAGCTCATTGCATTTGCTGGGCCATCCTTCTCTCAATACCACTTTTAGCCTGTCCAAAACCTTGTCTTCCTCCATGTATTTCTTCCATTCTTCTTCTGTGATGGCTGGGTTGTCTACCACCATGATGGGGCTGTCAAGCATCTCCTCTGGTTGTTCCATATCTAAGGGTGTTCTAGATAAAAAGTCTGCAACCTTGTTGTCTTCCCCCCGAACGTACTCCACTTTGAAATTAAAATTCTCTAAACCTAGGATCCATTTCCCAATGCGTGTTGTACAATTTTCCATACCTTTCACCGTAAAAATGGAAGTGAGTGGCTTGTGGTCCGTACGAATAGTAAAGTTCAGTCCCCACAGGAAGAATTTAAAATGCTTCACTGCCCAGAAGCACGCCAGGGCCTCTTTTTCTATTACTGAGTAATTCTTCTCTGCGCCTGTCAGGCAGCGGGATGCGAAGGCAATTATTCTTTCTTCCTTCCCGTTCCTTTGAGACAGGGTGGCCCCCAGACCCTTGTTGGATGCATCTGTGGTGAGGATGGTTTTGTAATGAGGATCAAATACTCCTAAAGACGGCGAACTTAAGATCTCTTCTTTTAGAGCATCCACTACCCCCTTGTGCTGCTCATTCCATTCGAACTCCTTGTTTTTCTTCAATAGTTCTCGTACTGGTTCACATTTGGACGAAAAGTTTTTAATGTACTTGGACATATATTCCATCAGCCCTAAGAAGGATTTCAGTTCCTCCTTGTTTTTTGGATATGGAGCATTTCTCACAGCATCAAGAAGGTTGCTTTTAGGTCTAAATCCTTCTTCAGAAATTGAATGTCCTAGATAGTCGACAGACGTCACCCTTAATTTGCACTTAGACTTTTGTACTGTCAACCCAGCCTCCATGAGCCTTTTGAAAACAAGCCTAAGAGCATTGTCATGTTCCTCCACATTGCGACCATACACCAAGATGTCATCTTGGAAACACTTTGAGCATTTTACCCCTCTCAAAATTTGCTGCATGGCCTTCTGGAAAACTGCCGCAGCGGAAGCTAATCCGAACGGCATTCTTTTGAACATATAGGCACCATGAGGGGTTATGAATGCGGTGAGTGGTCTGGATTCTGGGTGTAGGTCTACCTGGTGGTAGGCCATCGAAAGATCGATGACGCTGAAGTATTTGGCTTGGGACAAGGTGCTGAGCATCTCATTTATGTTGGGCAAAGGGTGTCTTTCTATCCATATGCTCTCGTTCAGGCTCCTCAAGTCTACACATAGACGGATGCCTTCACCACTGGCCTTGGCTGCAATTACAACTGGCGCCAACCATTCAGAACATTCCACAGGTTGTATGATCCCCATGCTGCACAGTTTGTTAAGTTCTTTCTCCAAGGGCTCCCTCATTTGTTGTGGCACGGGGCGCAGTTTATGTACAACTGGCTTAGCGTTGGCCTTAAGTTTTATTTTATGCTCAAAATCATGCAGAAGGCCCAACTCTTCACGAAACAACCCTTGGAACTCATCATAAATGCTTCCCTCTTCCACGTTGTCTTCCGTAAGTAGGACTTGTTCTTCCTTGTTGGGATCCAGAATGATGCCCAATTCCTTCTGGTGCTGCCAACCTAACAGGTTTGATCCTGACTCTACAATGTATACTTTCCCGAAAGCGTTCCTGCCTTTGAATTTAATGTGCATCTCCTTCATACCTAGTAGGGGTATGGGTTCCCTGTTGTAGCCAGTTGGTGAAATGTCTGCTTCCTGTAATGTGCACCTATTTTCCCCTTCAAAACATTCAAAATCGTTCTTATTCAACAATGTAAAGGGGAACATGAATCTGCAAACATAGTTACTGTATTGTTGTTCAAGCATATCTCACATTTAGGGTGAACAATATTGATACTCTCAGAACATTCTTTAACCTGCAAAACATACTTACTCTGCATAGGCAGTACACATTTTACTTCTTTGCCCCAAGATCCTTCGACACCCCCACCCTCCTTGACTTGGGGGTCACCTTCTCTGCACACCCTGGAAAAATGTCCCCTTCTAATACATTTTTTACAAGTAACACTTTTAGCAGGGCAATGAGGGTTATTAGCTAGGTGATTGCTACTTCCACACCTGTAACACCTTAAATTTCTCTCCCTACTGGGAGTCTTGTTGCATAACTTCTCTTTACTATTTACTTTTAAGACTTCACAATCCTCTTCCTCTCCTTGTATACTGGCCACTACTTCATTAGAGCTCCTCATTTCTTTAATGCACTTTGCGGTATGTTCCACCGATTTAGCTATGGCAACAGCTTCTCTAAGGTTGGGATTCTTGGCCAACAGTTTTTCCTGTATACGCACATTGTTAGTACACCTTACCAACTGGTCTCTTATTAGTGAATCTGTGAGGTTGCCAAATTCGCATAACTGAGTGAGACCCATCAACGCTGCAATATAGTTGGCCACGGATTCCTGTTTCCCTTGTGCCCTTCCAAGAAACTTATGTCGTTCCAACACTACATTTATTCTGTCCCCAAAATGTGTCTCTAGTTTTGCCATGGTGCTTTCAAAAATATCCATTCCTTCCACTGCCTCACCACCCACACCCACCGGTTCAGGCAATGTCTCATATATTTTGCGCCCATACACCCCCAGATTATGGAGAAGGATGTGCTGCTTACGCATGGAAGTGAAGTGCTCTCCCCCTATGGCAATTAGGTATGACTCAAACAATTTAACCCACTCTTTCCAGCTTATTTCCGGCTCTCCCACTTCATTCAAGAAGGATGGGGGTTGGCTCATGATGGCTGCAGCCATCATAGTGGGTAAAAGTGTTGCAGCAGGACTTTAAAATATAGTAATGTGAACACAGGGTGATAAGGATGCAACTGTCTTCTTTTCTCCAAATAAGAATAATGAAATGAGGCTTTCACAAGTAAAAGTGGCAAAGAGACTCGTGCATTTAAGTTATGTTGGCACTACCACTCTGGCAATGTACCACGTGAATGCTGTAAGAAGTTGCAGTACTTAAGGAACTAATGCTGAGCAATTATATTTTTGAATGGTAGTCTACATCCCCCAGAAGTTTTATAACGTGGAAAGAGCGAGACCGGTCCCAAGCTGAATTAAAGTGATCAGTTGACACTTCTGACTGAAGTTATTATGGCAAGGAGCCCTCTTCAACTATGCTGCAGGAACCGAAATCTGGAATGCCAGGATGGTAATAACGACGGGCTGCAAAGGTAATTTAAAGAGTCCCCCTTACTCACGGTACAATTTGCCCTGTTTTGCAGTGCAGGATTCCCTCGACGATATTCCCCAAGAATAGACACGCATGAATCAGCTGGATGTAGCGGCGCTCAGGCTGAGGAGCGCGACCTCGGGATCACCTCAGAGGAAACACGCAGGCAGGCGTCTGGCGCGCTCCAGTGCTCTGAGGAGAAAGTGCGCAGGCCCGGGAGAACAGCGTTTCTGCTCCTAACACACTGGAAATGCTGCTGGCAATGGAGCAGAGGAAAACACTGCGCACCGGAAAGCAGGAGACGCTGAGGTGAGGGATTGAGCGCCCTTCCCACTTTTCCTCAGGCGAACGCTGCCAATTTCATTGACGCTCGCCTCCTGGGCTCAGGCTGCGGTAGGACTTCCAGGAATAGCGCAGTCCAACTCCGATCCTTCAGAAAATGTCACGCGCTGCCCCTCACAACGAACTCTCACCAGCGGCGGCGTTCCACGCGCCGGTGACCGCTCCCTGAGGCTACGTGTATGGGCAGTTACCTCGCCGGATTGCATACACCACACCAGTCCGTGGTTCCTCCACACAAGTGCTTCGTAGGAGAGTACGTTGCTCTATGGCATAGCGAGCGCTGCACCAAGGCAATATAGTTAGGCACACAGACAGTAACTTCCAGCGACCACGGGGGTGACAGCTATGCTCAAAAACTCGGAGCCTCCTCGACCTTTCCCCTCAATAGTCATTTAGTGCAAGCAAGCGACATCGCACCAATAAGCATGGCGTAGTCTTACATCACAGGACAGCTGTCACTAGCGCTGATACACGATGGCATTAGCCAGTCCACTGATACTGGAGGATTGGTACAGCGCTGATACCACTCTCTCAGCGGTCCTCATTTAGTTCATAATAATGCCAGGAGATAACATCAATGCGACTTCTTCACTTCCGCACAATACACCATTAACTTAACTTGAAGTCTTCTTATCAAGTCCTTTAATGAACTCACAACTCACGATTTTTCCTTTTCCCAAGTTCTTCTTATGTAACTGGAGAGAGCACACAGAGGGGAGATGGCCACACTGCCCCCTTCGCAGTAATGGTCGCCAATACCCCCACCCCAGAAAAAGAGCCACCGTCTTTCTGGCCCCCTTGGGGGCATATTGGGCCAACCCCCCCTATCTCCCTCCCCCAGGGCAGCAGAAAGCCCACTAGGCACAGTGTTAAAAGTATAAACAACAGGAAACAGAGTAGGTAGAAGTCCTGTTTAATTGGCCATCCACTCTCCACAACTCACCATGGGTGTCAACATTCTATCCTGAACTCCAGGTGGGAGAGACCAAGGAACGGGGAAAGGAGGGGATGACGGAACGTACCATTGGCAATAAGAAAGGTTACAACACACAGACTTTTTTTTAGCAATGTGCCTACCTGTGGATTTTGGGCCCCAGCTCTGCCGGCACTTAGGGAAACCTAGCAAACCTGTAGATTTTTTTAAACTAGACACCAAGGGGAATCCAGGATGGGGTGACTTGTGTGCCTCTCACCAGGTTCTGTTAGCCAGAATCTCTCAACATCACCCCGGTGGTGAAAAAGGCAAAGGAAGACCTTCACAAGTGGCAAACGCTTCCCCTAAATACCTTGGGGAGGGTCGCCCTGTTTAAAATGATGATTCTCCCCAGATTCCTCTACGTCCTTCAGAACACCCCTTTTTGTTTTCCACGGACCTGGTTCAGGGAACTAGACAGTGTGGCTACCAAGTTCCTCTGGGGAGGTGGGAGTCCCCGCATATCTCTGACCCACTGCCGAGTCCCGCCCTTCGACGGGGGCATGGGGATGACCAACTTGAATTTATACTACTTGGCGACCCGCCTCCTCACTATCCATGATTGGTTCATTGGGGGATGGTCCGACCCGGCCTACCGGCTTGAGCTGAGTGAGCTGGGCCTGCCCAAAATTCTATCCATGATGTACGGGGGGTCCATACCTTCCACCATGCCGGAGGTGACACGCACTGTGCTTCTGGCCTGGCGGGCATCGCTGCGTCACACTCAGTGGACACATAAGCTAACTCAATATACACCTCTCTGGCATGGTAGTTGGCTCCGTGAGGTTAGTGGGCTGAGGGGATTCTGTTCCTGGGATCTTATAGGGATCTCCCAACTTGGGGATGTGTGGGCGAGTGGCCACATGCGCTCCTTCCAAGACCTTCAATCCAGGTACTCCCTACACCCGTCACAATTTTATAAATACCTGCAACTGCGGCACGCCCTTCAATCGCACATATCGACGACACAGTGGTTCCAGAATATAACCCTCCTGAAGCGCAAATTATGATGGGTGACTTGGGGAAGGGGGGCATCTCCCGCATTTATCGTACCCTAATCAATAATACCCCAACCACACTGGACCGGCTCAGAAGCCACTGGGAGGCATGGGGGTTCCACTGGAGGAGGAGGACTGGAGGAATGCACTCATGGCAGCTAAGATGGTCACCGCATCAGCTAGACTCCACCTGATTCAACTATACTACTTGCATGCCATCCATTTAACCCCTGAACGGCTTTACAAGGCCGGCCTCTCCCCAACTGCCTCCTATACTTGCTGCGGCCAGGACCCGGTGGATTTCTTTCATAATGTTTGGGCATGTCCACTGCTGGCCAGGTTCTGGGGAGGCATTGAGGAAGAACTTACAGAAGTCTTGGGTTGGGAAGTTCCCCATGACCCGCGACACACGCTCCTGGGGATCACGGATGGGCTGGACGGGTCCAGACACGAGAAGCTGTTTTTCAACACAGCTATGGTTGTAGCTAAGCGTGACATAGCAGCCGCCTGGAAACGTACAATTCCACCTAGCCTCGTGAAGTGGCAGGAGGGGGTGGATTGGTGTGCTACCCAAGAAAAACCTATGTATGAAGCACGGGGATGTCCGAAGAAATATCACAGGGTGTGGGGCAAATGGTTGGGTGTTGTGGTTTAATTCTGATTCATCTGCTGCTTGTCTATATTAAATTGAACTCTGTGGGGTCTTGCGGGACGAGATCATACATCCATTGGGTTGGGAATAGTCACTTCTACTGTAATGTGCTGACTTGCTGGTCTTTGTTCTATTGGCAAAATCAATAAAATTGTTTATCAAAAAAAAATGTTTAGGTTTTCTAGGTTTCCCTAGGTGCCGGCAGAGCTAGGGTTCAAAATATACAGCTAGGCACTTTGCAAAAAAGGGGTCAGTTTTCACTGTAAAAATGTGGTGTGTCCACTTTGCGTTTTGGGCCGTTTCCTGTTGCGGGCACTAGGCCTACCCACACAAGTGAGGTACCATTTTTCTCAGAAGACTTTGGGAAATGTGGGGTGGGTGGAATTTTGAGGATCCACGCAGGTTCTAGACCTTTCCATTACAGAAATTTGAAGAAAATGTGTTTTTTTTAAAGAAAGTTTGAGGTTTGCAAGGGATTTTGGGTAACACAACCTGGTGAAAGCCAGACAGGTCACCCCATACTGGATTCCCCTGGGTGTCGAGTTTTTAAAAATGTATAGGTTTTCTAGGTTTCCCTAGGTGCCGGCAGAGCTAGGGTTCAAAATCTACAGCTAGGCACTTTGCAAAAAAGGGGTCAGTTTTCACTATTAAAATGAGGTGTGTCCACTTTGCGTTTTGGGCCGTTTCCTGTCGCGGGCACTAGGCCTACCCACACAAGTGAGGTACCATTTTTCTCAGAAGACTTTGGGGAATGGTGGGTTGGTGGAATTTTGTGGATCCACGCATATTCCAGAAATTTCCATCACAAAAATGTGATGGTACCATTTTTCTTGGAAGACTTTGGGGAATGTGGGGTGGGTGGAATTTTGTGGTTCCACGCAGGTTCCTGAACTTTCCATTACAGAAATGTGAGGAAAATGTGTTTTTTTTTACAAAGTTTGAGGTTTGCAAGGGATTTTGGGTAACACAAACTGGTGAAAGCCAGACGACTCACCCCATCCAGGATTCCCCTGGGTGTCTAGTTTTCTAAAATGTAGAGGTTTTCTAGGTTTCCTTAAGTGTCGGCAGAGCAAGGGTTCAAAATGTGCAGCTAGGCACTTTGCAAAAAAGGGGTCAGTTTTCACTGTCAAAATGTGCTGTGTCCACATTGTGTTTGGGGCCGTTTCCTGTTGCGGACACTGGTGAGGTACCATTTTTCTCGGAAGGCTTTGGGGAATGCGGGGTGGGTGGAATTTTGTGGATCCACACAGATTCCAGAACTTTCCATCGGAGAAATGTGAGGAAAATGTGTTTTTTTTTTTGCAAAGTTTGAGGTTTGCAAGGGATTCTGGGTAACAGAACCTGGTGAGAGCCAGACAAGTCACCCCATACTGGATTCCCCAGGGTGTCTAGTTTTAAAAAAAATTATAGGTTTACTCGGTTTCCCTAGGTGCCGGCAGAGCTAAGGTTCAAAATCTACAGCTAGGCACTTTGCAAAAAAGGGGTCAGTTTTCACTGTAAAAATGTAGTGTGTCCACTTTGCGTTTTGGGACGTTTCCTGTCACGGGCACTAGGCCTACCCACACAAGTGAGGTACCTTTGTTCTCGGAAGACTTTGCGGAATGCGGGGTTGGTGGAATTTAGTGGATCCACGCAGATTCGAGAACTTTCCATCAAAGAAATGTGAGGAAAATGTGTTTTTTTTTTACAAAGTTTGAGGTTTGCAAGGGATTCTGGGTAACAGAACCTGGCGCTAGCCAGAGAAGTCACCCCATCCTGGATTCCCCTGGGTGTCTAGTTTTCAAACATGTATAGGTTTTCTAGGTTTCCTTAGGTGCCGGCAGAGCTAGGGTTCAAAATGTACAGCTAGGCACTTTGCCAAAAAGGGGTCAGTTTTCACTGTAAAAATGTGGTGTGTTCACATTGTGTTTGGGGCCGTTTCCTGTTGCGGGCACTAGAACTACCCACACAAGTGAGGTACCATTTTTCTCGGAACACTTTGGGGAATGTGGGGTGAGTGGAGTTTGTGGATCCAAGCAGATTCCAGAACTTTCCATCACAGAAATGTGAGGAAAATGTTTTTTTTTTTTACAAGTTTGAGGTTTGCATAGGATTCTGGGTAACAAAACCTGGTGAGAGCCAGACAAGTCACCCCATCCTGGATTCCCCTGGGTGTCTAGTTTTTAAAAATATATAGGTTGGCTAGGTTTCCCTAGGTGCCGGCAGAGCTAAGGTTCAAAAGCTACAGCTATGCACTATGCAAAAAAGGGGTCCGTTTTCACTGTAAAACTGTGGCGTGTCCACATTGTGTTTTGGGGCATTTCCTGTCGCGGGCACTAGGCCTACCCTCACAAGTGAGGTACCATTTTTCTTGGAAGACTTTGGAGAATGAGGGGTGGGTGGAATTTAGTAGATCCACGCAGATTCGAGAACTTTCCATCAAAGAAATGTGAGGAAAATGTGTTTTTTTTTTTACAAAGTTTGAGGTTTGCAAGGGATTCTGGGTAACAGAACCTGGCGCGAGCCAGACAAGTCACCCCATCCTGTATTCCCCTGGGTGTCTAGTTTTCAAACATGTATAGGTTTTCTAGGTTTCCTTAGGTGCCGGCAGAGCTAGGGTTCAAAATGTACAGCTAGGCACTTTGCCAAAAAGGGGTCAGTTTTCACTGTAAAAATGTGGTGTGTTCACATTGTGTTTGGGGCCGTTTCCTGTTGCGGGCACTAGAACTACCCACACAAGTGAGGTACCATTTTTCTCGGAACACTTTGGAGAATGTGAGGTGAGTGGAGTTTGTGGATCCAAGCAGATTCCAGAACTTTCCATCACAGAAATGTGAGGAAAATGTGTTTTTTGTTTTACAAGTTTGAGGTTTGCAAAGGATTCTGGGTAACAAAACCTGGTGAGAGCCAGACAAGTCACCCCATCCTGGATTCCCCTGGGTGTCTAGTTTTTAAAAATATATAGGTTGGCTAGGTTTCCCTAGGTGCCGGCAGAGCTAAGGTTCAAAAGCTACAGCTATGCACTATGCAAAAAAGGGGTCAGTTTTCACTGTAAAACTGTGGCGTGTCCACTTTGTGTTTTGGGCCATTTCCTGTCACGGGCACTAGGCCTACCCTCACAAGTGAGGTACCATTTTTCTTGGAAGACTTTGGAGAATGCGGGGTGGGTGGAATTTTGTGGATCATTGCAGGTTCCTGAGCTTTCCATTACTGAAATTTGAAGAAAATGTGTATTTTTTTTACAAAGTTTGAGGTTTGCAAGGGATTCTGGGTAACACAACCTGGTGAAAGCTAGACAAGTCACCCTATCCTAGATTCCCCTGGGTCTCTAGTTTTCAAAAATATATAGGTTTTCTATGTTTCCCAAGTTGCCGGCAGAGCTAGGGTTTAAAATGTACAGCCAGGCACTTTACAAAAAAGGGGTCAGTTTTCACTGTAAAAATGTGGTGTGTCCACTTTGCGTTTTGGGCTGTTTCCTGCTGCGGGCACTAGGTCTCCCCACACAAGTGAGGTACCATTTTTCTCAGAAGACTTTGGGGAATGTGGGGTGGGTGGAGTTTTGAGGATCCACGCATGTTCTAGAACTTTCCATTACAGAAATTTGAGGAAAATGTGTTTTTTTTTAGAAAGTTTGAGGTTTGCAAGGAATTCTGGGTAACACAACCTGGTGAAAGCCAGACAAGTCACCCGATCCTGGATTCCCCTGGGTGTCTAGTTTTAGAAAATGTATAGGTTTTATAGGTTTCCCCTAGGTGCCGGCAGAGCCAGGGTTCAAACTCTACAGCTAGGCACTTTGCAAAAAAGGAGTCAGGTTTCACTGTAGAATTGTAGTGTGTCCACTTTGCGTTTTGGACCGTTTCCTGTCGCGGGCACTAGGCCTACCCACACAAGTGAGGTACCATTTTTCTCGGAAGACTTTGGGGAATGGTGGGTGGGTGGAATTTTGTGGATTCACACAGATTCCAGAACTTTCCATCATAGAAATGTGAGGAAAATGAGGTTTTTTTACAAAGTTTGAGGTTTGCAAGGGATTTTGGGTAACAGAACACGGTGAGAGCCAGACAAGTCACCCCATCCTGGATTCCCCTGCGTGTCTAGGTTTTAAAAAAACATATAGGTTTACTCGGTTTCCCTAAGTGTCGGCGGGGCTAAGGTTCAAAATCTACAACTATGCACTTTGCAAAAAAGGGGTCAGTTTTCAATGTAAAAATGTGGTGTGTCCACGTTGCTTTTTGGGCCATTTCCTGTTACGGGCACTAGGCCTACCCACACAAGTGAGTTACCATTTTTCTCGGAAGACTTTGGGGAATGCAGGTGAGTGGAATTTTGTGGATCCATGCGGTTTCCAGAACTTTCCATCACAGAAATCTGAGGAAAATATTTTTCTTTACAAAGTTTGAGGTTTGCAAGGGATTCTGGGTAACAGAACCTGGTGAGAGCCAGACAAGTCACCTCATCCTGGATTCCCGTAGGTGTCTAGTTTTAAAATATTTATAGGTTTGCTAGGTTTCCCTAGGTGCCGGCAGAGCTAGGGTTCAAAATCTACAGCTAGGCACTTTGGAAAAAAGTGGTCAGTTTTCAATGTAAAAATGTGGTGTGTCCACGTTGCTTTTTGGGCCGTTTCCTGTCGTGGGCACTAGGCCTACCCACACAAGTGAGGTACCAATCTTCTTGGAAGGCTTTGGGGAATGTGGGGTGGGTGGAATTTTGTGGATCCACGCAGGTTCCTGAACTTTCCATTACAGAAATTTGAGGAAAATTTGTTTTTTTTGACAAAGTTTGAGGTTTGCAAGGGATTCTGGTTAACAGAACTGGTGCGAGCCAGACAAGTCACCCCATCCTGGATTCCCATTGGTGTCTAGTTTTTAAAAATGCATAGGTTTACTAGGTTTCCCCAGGTGCCGGCAGAGCTAGGGTTCAAAATCTACAACTAGGCACTTTGCAAAAAAGGGGTTAGTTTTCACTGTTAAAATGGAATATGACTTGTTACAACGCGTACAAATACAACGCATACCATTACAACGTGTGTATTAGTACGCATTGACAATTACAACGAGATACCATCACTACGCAAAACTTTTTCCACGACTATGCCTTTACCACGCATGCCATTACAACGCAAAAACATGCGTGGTAAAGGTATAGTCATGGTAAAAGTTTCTAAGGTAAGTGACAGTCCTCTCACTACATGTACACTACCCAGCACGACCCCCCTACACTACCCTAAAACACTACCCTACACTACACATACACCACAACACTACCCTAAACCCTAAAACACTACCCCCAGCACGACCCCCTACACTACACAAACACCACTACACTACCCTAAACCCTAAAAAACTACCCCCAGCACGACCCCCTACACTACACAAACACCACTACACTACCCTAAACCCAAAAAATATAAACCCACGCCCAATCCCCCACCCCACGACCCCACGACAGTACCTAAACCCTTAAAAAAATAAACCCTTACCCCACGCCCAATCCCCCTTACCTCTCTCTCCTCGTGGTTCATCTCTCCTCCTGGTACCTTCTTCACTTCGTATCCGAGGGGCGGTGCACGTCGTTGTGAGGAAACAGGTTCAGTTCCTTCACAACGACATGGATCGTTTGAGAACACATTCCCTTTTAAACAACTAAAAGATACTCTTTGCAAAAATATTTTATTCTGTTTCTTTACCCTAGCGTATCCACTCAGGCACTTCTTTAAACTCTACGAGTGCCAAGCCAGAACAAGCACTAAAACAAATACACAAAACTCGCGCAAGTACTGCCAGACCTGCACCTCCGAGCGGGAAGGAGTGAAGATCGCTACTTCAAGCTTAGCTCTGATACCACAGTGCACACACTACTCTTCAAAAGAGAAAGAAGGCTGCCATTCTCTCGAAGGCTGCACCCTTCCCGGAAGGCAGAACGCAAGGCTCACAGTTTCATAAAGAACGTCTCTAGCCAACAAGAGACTTGCCTGAAGTTTTCTGCTGTTTTAGAATGGCTCTCAGATGAGATATTCGAGTGCATGTTCAATAATTAACAAATTACGAGACACACAAACATTCCGTCAGAATTTACTCCCAACACCGCCTGCTTGCACCTACCATCATGAACGAAATACATACCATACATGCCTTTACAACAAATTTCTTTGTAAAGACATGCGTGGTATTTGGACATGCGAAGTAAAAAAAAGCGTAGTAATTACTTTGCGTTGTACAACGCATGCGTGGTAATGCATACGTTGTAATGGTATGCGAAGTAATGACTACGAACTAATGGCTGTTTACCGTTAAAATGTGGTGTGTCCACGTTGCATTTTGGGCCGTTTCCTGTCGCAGGCACTAGGCCTACCCACACAAGTGTGGTATCATTTTTCTCAAAAGACTTTGGGGAATGCGGGCTGGGTGGAATTTTGTGAATCCACGCAGATTCCAGAACTTTCCATCACAGAAATATGAGGAAATTTATTTTTTTTGACAAAGTTTTCGGTTTGCAAGGGATTCTGGGTGAAAGAACCTGGTGCGAGCCAGACAAGTCAGCCCATCCTGGATTTCCCTGGGTGTCCAGTTTTCAAAAATATATAGGTTTGCTAGGTTTCCCTAGGTACCGGCAGAGCTAGGGTTCAAAATCTACAACTAGGCACTTTGCAAAAAATGGGTCAGTTTCACTGTAAACATGTGGTGTATCCACTTTGGGTTTTGGGCCGTTTCCTGTCGCGGGCACTAGACCTACCCACACAAGTGAGGTACCATTTTTCTTGGAAGACTTTGGGGAATGTGGGGTGGGTGGAATTTTGTGTTTTCATGCAGGTTCCTGAACTTTCCATTACAGAAATTTGGGGAAAATGTGTTTTGTTTGACAAAGTTAGAGGTTTGCAAGGGATTCGGGGTAACACAACCTAGTGAAAGCCAGACAAGTCGCCCCATCCTGGATTCCCCTGGGTGTCTAGTTTTCAAAAATGTATAGGTTTACTAGGTTTCCCTCGGGGCCGGCAGAGCTAGGGCTCAAATCTACAACTAGGCACTTTGCAAAAAGAGGGTTAGTTTTCACTGTAAAAATGTGGTGTTTCCACGTTGGGTTTTTGGCCGTTTCCTGTCGCGGGCACTAGGCCTAACACACAAGTGAGGTGCCATTTTTCTTGGAAGACTTTGGGGAATGTGGGGTGGGTGGAATTTTGTGGATCCACGCAGGTTCCTGAACTTTCCATTACAGAAATTTGAGGAAATGTGTTTTTTTGACAAAGTTTGAGGTTTGCAAGGGATTCTGTGTAACAGAACCTGGTGAGAGACAGACAATTCACCCCATCCAGGATTCCCCTGTGTGTTTAGTTTTCAAAAATGTATAGGTTTACTAGGTTTCCCTAGGTGCCGGCAGAGCTAAGGTTCAAAATCTACAGCTTTGCACTTTGCAAAAAAGGGGTCTGTTTTCACTGTAAAAATGTGGTGTGTCCACGTAGCGTTTTGGGCCGTTTAATGTTGCGGGCACTAGAACTACCCACACAAGTGAGGTACCATTTTTCTCGGTACACTTTGGGGAATGCGGGGAGGGTGGAAGTTTGTGGATCCACGCAGATTCCAGAACTTTCCATCACAAAAATGTGAGGAAAATGTGTTTTATTTTACAAAGTTTGAGGTTTGCAAGGGATTCTGGGTAACATAACCTGGTGAGAGCCAGACAGTCCCCCATCCTGGATTTCCCGAGGTGCCTAGTTTTCAAAAATGTATAGGTTTGCGAGGTTTCCCAAGGTGCCGGCAGAACTAGGGTTCAAAATCTACAGCTAGGCACTTTGGAAAAAAGGTGTCAGTATTCACTGTAAAAATGTGGTGTGTCCACATTGCGTTTTGGGCCGTTTCCAGTCGCGCGCACAAGGCCTACCCACACAAGTGAGGTACCATTTTTCGCAGAAGGCTTTGGGGAATGCGGGGTGGGTGGAATTTTGTGGATTCACGCAGATTCCAGAACTTTCCATCACAGAAATGTGAGGAAAATGTGTTTTTTTTAACTAAGTTTGAGGTTTGCAAGGGATTCTGGGTAACAGAACCTGGTGCGAGCCAGACAAGTCACCCCATCCTGGACTTCTCTGGGTGTCTAGTTTTCAAAAATGTATAGATTTGCAAGGTTTCCATCTGTGCCGGCAGAGCTAGGGTTCAAAATCTACAACTAGGCACTTTGCAAAAAATGGGTCAGTTTCACTGTAAACATGTGGTGTATCCACTTTGGGTTTTGGGCCGTTTCCTGTCGCGGGCACTAGACCTACCCACACAAGTGAGGTACCATTTTTCTTGGAAGACTTTGGGGAATGTGGGGTGGGTGGAATTTTGTGTTTTCATGCAGGTTCCTGAACTTTCCATTACAGAAATTTGGGGAAAATGTGTTTTGTTTGACAAAGTTAGAGGTTTGCCAGGGATTCGGGGTAACACAACCTAGTGAAAGCCAGACAAGTCGCCCCATCCTGGATTCCCCTGGGTGTCTAGTTTTCAAAAATGTATAGGTTTACTAGGTTTCCCTCGGGGCCGGCAGAGCTAGGGCTCAAATCTACAACTAGGCACTTTGCAAAAAGAGGGTTAGTTTTCACTGTAAAAATGTGGTGTTTCCACGTTGGGTTTTTGGCCGTTTCCTGTCGCGGGCACTAGGCCTAACACACAAGTGAGGTGCCATTTTTCTTGGAAGACTTTGGGGAATGTGGGGTGGGTGGAATTTTGTGGATCCACGCAGGTTCCTGAACTTTCCATTACAGAAATTTGAGGAAATGTGTTTTTTTGACAAAGTTTGAGGTTTGCAAGGGATTCTGTGTAACAGAACCTGGTGAGAGACAGACAATTCACCCCATCCAGGATTCCCCTGTGTGTTTAGTTTTCAAAAATGTATAGGTTTACTAGGTTTCCCTAGGTGCCGGCAGAGCTAAGGTTCAAAATCTACAGCTTTGCACTTTGCAAAAAAGGGGTCTGTTTTCACTGTAAAAATGTGGTGTGTCCACGTAGCGTTTTGGGCCGTTTAATGTTGCGGGCACTAGAACTACCCACACAAGTGAGGTACCATTTTTCTCGGTACACTTTGGGGAATGCGGGGTGGGTGGAAGTTTGTGGATCCACGCAGATTCCAGAACTTTCCATCACAAAAATGTGAGGAAAATGTGTTTTATTTTACAAAGTTTGAGGTTTGCAAGGGATTCTGGGTAACATAACCTGGTGAGAGCCAGACAGTCCCCCATCCTGGATTTCCCGAGGTGCCTAGTTTTCAAAAATGTATAGGTTTGCGAGGTTTCCCAAGGTGCCGGCAGAACTAGGGTTCAAAATCTACAGCTAGGCACTTTGGAAAAAAGGTGTCAGTATTCACTGTAAAAATGTGGTGTGTCCACATTGCGTTTTGGGCCGTTTCCAGTCGCACGCACAAGGCCTACCCACACAAGTGAGGTACCATTTTTCGCAGAAGGCTTTGGGGAATGCGGGGTGGGTGGAATTTTGTGGATTCACGCAGATTCCAGAACTTTCCATCACAGAAATGTGAGGAAAATGTGTTTTTTTTAACTAAGTTTGAGGTTTGCAAGGGATTCTGGGTAACAGAACCTGGTGCGAGCCAGACAAGTCACCCCATCCTGGACTTCTCTGGGTGTCTAGTTTTCAAAAATGTATAGATTTGCAAGGTTTCCATCTGTGCCGGCAGAGCTAGGGTTCAAAATCTACAACTAGGCACTTTGCAAAAAAGGGGTCAGTTTTCACTGTAAAAATGTGATGTATCCACTTTGAGTTTTGGGCCGTTTCATGTCGCGGACACTAGGCCTACCACACAAATGAGGTACCATTTTTCTCGGAAGACTTTGGGGAATGCGGGGTGGGTGGAATTTTGCAGCTCCATGCAGATTCCAGAACTTTCCATCAGAAAAATGTGAGGAAAATGTGTTTTTTTTTACAAAGTTTGAAGTTTGCAAGGGATTCTGGGTAACAGAACCTGGTGAGAGCCAGACTAGTCACCCCATCCTGGATTCCACTACGTTTCTAGTTTTGAAAAATGTATAGGTTTGCTAGGTTTCCATCTGTGCCGGCAGAGCTAGGGATCAAAATCTACAACTAGGCACTTTGCAAAAAAGGGGTCAGTTTTCACTGTAAAAATGTGATGTATCCACTTTGGGTTTTGGGCCGTTTCCTGTCGCGGGCACTAGGCCTACCACACAAGTGAGGTACCATTTTTCTCGGAAGACTTTAGGGAATGCGGGGTGGGTGGAATTTTGCGGCTCCACGCAGATTCCAGAACTTTCCATCAGAGAAATGTGAGGAAAATGTGTTTTTTTGTACAAAGTTTGAGGTTTGCAAGGGATTCTGGGTAACAGAACCTGGTGAGAGCCAGACTAGTCAACCCATCCTGCATTCCACTACGTGTCTAGTTTTGAAAAATGTATACGTTTGCTAGGTTTCCCTAGGTGCCAGCAGAGCTAGGGTTCAGAATCTACAGCTAGGCACTTTGGAAAAAAGGGGTCAGTTTTCACTCCAACAATGTGGTGTGTCCACGTTGCGTTTTGGGCCGTTTCCTGTTGCGGTCACTAGGCCTACTTACACAAGTGAGATACCATTTTTCCCGGAAGACTTTGGGAAATGCGGGGTGGGTGGGATTTTGTGGATCCAAGCTAATTCCAGAACTTTCTATCACAGAAATGTGAGCAAAATGTGTTCTTTTGACAAGGTTTTCGGTTTGCAAGGGATTCTGGGTAACAGAACCTGGTGTGAGCCAGACAAGTCATCCCATCCTGGATTTCCCTGGGTGTCTAGTTTTAAAAAATGTATAGGTTTGCTAGGTTTCTCTAGGTGCCGGCAGAACTAGGGATCAAAATCTACAGCTAGACACTTTGGAAAAAAGGGGTCAGTTTTCACTGTAAAAATGTGGTGTGTCCACCTTGCGTTTTGGGCAGTTTCCTGTCGCGGGCACCAGTCCTACTCACACAAGTGAGGTACTATTTTTCTCAGACAACTTTGGAAAATGCGGGGTGGGTGGAAATTTGTGGATCCATGCAGATTCCAGAACTTTCCATCACAGAATTGTGAGGAAAATGTGTTTTTTTGACAAGGGATTCTGGGTGACAGAACCTGGTGCGAGCCAGACAAGTCACCCCATCCTGGATTTCTCTGGGTGTCTAGTTTTCAAAAATGTATAGGTTTGCTAGGTTTCCCTAGGTGCTGGCAGAGCTAGGGTTCAAAATCTACAACTAGGCAGATTGCAAAAAAGGGGTCAGTTTTCACTGTACAAATGTGGTGTGTCCACATTGCTTTTTGGGCCATTTCCTGTCGCGGGCACTAGGCCTACCCACACAAGTGAGGTACCAATCTTCTTGGAAGACTTTGGGAAATGCGGGGTGGGTAGAATTTTGTGGATCCATGAAGATTCCAGAACTTTCCATCACAGAAATGTGAGGAAAACGTGGTTATTTTTTTACAAAGTTTGAGGTTTGCAAGGGATTCTGGGTAACAGAACCTGGTGAGAGCCAGAAAAGTCACCCCATCCTGGATTCCCCTAGGTGTCTAGTTTTTAAAGATGCATAGGTTTGTTAGTTTTCCCTCGGTGCCGGTGTAGCTAGGGTTCAAAATCTACAACTAGGCACTTTTCAAAAAGAGGGTCAGTTTTCACCGTAAAAATGTGGTGTATCCACTTTGGGTTTTGGGCCATTTCCTGTCGCGGGCACTAGGCCTACCACATAAGTGAGGTACCATTTTTCTCGGAAGATTTTGGGGAATGTGGGGTGGGTGAAATTTTGTGGATCCACGCAGGTTCCTGAACTTTCCATTACAGAAATTTGAGGAAATGTGTTTTTTGACAAGGTTTGAGGTTTGCAAGGGATTCTAGGTAACAGAACCTGGTGAGAGCCAGAAAATTCACCTCATCCAGGATTCCCTTTGTGTCTAGTTTTCAAAAATGTATAGGTTTACTAGGTTTCCCTAGGTGCCGGCAGAGCTAAGGTTCAAAATCTACAGCTTTGCACTTTGCAAAAAGGGGTCAGTTTTCACTGTGAAAATGTGGTGTGTCCAGTTTGCGTTTTGGGCCGTTTCCTGTTGCAACTACCCACACAAGTGAGGTACCATTTTTCTCGGAACACTTTGGGGAATGCGGGTGGGTGGCAGTTTGTGGATCCACGCAGATTCTAGAAATTTCCATCACAGAAATGTTAGGAAAATGTGTTTTTTTTTACAAAGTTTGAGGTTTGCAAGGGATTCTGGGTAACACAACTTGGTGAGAGCCAGACAGTCACCCCATCCTGGATTCCCCTAGGTGTCTAGTTTAAAAAAATGTATAGGTTTTATAGGTTTCCCTAGGTGCCAGCAGAGCTAGGGTTCAAAATCTACAGCTAGGCACTTTGGAAAAAAGGGGTCAGTTTTCACTGTAAAAATGTGGTGTGTCCACCTTGCGTTTTGGGCAGTTTCCTGTCGCGGGCACTAGTCCTACTCACACAAGTGAGGTACTATTTTTCTCAGACAACTTTGGAAAATGCGGGGTGGGTGGAAATTTGTGGATCCATGCAGATTCCAGAACTTTCCATCACAGAATTGTGAGGAAAATGTGTTTTTTTGACAACGTTTTTGGTTTGCAAGGGATTCTGGGTGACAGAACCTGGTGCGAGCCAGACAAGTCACCCCATCCTGGATTTCTCTGGGTGTCTAGTTTTCAAAAATGTATAGGTTTGCTAGGTTTCCCTAGGTGCTGGCAGAGCTAGGGTTC
Source organism: Calotriton arnoldi (assembly GCA_963921515.1). Lineage (NCBI taxonomy): Eukaryota > Metazoa > Chordata > Amphibia > Caudata > Salamandridae > Calotriton > Calotriton arnoldi. The sequence goes on from CAWUFW010013043.1 coordinate 194,037, forward strand.
AAAATCTACAACTAGGCAGATTGCAAAAAAGGGGTCAGTTTTCACTGTACAAATGTGGTGTGTCCACATTGCTTTTTGGGACATTTCCTGTCGCGGGCACTAGGCCTACCCACACAAGTGAGGTACCAATCTTCTTGGAAGACTTTGGGAAATGCGGGGTGGGTAGAATTTTGTGGATCCATGAAGATTCCAGAACTTTCCATCACAGAAATGTGAGGAAAACGTGGTTATTTTTTTACAAAGTTTGAGGTTTGCAAGGGATTCTGGGTAACAGAACCTGGTGAGAGCCAGAAAAGTCACCCCATCCTGGATTCCCCTAGGTGTCTAGTTTTTAAAGATGCATAGGTTTGTTAGTTTTCCTCGGTGCCAGTGTAGCTAGGGTTCAAAATCTACAACTAGGCACTTTTCAAAAAGAGGGTCAGTTTTCACCGTGAAAATGTGGTGTATCCACTTTGGGTTTTGGGCCATTTCCTGTCGCGGGCACTAGGCCTACCACATAAGTGAGGTACCATTTTTCTCGGAAGATTTTGGGGAATGTGGGGTGGGTGAAATTTTGTGGATCCACGCAGGTTCCTGAACTTTCCATTACAGAAATTTGAGGAAATGTGTTTTTTTGACAAGGTTTGAGGTTTGCAAGGGATTCTAGGTAACAGAACCTGGTGAGAGCCAGAAAATTCACCTCATCCAGGATTCCCCTTTGTGTCTAGTTTTCAAAAATGTATAGGTTTACTAGGTTTCCCTAGGTGCCGGCAGAGCTAAGGTTCAAAATCTACAGCTTTGCACTTTGCAAAAAAGGGGTCAGTTTTCACTGTAAAAATGTGGTGTGTCCAGTTTGCGTTTTGGGCCGTTTCCTGTTGCAACTACCCACACAAGTGAGGTACCATTTTTCTCGGAACACTTTGGGGAATGCGGGTGGGTGGCAGTTTGTGGATCCACGCAGATTCTAGAAATTTCCATCACAGAAATGTTAGGAAAATGTGTTTTTTTTACAAAGTTTGAGGTTTGCAAGGGATTCTGGGTAACACAACTTGGTGAGAGCCAGACAGTCACCCCATCCTGGATTCCCCTAGGTGTCTAGTTTAAAAAAATGTATAGGTTTTATAGGTTTCCCTAGGTGCCAGCAGAGCTAGGGTTCAAAATCTACAGCTAGGCACTTTGGAAAAAAGGGGTCAGTTTTCACTGTAAAAATGTGGTGTATCCACGTTGCGTTTTGGGCCGTTTCCTGTTGCGGGCCCTAGGCCTACCCACACAAGTGAGGTACCATTTTTCTCAAAATACTTTGGGGAATGCGGGGTGGGTGGAATTTTGTGGATCCACGCACATTCCAGAACTTTCCATCAACGAAATGTGAGGAAAATTTGTTTTTTTGGACAAAGTTTTCAGTTTGCAAGGGATTCTGGGTGACAGAACCTGGTGAGAGCCAGATAAATCATCCCATCCTAGATTTCCCTGGGTCTCTAGTTTAAAAAAATGTATAGGTTTGCTAGGTTTCCGTAGGTGCCGGCAGAGCTAGGGTTCAAAATCTATAACTAGGCACATTGCAAAAAAGGGGTCAGTTTTCACTGTAAACATTTGGTGTATCCACTTTGGGTTTTGGGCCGTTTCCTGTCGCGGGCACTAGGCCTAACACACAAGTGAGGTATCATTTTTCTTGGAAGACTTTGGGGAATGTGGGGTGGGTGGAATTTTGTGGATCCACGCAGGTTCCTGAACTTTCCATTACAGAAATTTGAGGAAATGTGTTTTTTTGACAAAGTTTGAGGTTTGCAAGGGATTCTGGGGAACAGAACCTGGTGAGAGCCAGACAAGTCACCCCATCCAGGATTCCCCTGTGTGTCTAGTTTTCAAAAATGTATAAGTTTGCTAGGTTTCCCTAGGTGCCAGCAGAACTAGGGTTCAAAATCTACAGGTAGGCACTTTGGAAAAAAGGGGCCAGTTTTCACTGTAAAAATGTGTTGTGTCCACCTTCGCCTTTTGGGCCGTTTCCTGTCGCGGGCACTAGTGCTACTCACACAAGTGAGGTACTATTTTTCTCAGACAACTTTGGAAAATGCAGGGAGGGTGGAAATTTGTGGATCCATGCAGATTCCAGAACTTTCCATCACAGAATTGTGAGGAAAATGTGTTTTTTTGACAATGTTTTTGGTTTGCAAGGGATTCTGGGTGACAGAACCTGGTGCGAGCCAGACAAATCACCCCATCCTGGATTTCCCTGGGTGTCTAGTTTTCAAAAATGTATAGGTTTGTTAGGTTTCCCTAGGTGCCGGCAGAGCTAGGGTTCAAAATCTACAACTAGGCACATTGCAAAAAAGGGGTCAGTTTTCATTGTAAACATGTGGTGTATCCACTTTGGGTTTTGGGCTGTTTCCTGTTGCGGGCACTAGGCCTACCCACAAAAGTGAGGTACCATTTTTCTTGGAAGACTTTGGGGAATGTGGGGTTGGTGGAATTTTGTGGATCCACGCAGGTTCCTGAACTTTCCATAACAGAAATTTGAGGAAAATGTGGTTTTTTGACAAAGTTTGAGGTTTGCAAGGGATTCTGGGTAACAAAACCTGGTGAAAGCCAGACAAATCATCCCATACTGGATTCCCCTGGGTGTCTAGTTTTTGAAGATGCATAGGTTTGTTAGTTTTCCCTTGGTGCCGGCGTAGCTAGGGTTCAAAATCTACAACTAGGCACTTTGCAAAAAGAGGGTTAGTTTTCACTGTAAAAATGTGGTGTATCCACTTTGGATTTTGGGCCGTTTCCTGTCGCGGGCACTAGGCCTAACACACAAGTGAGGTACCATTTTTCTTGGAAGATTTTGGGGAATGTGGGGTGGGTAGAATTTTGTGTATCCACGCAGGTTCCTGAACTTTCCATTACAGAAATTTGAGGAAATGTGTTTTTTTGACAAAGTTTGAGGTTTGCAAGGGATTCTAGGTAACAGAACCTGGTGAGAGCCAGAAAATTCACCTCATCCAGGATTCCCCTTTGTGTCTAGTTTTCAAAAATGTATAGGTTTACTAGGTTTCCCTAGGTGCCGGCAGAGCTATGGTTCAAAATCTACAACTTTGCACTTTGCAAAAAAGGGATCAGTTTTCACTGTAAAAATGTGGTGTGTCCAGTTTGCGTTTTGGGCCGTTTCCTGTTGCGGGCACTAGAACTACCCACACAAGTGAGGTACCATTTTTCTCGGAACACTTTGGGGAATGCGGGTGGGTGGCAGTTTGTGGATCCACGCAGATTCCAGAACTTTCCATCACAGAAATGTGAGGAAAATGTGTTTTTATTTACAAAGTTTGAGGTTTGCAAGGAATTCTGGGTAACACAACTTGGTGAGAGCCAGACAGTCACCCCATCCTGGATTCCCCTAGGTGTCTAGTTTTAAAAAAATGTATAGGTTCGCTAGGTTTCCCTAGGTGCCAGGAGAACTAGGGTTCAAAATCTACAGCTAGGCACTTTGGAAAAAAGGGGCCAGTTTTCACTGTAAAAATGTGGTCTGTCCACCTTGTGTTTTGGGCCGTTTCCTGTCGCGGGCACTAGTCCTACTCACACAAGTGAGTTACCATTTTTCTCAAAAGACTTTGGGGAATGCGGTTTGGGTGGAATTTTGTGGATCGACGCAGATTCCAGAACTTTCCATCACAGAAATGTGAGGAAAATGTGTTTTTTGACAAAGTTTTCGGTTTGCAAGGGATTCTGGGTGACAGAACCTGGTGCGAGCCAGACAAGTCACCCTATCCTGGATTTCCCTGGGTGTCTAGTTTTCAAAAATGTATAGGTTTGCTCGGTTTCCCTAGGTGCCGGCAGAGATAGGGTTCAAAATCTACAACTAGGCACTTTTCAAAAAGAGGGTCAGTTTTCACGGTAAAAATGTGGTGTATCCACTTTGGGTTTTGGGCCATTTCCTATCGCGGGCACTAGGCCTACCACACAAGTGAGGTACCATTTTTCTCGAAAGACTTTGGAGAATGTGGGGTGAGTGGAATTTTGTAGATCCTTGCAGGTTCCTGAGCTTTCCATTACAGAGATTTGAGGAAAATGTGTTTTGTTTTACAAAGTTTGAGGTTTGCAAGGGATTCTGGGTAACACAACCTGGTGCGAGCCAGATAAATCACCCCATCCTAGATTTCCCTGGGTCTCTAGTTTAAAAAAATGTATAGGTTTGCTAGGTTTGCCTAGGTGCCGGCAGAGCTAGGGTTCAAAATCTACAACTAGGCACATTGCAAAAAAGGGGTCAGTTTTCACTGTAAATATGTGGTGTATCCACTTTGGGTTTTGGGCCGTTTCCTGTCGCGGGCACTAGGCCTAACATACAAGTGAGGTACCATTTTTCTTGGAAGACTTTGGGGAATGTTGGGTGGGTGGACTTTTGTGGATCCACGCAGGTTCCTGAACTTTCCATTACAGAAATTTGAGGAAATTTGTTTTTTTGACAAAGTTTGAGGTTTGCAAGGGATTCTGGGGAACAGAACCTGGTGAGAGCCAGACAAGTCACCCCATCCAGGATTCCCCTGTGTGTCTAGTTTTCAAAAATGTATAAGTTTGCTAGGTTTCCCTAGGTGCCTGCAGAACTAGGGTTCAAAATCTACAGCTAGGCACTTTGGAAAAAAGGGGTCAGTTTTCACTGTAAAAATGTGGTGTGTCCACCTTCGCATTTTGGGCCGTTTCCTGTCGCGGGCACTAGTCCTACTCACACAAGTGAGGTACTATTTTTCTCAGACAACTTTGGAAAATGCGGGGAGGGTGGAATTTTGTGGATCCACGCAGGTTCCTGAACTTTCCATAACAGAAATTTGAGGAAAATGTGTTTTTTTGACAAAGTTTGAGGTTTGCAAGGGATTCTGGGTAACAGAACCTGGTGAAAGCCAGACAAGTCAACCCATACTGGATTCCCCTGGGTGTCTAGTTTTTAAAGATGCATAGGTTTGTTAGTTTTCCCTCGGTGCCGGCGTAGCTAGGGTTCAAAATCTACAACTAGGCACTTTTCAAAAAGAGGGTCAGTTTTCACCGTTAAAATGTGGTGTATCCACTTTGGGTTTTGGGCCATTTCCTGTCGCGGGCACTAGGCCTACCACATAAGTGAGGTACCATTTTTCTCGGAAGACTTTGAAGAATGTGGGGTAGGTGGAATTTTGTGGATCCTCGCAGGTTCCTGAGCTTTCCATTACAGAGATTTCAGGAAAATGTGTTTTTTTTTTCAAAGTTTGAGGTTTGCAAGGGATTCTGGGTAACAAAACCTGGTGAAAGCCAGACAAGTCAGCCCATCCTGGATTCCCCTGGGTGTCTAGTTTTCCAAAATGTATAGGTTTTCTATGTTTCCCTGGGTGCCGGCAGAGCTAGGGTTCAAAATGTACAACTAGGCACTTTGCAAAAAAGGGGTCAGTTTTCACTGTAAAAATGAGGTGTGTCCACTTTGTGTTTTGGGCCATTTCCTGATGCGGGCACTAGGCCTACCCACACAAGTGAGGTACCATTTTTCTCTAAAGACTTTGGGGAATGTGGAGTGGGTGGAATTTTGAGGATCCACGCAGGTTCTAGAGCTTTCCATTACAGAAATTTGAGGAAAATGTGGGTTTTTTTGACAAAGTTTGAGGTTTGCAAGGGATTCTGGGTAACACAACTTGGTGAAAGCCAGACAAGTCACCCCATCCTGGATTCCCCTGGGTGTCTAGTTTTCAAAAATGTATAGGTTTTCTAGGTTTCCCCTAGGTGCCGGCAGAGCTAGGGCTCAAAATCTACAGCTAGGCACTTTGCAAAAAAAGTGGTCAGTTTTCACTGTAAAAATGTGGTGTGTCCACTTTGCGTTTTGGGCCATTTCCTATCGCGGGCACTAGGCCTACCACACAAGTGAGGTACCATTTTTCTCGAATGACTTTGGAGAATGTGGGGTGAGTGGAATTTTGTAGATCCTTGCAGGTTCCTGAGCTTTCCATTACAGAGATTTGAGGAAAATGTGTTTTGTTTTACAAAGTTTGAGGTTTGCAAGGGATTCTGGGTAACACAACCTGGTGCGAGCCAGATAAATCACCCCATCCTAGATTTCCCTGGGTCTCTAGTTTAAAAAAATGTATAGGTTTGCTAGGTTTCCCTAGGTGCCGGCAGAGCTAGGGTTCAAAATCTACAACTAGGCACATTGAAAAAAAGGGGTCAGTTTTCACTGTAAATATGTGGTGTATCCACTTTGGGTTTTGGGCCGTTTCCTGTCGCGGGCACTAGGCCTAACATACAAGTGAGGTACCATTTTTCTTGGAAGACTTTGGGGAATGTTGGGTGGGTGGACTTTTGTGGATCCACGCAGGTTCCTGAACTTTCCATTACAGAAATTTGAGGAAATTTGTTTTTTTGACAAAGTTTGAGGTTTGCAAGGGATTCTGGGGAACATAACCTGGTGAGAGCCAGACAAGTCACCCCATCCAGGATTCCCCTGTGTGTCTAGTTTTCAAAAATGTATAAGTTTGCTAGGTTTCCCTAGGTGCCAGCAGAACTAGGGTTCAAAATCTACAGCTAGGCACTTTGGAAAAAAGGGGTCAGTTTTCACTGTAAAAATGTGGTGTGTCCACCTTCGCATTTTGGGCCGTTTCCTGTCGCGGGCACTAGTCCTACTCACACAAGTGAGGTACTATTTTTCTCAGACAACTTTGGAAAATGCGGGGAGGGTGGAATTTTGTGGATCCACGCAGGTTCCTGAACTTTCCATAACAGAAATTTGAGGAAAATGTGTTTTTTGACAAAGTTTGAGGTTTGCAAGGGATTCTGGGTAACAGAACCTGGTGAAAGCCAGACAAGTCAACCCATACTGGATTCCCCTGGGTGTCTAGTTTTTAAAGATGCATAGGTTTGTTAGTTTTCCCTCGGTGCCGGCGTAGCTAGGGTTCAAAATCTACAACTAGGCACTTTTCAAAAAGAGGGTCAGTTTTCACCGTTAAAATGTGGTGTATCCACTTTGGGTTTTGGGCCATTTCCTGTCGCGGGCACTAGGCCTACCACATAAGTGAGGTACCATTTTTCTCGGAAGACTTTGAAGAATGTGGGGTAGGTGGAATTTTGTGGATCCTCGCAGGTTCCTGAGCTTTCCATTACAGAGATTTCAGGAAAATGTGGTTTTCTTTTTCAAAGTTTGAGGTTTGCAAGGGATTCTGGGTAACAAAACCTGGTGAAAGCCAGACAAGTCACCCCATCCTGGATTCCCCTGGGTGTCTAGTTTTCAAAAATGTATAGGTTTTCTATGTTTCCCTGGGTGCCGGCAGAGCTAGGGTTCAAAATGTACAACTAGGCACTTTGCAAAAAAGGGGTCAGTTTTCACTGTAAAAATGTGGTGTGTCCACTTTGTGTTTTGGGCCATTTCCTGATGCGGGCACTAGGCCTACCCACACAAGTGAGGTACCATTTTTCTCTAAAGAGTTTGGGGAATGTGGAGTGGGTGGAATTTTGAGGATCCACGCAGGTTCTAGAACTTTCCATTACAGAAATTTGAGCAAAATGTGGGTTTTTTTGACAAAGTTTGACGTTTGCAAGGGATTCTGGGTAACACAACTTGGTGAAAGCCAGACAAATCACCCCATCCTGGATTCCCCTGGGTGTCTAGTTTTCCAAAATGTATAGGTTTTCTAGGTTTCCCCTAGGTGCCGGCAGAGCTAGGGCTCAAAATCTACAGCTAGGCACTTTGCAAAAAAAGGGGTCAGTTTTCACTGTAAAAATGTGGTGTGTCCACTTTGCGTTTTGGGCCGTTTCCTGTCACGGGCACTAGGCCTACCCACACAAGTGATGTATCATTTTTCTCGGAATACTTTGTGGAAGGCGAGGTGAGTGGAATTTTGTGGATCCATGCAGATTCCAGAACTTTCCATCACAGAAATGTGAGGAAAATGTTTTTTCTTTACAAAGATTGAGGTTTGCAAGGGATTCTGGGTAACAGAACCTGGTGAGAGCCAGACAAGTCACACCATCCTGGATTCCCCTGGGTGTCTAGTTTTCAAAAATGTATAGGTTTGCTAGGTTTCCCCAGGTGCCGGCAGAGCTAGGGTTCAAAATCTACAACTAGGCACTTTGCAAAAAAGGGGTCAGTTTTCACTGTTAAAATGTGGTGAATCCACTATGGGTTTTGGGCCGTTTCCTGTCGCTGGCACTAGGCCTACCCACACAAGTGAGGTACCATTTTTCTTGGAAGACTTTGGATAATGTGGGGTGGGTAGATCCACGCAGGTTCCTGAACTTTCCATTACAGAAATTTGAGGAAAATGTTTTGTTTTTTTACAAAGTTTGAGGTTTGCAAGAGATTCTGGTAACCCTGGGCAAAGCACTACGCTACGCTCGCGTAGTTTGCGAAGTTTGCGCTACTTCACACTACGCGAATTGCATGTAGCAGAGTGCAAACACGCGTAGCGTAGTGCAGCGGTCATTTTTTGCTTGCTCGCGGTCCTCAACGTCAAGTTGGCGACCGCGAGCAAGCAAAATGACATCCCGGTGAGACTTTTTCCTCGTTCACGATCAGCAACATCAATTTGCCGATCGCGAGCGTGGAAAATAAACCTCCCGGCGAGATTCTCAACGCGGGGAGGTCAGGTTTCTCATTGCGAGTGGTCGCGTATACTCGTGACCGCTCGCGATGAGAAACTACCAGTCCGCGTTGAGAAAGCTGCCGCTCAAGTAAAAATCTACTCAAGCGGCAGTAAAAGACAGCTCGCACTGTGCAAGATGCCGTTTTCAATGATTGCACAGTGCGGACAAGCATCCGGCACTGTGCAATCATCACGAACAGCGCACTATGCAGTTCGCATAGTGCTACTTGTAGCTCGCGTAGTGCGAAGTGCACTTCGCGTAGCTTTGCGTAGCGCTACTTCCCGAACTACGCCCAGGGTTAGATTCTGGGTAACACAACCTGGTGAAAGCCAGACAAGTCACCCCATCCAGGATTCCCCTGTGTGTCTAGTTTTCAAAAATGTATAAGTTTGCTAGGTTTCCCTAGGTGCCAGTAGAACTAGGGTTCAAAATCTACAGCTAGGCACTTTGGAAAAAAGGGGTCAGTTTTCACTGTAAAAATTAAGCTTGGGCGTAGTTCGCGTAGTCGCGCTACGCAAAGCTACGCGAAGATGTCGGAGCGCTACGCGAGCTACGCGTAGCTTCGCGAGCGTGCGTAGCTGCTTGCCGCGGCCGTTCGCGATGCGTTTTTCTTGCTCGGGAACGCGTTGTGGTTGCTCGGGACGCTGTTTGCGTGCTCGGGGGCGCGAACTTACCCATGCGGTCGCCTATGGGCGCGGCCATTTTGTTTTTCACTTGTCCCGCCCGTTCGCGATCCCTTATTTCCTGTTCCGGGTCGCGTATAGCGTGCTCGCGCTGCGCATTCCTTGTTCGGGAACGCGTTGTACGTGTTCGCGACGTTTTTTGCATGCTCGGGAACAAATATCGCGCGAACTTACCCACGCGGTCGCGATGGGCGCGGCCATCTTGTTTTACCACTCTATGCTATGGTTCTGGGCCTGCTTTTCTATCCTCCCTCAATCTTTGCAATCCTTAGTTTTTTACACAGTTTTTCAATTTTTCTTTATTTCTTATCTATCTCACTCTCTGCTTAAGTCTATATTTTGCATTTTTTTATACTTTTTACTGTGTTTTTTTAACTTTTCGACTGTTTTATATAACTTTCTTCTTTAAGCTCCTACTTCTTCCCCTAACTTTCTTTTTCCCTTCTAACTTTTCTTTTTCACCTCCTCCCACCCCAGAACCATGGCGAAGGGTAGCAGCAGCGGCTCAAAGGGCAAGGCGCGTGCGCCCAATCGCCGCCTGCCTTGCGGCAGACTGCGCCCTGCAGGGGTGCAAGCCCGCCAGCTGTTTAATAAGGCGGAGGTGGCCGCCCTTGTTTTTTTTATTCAGCGCCACCTCCCTTGACCTTGGCAGCAGGCGGCAGGCCAGGCTCCGGGTACCCGACCCAGGAGCGTCACCGCCCGGTGGGGCGAAGGTGCGTCGGGCAGTGTTTCGCTGCTCCGAGGTCCGGCGCACCCATAACCAGCTGGCCCACCGGTGGTCAGACATCCTTGACCGGGAGCAGGACCTGTTGGACCTGCTAGGTGTCGAGGTCGTGGGGCTTGGTGAGTAGCCAATATATATATAGTAGTATAAGTATTGTGATTTGTGTATATATTTTTTACAAATAACAAGAATACTGCTGCTTACATTGCAGGTAAATTCCGTTTCAAAATCCTCTGTGATTGTAGGACACAGGTGCTGGGCGGTACTCTTACTTTTTGCAACTTTGCGCTCGCTTGTCATTATGTAAGAGTTTACTTTAGAGAACTTCAGTTAGGTAATGTGTTGGGATCTGAGGAACGCTGTCTCAGGTTCGTGAGGAGCTTGTGTCGCTGGGGGATTCTATTCTGGAATGTGGAGTTCTAAGGCAGGCAGTTGCTGCCGGGACCCGGAGGACGTCAGATGGATTAAACTAGACACCTACCTTATTCCCGTGTAGTGTCTTCATTTCAGTCGCGACGAGGATGCAGAAATTCCTCAAGGACATAGGTGTTAGTCACATTCTTACTTCTCTTTATCACCCCCGCAGCAATGGCCTGGTTGAGCGCTTCAACCGCGTAATCAAGGAACATCTGCAATTGGCTTTGGTGAATGGGTTGCATTGGCGGCAAGCGGTCAGCAACATGCTTTGGGCTGTGAGGACCACTCCCCATGTTAGTACCGGCATTGCCCCGTTTACTTTACTTAGGGGAAGGGTTGCTGGTTCTAAATTAAACAAGGAATGGATGTCCAGGAGGGAGGTGGACACTAAGAAATTGTCTGTTGTAACTGACATCAGGGCTGCTGTTCAGGCTAAGTACGACACCAGGCCTGGAGTTCGTTATCCTTTGTCTGTTAAGGTGGGGGATTGGGTGAGGGTCAAGAGACCGGGTTTTCTTCGCAAGGGGGAGTCTCGGTTCTCCGCTCCCAAAAGAGTGTCAGCTCAGTTGTAAGAAATCACGTGGTGGTGTTGGAGAGTGGGAAAGTTTGGAACAAGTCTGCTATTTCCATTGTGCCTGAGTCAATGCTGGTCTATGTCAACAAGAGACTTGGTGTTGTTTCTTCCCTAACATTGGTGCCCACCAATACCCACGGGAGGGAACCTGTGCATTCCGATCATGTTTCTTCCAGAGCTGTTTCCACCAGATTGAAATTTGTTCCTGCAAGATTTCAAGATTACAAAATGTAGTGATGTTGTTCTTCTGTATACCCTGTTTCCTGTTATCTTCTTCTTATTGTTTTTTTATCTTTGTCAAACCTTACTTTTCTGTTTTCATTGTGAAGGAAGGGGGTGTGTTGGGATCTGAGGAACGCTGTCTCAGGCTCGTGAGGAGCTTGTGTCGCTGGGGGATTCTATTCTGGAATGTGGAGTTCTAAGGCAGGCAGTTGCTGCCGGGACCCGGAGGACGTCAGATGGATTAAACTAGACACCTACCTTATTCCCGTGTAGTGTCTTCATTTCATAATGCTATTGCTAGAGAGACTGTAGTCCTTACTTTATGCTCCTGTCAAATAATGGTGGATGCATTTGATACTAGGTTTAGTTCCTATTAGTTGATAATTTTTGAGCGGTCTGCGTGACGCATCCTCTGTCACTGAGTGCTGCTTACCCCAGTCCTTAGAACCTTTTGTAGTTTGTTTAGTGAGTGGTACTGGTAAGCTTAGCTTAGCAGTGTCAGTCAGCTGCAGAACATCAGACGCAACCAACCAACAATTTGGTGTATGCATTATGCACTTTATGCATGTGTCCTCCTTCTCATCTATGCATTTTTGATGTCAATAAAAAATGGAAATGCAGGCTTAATGAACAATTGGCCCGCCTGGAATAGGTGGGCTAGGTCAGGTGGTACTTAGGCTTAGTTAGTGTTCTGGATTTTATTTGAATCAATCAGAATGGAACACTGAATTAGTGTTCCCAAATAAGTAGACTGTCCGTGAATCACGCAAGGCAGTAGTCGATCGGATTAGATAGGTCAATTTTATTGCAATTTTTGTTTCCTAAAAGGTTTTTTGAGCGTTTTTTTAGATAATTTATTTGTTTCACAGCAATCATTAATGTTTGTGTCTTTCTTTTCTTTATTATATCTTACATGATCACTGATGTGCAGCACCCAGGGGCAAGAAGACGGGGTCAGATTCGGCGGGACAACCACCAGAGGACCGCTCCTCTACCGAGGGCCCTGCTGCTGGTCCCAGTAAGTCCTCCAGTGGTTAATATTAACAATTATATTGCCCTAACTTTTACTGCACCTTATTTTTTCAGAACTATTAATTCTGGCTCCACTCCCTAATTCTATTTTTTACAAAAGATTCTTTGATCTTGACTTGACTATCTGTTTCTAAATTCTGGTTATCCCTGCCTCTAAGTTCTAACTGCCTCTGCTATGAATGTCTGTACTCTGTACTACTAATATTAGTCTGTCGCTAAGCTTGCCCAGTTTGCATTGCCACTCTTTATTGTACGGTTTTGTATAAAACTCAGATTGACCAATACTAATAGCTCTAGCCACTGAGTCCAGTCCTTTCGGTTGTCCTCTTCTAGGCTTCTTAATCTTGGAGGCTTTGACAATTACCACAAACAAAATGCCCAACCAGATATTAGACTATTTTTGATAGGATATAGTACATACTACTTGGATTATGCACAGCCCCATGCAGAACTATGCACAATGAAATAGGATGTTGGTGATGCGAGTTTGGAACTTGGACGTTCCTCACACCTCAGTCAGAAGTGACCCCACAATCCCCTGAACGACTAGCTATAGTGTCTCATTAGGTCCCCGAACCCCCACCCGAAGATACCCAATGATTATGTTTACACAACCCAGAACATAACACCCTTTCGCTCACTCACTCGTGTAAGTCCACCACCACCACACAAAATACCACAGAGTCTATGTGTAAGTTCAAAAGGTTTATTTTTCAACTAACAAGCTCTGTATGTATGTTCTATAAAATTCAGTGTACTCCAGCCAGCTCCAACAGCAAAATGCATAAGATTAAAACAATAAACAGTGTTGCACTTGCAACAAGTGCATGATCATTGATGATATATAAGACAAAAGATCTGTGCGAATTCTGAGCGACTCCTCACCGTAGAACGTAGAATTACTGGTTACATGCATCATTCATAAGCTCTGCAAATCTCTGGTTCGTAGAAGGGAATCCTCTGCCTGAGAAAAATGGTGCGTGTTATTATAGTATAATGCAGGCATTTCTCAGTCCTGCCCAAAAAGTGTAACATGTTACCTATGGCTAAGCAATACGGACTAACCGAACTCCATAACAAAGTGGCTTGTTTTTCGACCTCTTGTACGCAACGCTCAGACAGTAGCTGTATGTGCTCATGTGGGCTCAAAAGGCGTCTTACTGTTACTGCGCAACAAGCTGCGAGGTAACATGCGCAAAAGACATGAAGCGGAAAATGGTTGCATGGCTCAGGCTAACTTTGCAAAGAGTAGAGTATAGTATAATAATGACCCTAGGGACCATAACACTACTAGTGTCTACTGACTGTACTCTAGTACCCGATTTGGACTATTGAATGTGATTTATAATAATATGTATGTATTAACTTTTTTTCAATCTTGCTAATGAAAAAGAATAAATAGGGGGAGGTGTACAGGCATCTAAAAATGTGTCATGTTTTTATCTAGACGGACTAGCAACCACCGGCGATTCGAGCCTTCCGGAGGGGGCAGGAGAAGATGCGGCACCTGCAGGAGCTACAGGGGGGGAGCCAGCAGCGGTGGCGGGCGGTGGTAAGTTATATTCATTACTTATTGACATTGCACTAGCTGGAAGGGTGTGTGGACTTCACTCACTGTACTGTTGTTGAGACTTATTATTAGGTATGAAGTTGTAGTGAACATTATACAACGGTTGAAGAAGAGAAGACACCCTTTACTTAGCATTAGCAATGCAGTAGCAATAGCATTACCAGCGTGACTTGATTAACCAATGGCCTCTTCTATCTGACTCCAACTCAGCTGTGAAAGTTTTATGGAGGAGACTAAAAGTCAGATCAGATGACCTTGATGGATGTGTTGAATAAAAAGGGAAAGAAGGGTGGAAGGAGGAAGGACGGGCCAGATTTAATATGATTGATGACTGGCAGAGAAGGATACGTTGGAAGCATGGATATAGGTGGCTGATAGGAATCACATGCATGTGTTGTTGAAGGATGGGTGGAAGGTGAAAGAAGAATGGATGCCTGCCTGGGTGGGCGACACAGTATGGGTGGATACCGTGGATAGCAAGAATCATCAGCGGTGTTTGGGTGAAACTCTAAGCCAAGGCAAGCAACGGAGTGAGTGGACGCATGGGTTGTTGTTGGCGAAACAAAGTAAGGTTTGTGGAGAGATTAAGAAGAATGATTGACATTTACTTAGAATGGATGGATGCCTGTATGTATTCATCATAGACAGCATAGGTGGAGACTGTCACGGGATGCACAGTTTTAGTTTTAAGGGAATGTAAAAGAAACCGCGCCACAGTAGCAAAGCCGATGTGGGTAGGGGCAGGGTGGGGGTAGCAGTAAACAATGTATTACACGGCCAAATACAGGTAAGTTTACTGTAAACATAAAAATAAATAAAGCTAATTTCATTGTGCGCACTGCACCGCCAAAAGCGATGCAGTGGGCGCAACAAAATTACTTTTATTTCTTTATATGTTTACTTACCTGTAATTGGCCGTAATCCATAGTTTACTACCCCCACCCTGCCCCTCCCTACTTCACCGCCAGGCAGCACTCCCGAGTCCCACCACCGACCGCTACTGACCTTATGTTGTCGTCCCATAAAAGCAATGATCATTGGATCAGATATATAATCTGCCTTTTTGTAGTAGCCAGGGCACTGTTAAAGTGAAATTGACCAATTGCCCTGCTTCATGTAACAGAGAGAGTATGGCCAGTGCCACCCGTAATAGAAAAATAAATACGAGCTTCCCCACCTGCATACAGTAGTAAATCAAACTAACGTGAGTCTGCGTCATGATGACTCGTATGTTTGTCTTGGGTGCAAGCATAGATGACCGAGCTGGCATGCCGGCTACAACCAGGTTATGTCATTTTGCTAAACTAGTAGAGATAAGAAGAAGACTGGTGTACTGGAGTCCATAGTGCTAGTATAATGCCTGAAACTCCCACAAATGTTACAGGCCGAGGAAGTGGGAGGATAAATAGATTATTATACCAGGAATGTTATGTACTGTGCTTCTTGCTAGTGCTACTGTGCCATTATGTTTATGTGTTGAATTAATTTTGTGTTACTGTTTTGCTAAGAGTACTGGTTACAACAATATTCTTTTTCTTTCTTGATATAGATACTCCTTCCCAAGGCAAACCATCCCGGAAGGAGTTGGCAGCCAGGGCCCGGCACCGGAAACTGGAGGCCATCTGTGCCGAGTACCGGCGGCTGGTGGCTCAGGCGGAGGAGGAGGAGGCGGCAGCAGCAGCAGCCTCGTCCGATGCCCCGGGCCCCAGCCAGGCCAGACCTCCAGTGGTACGGCGCCGCAGTCTGGCAGCCGCCCGCCGTAAATCGATTGCAACCAGCACTGCTGTCCCCCACCCTGGATGCCACTGCAGGGCATTTTGACGAAGATTCTCCTCCGGGTGGCACGGCTAGAGGAGCAACTCGAGGAGCGGGTTAAAATTCTGGTCGACAAACACCTTAAAGCCCGCTCGAATATAATAGGACCCTGTTGCATTGCCCCTTTTTTATTCCTTTTGTTGGTGGGTGGGAATTGGGCGTTGGGGTTTGGACATTCTTTGGACTTTTTTTCGTTTTGGACATTGGTTGGGGTTAGGGAGAGGGGTGGGTCAGGTGTGGGATAGTTTATTTTTGTTAGGGTAATAAATTATATTTATACTTCAACATACAATGTTAATGTTTTGTGGGGGTTACTGTTTTACAAATTAACGTCACATGGTTTCTTTCATTGCTGCTGCAGGGCCGCAGCCAGTGTTTGATTTAAATAATCTGCTGATGATGTAACACAAACAGATAGATGTGGTACCCCTCACTGAGTGATTTGTCCTACTAGTACTGTCAGTCTCTCCTCCTAGTCCATTATACCTCCCACCAAACTTATCTTACCTGTGATTGATGATGATTACGTTCGGCACAGCGATGGCTGCATGGTTTCCCAAGAGAATGGAGAAGATGCCATGGTTGTGGTGGTAGTAGTAGAGTAGACACTGCCAGCAGCATTTGCTAAAAAAATAAAAAGAGACAGTCACTTGCCTGAAAGCGACTGTGGGAGGAGTAGTAGAACAAAGTCAAATACAGTACAGAAGAAGACTGCCAAACAAACAATATTGCATTTGCAACTGCTAAAGTCAAATAAAACATAATGTTGGCGGGGACAAGAAGTTACAAACTGTAGTTGTGTTGAGTGAGTCACTTAACTTAACACAATCGTAATTCGTAACCTTTACTGCTGTGTGGTAGGAGTTTGATGATGAATCCAATCAATGCTGGCAATTAATTATGATGTACTATTAGCCGGTGACGGCATGCACATAGACTGAGCATGGGTGGGCAAGCAGAAGAAGCTCCTCGCCCTGCCTTGAAATTTAATTAGTGTTGCTTTTACCACATCTGCCCCAGCAAGCGTGTGATCAATTGGTGTACATTTTAGGTAGTCACATCACACCTCAATATAAATCACAGCCCGGGGGAAGAGGGTTAGGGTTTGATGAATGGATGGGAAGGGGAGTTTGGGGAAAGGTTTGAGAAAGAAAAACAGTACGCATGGACAACAAAAGCAAAGCGCAATCTTGGCAGACGACCATGATCTTATCCAAAAAATCTATAAAGGGAGAAAAAGGCAATGCATGCATGATGAAGATAACTTGATGGTTAATGAGTAGTACTTACTAACTCCTACTAGGCAAGACAGTACAGGGCAGCAGTATATTCTATGCAATTTGCCTTGCCTGTAATATATGCCCTCAGACAGAGACCCAAATTCCATGTTGTACTGGGCTTACTTTTAAAGATAGCAAAGAAAAGTAAAAAATAGTTGTAGGGATCAATTAGCAAATAAACAACAACACACAACACACAGTCGTAATGATTGAAGAGAAAAAAGGATTCCAATTAATTAAAAGATGAATGATACTAAAGTTACTGTATTATCCTGGTCAAATTGTGGAGTTGAATCTCGTCCTTCCTCTTGGTCCCATCATCCATGGACGCTCCGCACATCAATCTTGGTTGCCTTCCTGATGCGGATTGGTAAGGTAAATGTGAGTTGAGTCTCCCAGTATAGCACAGGGTAAAGGCCGGCCTGTAACGTCTAGATGGAAAAACAAAAGGGGTATTGAAAAATCAATGAATATAAAAAAGCATCAATTACGGTGGAGTCCAAGAAGAGAAGAGAGAACACTTTCAGACTGAGGCGGCTTGGATATATCATGTATATTCCGTTTACAGCATTAAGCTACAACAACAACAGGACAGAACAGGCCCACCACAGCACCAGCCTGTGACCCAACCTCCATTTACCTTAATTTTTGACAGAGCCAGACAAAAGGCATATATACAGCAACTTAGCATTTTCAAAATTACGTGACAAAATCATTGCGCCGCTGTCAGTCATAACTACACTGACTCGACTCCACCACTACATGGACATGTAGGTCTGCTGTGTTTACTTCCTTGTTGAATTGTTGTGTTTATGTTTACCTTATGCCACTTCATGAAACGCAGTTATTCCTTGAATCATCTCCGATCCAACTGACTGACTGCGTGCAAAGATAGTATGGTCATCATCATGTTGTGGTACGTGTTGTCCAACTCCAACTCAGTCTGTAGTGACTCCGATTAAGTCCATATTCCATATTAAAAAATTGCAACAGATATTGGCCGGCACCTGCAGTAGTAGGAGTACAATTTGGTTATTAAACAACAAGAAGGGAAACATTGACTGTCACTGACTTGACTTGAGTCACTTTGTAGATTAACTAGTAGAGTAGAGTTCGACTTCATGCACAACATCAACAACAAACAACAGCAATCGCTCAGACTCTGCAAGCATCCAATGCATTCCATCATTACCTGTCTTGCTCTTCTCTTTGGCTGTCAGATCATCAGATGCCTAGTTCTGACAGTTGTTATTTTTTTTACGGGGCAGTGGCCTCATCATTACTCCAGTCCACATTCATTTTGAGGGTTAGTCGCTGTTTTGGTTTTCGTCTTATTCTTCTGTGGCACTTTGTCACAGTTTAAGTTGCTTCCCATGGTCAGCACTGTGATGATGGGCCGCAGCCTGGGTAGCGCTCATTGATGGTCATTTGAGTTTGCACAAATGTCAGCAAGTTTCTTCGAAGAGTCTCTTGTCTTTCTCTGCCAAGTACCTTCTGTCCTGACAGTGAGGACCTTTGGATGCCTGCTGAGGCTGTAGCCTTTGGACACTGATGAGTTTTGGCTCCAAAACAAAACGGAGGATAGCTATAGTCACGTTTCGCTTCTTATGGAGGCGGGACTGGTAAAGGCAACATTTCTTGTACTAATGTCTGGCTTGATGGAAATGTACTTGTGCGAGACAGGAAGATGAAGCAGGACTTTGAAGAGTGGACAGTTAAATGCACAGACATCCAACTCCAATAGGGAAATAAAAAGAGAAGACGGTGGTGATGGATTTGTTGTGATTTGAACCAGAAAGACAGATACACAGACACATAAAGGAAGGAAGAAAGTAACAATTTGAAAGCCTAGTTGTCAGGGAAGAGGAGCTCGTCCTCAAACTCTGGTGGTTCGGACAGAAGTAGGTCCTGTAACACACTATTTACGTCATCCAAGTTGCTCTCCTCTTCCTGCTGTGATTCACGTATTTTGTAATCCGGTGGTATAAAGTGCTGATTCATTTTGATCATGGTTAACCTCTCCACGCTTTGGGCCGAGAGACTGGTCCTTTTCGAAGTTACAATGGCACCAGCAGCACTGAAAACACGCTCAGAAGAGACACTTGCGACAGGGGAAGCCAGATACTTTATCGCCAGCCTGCTGAGGACTGTCCATTGGCTTCTTTTCCCATACCAATACACCAATGGGTTTCGATCCATGAAGACCTCTGTTGGGTCATCCAGATAGGCCTGGACCATCCGCTCAATGTTCAGGGGTGCTCGGATGTGCTCGGCCTGTTTTGCCTTTGCATCAGCACTGGACTTACCATACCCTTGCTGTAGAAACCAATCAGTTGCACATTGTGCAGTGGATGATCCTGTTCTTGATGTTATTGTTGGTGTAGGTGACTGCTGGGAGGCAAATGCACTGCCCTCAGGCTCCGAAGTAGAACTTGACTCTGGATGCCCTGTAGTACTGGTTATGGTGGCCTGGGGTGGGGGCCTGTAATTAACAGCCGTTCTCTTTCGAAAATAGTGGCTTCCTTAGCTATCAAAGTTTTGTAGTTGGCAACATCCACTTCCGAAAAAGGAATTACTGCCTTGCTGTTCAGAAATACTTTGTACTGTGGATCCAAAATTGTGGCACTAATGTAATGTGGTTGTGACAAAATTTTATTTTTAATCCTTGTATTTTCCGATAAACGAGCGGCTAAGGTCTCCGCCAAATGATATGCGTCTTGTTTGTCATCCACACCTGCGTACGTTTCAGACACATCCTTCAGCTGTTGCTCTAGCATGTGCAACAATGGGATAGCTTGGCCCATAGTACAGTCCTCCCTGCTGACTTCACATGTGAAGATCTCAAAAGGAAGTAGCATCTCAGTCAGGCATTTAATGAGGTCCCATTGAGCCATCTCAACGGTCATGCCTTTCACAGTAGGTTCCCCTAATCTTTGCATGACATAAGCATTGAGTGGTATGTACAGTTCAAACAGACGATCAAGCATGTAATAAGTTGAGTTCCAACGTGTTGGCACCTCCTGGATGAGCGCTTTGACTGGCATTTTATGCTCACGTTGAATGACCCTCAGCTGCTTCCGGGCTTTAAAAGAATGGTTGAAATGTGTGCATATTCTTCTGCAGGTGACCAGTAAGTTGCTGACTTTGGATTCATTTTTCAAAAAGTCTTGAACAACAATGTTAATGAAGTGTGCCAAACACGGGACCCTGAAATAGCCACCATTGCGCATGGCCAAAACTACATTACTGCCGTTGTCCATGGCAACAAAACCAATCGTAAGCCCTCTTGGGCGCAGCCACTCAAAGACCTTGGTGTTAAACTCTTCCAAAATGTTTGCAGCAGTATGAGATTTCTCCATGGCAAACATGGCTACAGTTGCATGTTTGCGAGTGGCATGAAAAATCTCTGCAGTATCAACACCAGCAGATACCTGTTCTCTAACCCCCGCAAAACTGATCCAGTGTGCAGTGATGCACATGTAATCTGTGGCTTGGCAACTGGTCCACATGTCTGTAGTCAGGTGGATACTGTGAACAGCACTCTGCTTCAAGGCCTTTCCTAGCAATTCCAGCACGTCGTGATGTAGTGCTGGAACTACAACTCTGGCAAAATAGTAGCGGCTGGGAAATGCCATTTTGGGCAGATGGTTGACACAAATTCCACAAAACCCAACCCTTCAACAAAAGAAAAAGGGAGAAGGTCCAGTGCTAACATTTTAGCCAGCTTCGCATTGTACAAACGTGCTATTGGGTGGTTGCGTTCGTACTGCCCCCTCACCCCCAAACATGCTGATAATGGTAGGCTGCATGGTTTTCCTTTCTCTTAGGCTCAACGCACTTTTTGGTAGTGCGGACCTGGTACTTCTTGGTGTCTCCGGCTGACTCTTACTCTTGTGCCACTGAGATGTTGCTGAAGATGTGTGCAACGTTAAGACTGCACTGCTGGGGTCAGGGACACCTTGTGTACCACTACCAGAGAGAATGTCTCCCTGTCCTTCCTCTTCCACCGTGATCGGATCTTCTTCTTCTACTCCTTTATCCCCACCAACACCAATGGTTGCAGTTTTTTTATGGCGCGAAGGTGGTCCTCCCAGCTGATCAAGTGGTGTTTTTTCAGATGGGTCATTTGGCCTCCGGTACCATAGTTTGTACCAAGCTTACCATGACTAACAGAGGTATTACAAATGGAGCATATAGCAATGTTCTCCTCCTTTTCGCTAACCGTAAAGAAGTCCCAAACTGGGGAGCTTAACTTTGGCCTCCTGCTGGAGGTGCCACTTCCAATGCCGGATGATCTGTAGGGTGTGTGTTGAATTTGACTCTGTGCTGCTGTACCACTACCTACTCCTACAGAGGTGGTGGTTGTGCTGGATGTAGGTCGCTGCCGGGCCTTTGCTAATGCAAATATGGAAGCTGTAGGTCGTGTTGGTGTTACCTGTGGAGGTATGCGTGCTACATCCCTCGCAGCGATTTTGGATAGAGTAAGAATGTTGGTCTCCATCTCCTCGGGGCCGGGAGTGATGTTCGTGATGACTGGCTCGTCGTCATCATCATCATCATCTTGCTGTTCTACATCGACCTCCATAAGTGTAAGGCTTTCCGGATCCTTCCTTTTCCCTAGCTTGGTCTTGGAACATGGCTCCCTCTCAGACTCAGTTTGTGGCTTCCAAGTGGCATCTACATCATCAGAAGGGGGGCTTGGCGAAGAACTTGATGGACTACCCCTCCTTTTCCTTGCTGGGGATTTGGAAGACAATGGATCTTCTGAATGAGTGGCTTCTTCTTCTACTTCTGCATGAGGCTCAATTTCCTGAACTGCCCCTACTTCAGGAGGAACAACAACTACTATTGCGGGCGGTGGTTGCGGCTGTTGTTGTTGACCACTTATCTGCTGTGTTTCCTCCTGCGTTGATTGGGTACTACTTTGAGATAGCGATAAGTTTATCTCCGGCTCAGCATCACTGCTTTCCACCATTAGGCTGGCTACCTCTTCCCCACTCATGTGCTTGGGCCTGGGTTGGTGGGTTGGGTCCACTGATGCGGAGGTGCTGCCCCCAGCTTGCCCCCGGACACCGCTGCTGCAGGCGCAATTTTTTTCCCAAAAAGGTATTGGCCGGCACACCAGACTTCAGTGTCACTTGCTTCTTCTGTTCCTTCTTCTTCTCAATAGCAACTTTCTTGGTACTGGAGGACCTGGTACCTGCTTTCTTTGGGCCCATCTTCTTCAGATGTCAGCAGCACTCAGTTGCAGAGATGTCTGGTCAGGTCACACGTCACGTTGTGTTATGTGTACAGCAGCAGGATGTCTGTCTGGAAGTGCAACAGGCAATGATGAGAGACACACCTCCTCCTCAGTCTTTGTGCACCTAAAAGCAAAAAAGCCAGAACATCAGTCAAACATAGCACAAATCAAACAAATAGAATATAGAACTTAGTGTGTGGTGGCCTCAATTATTAAATTTCAGAAACTCTGTGCACAACAACACACAGTGTAGCCATTTATGAGACGTTGACAACAAGGCCAGGGCTTTCCTGGCTACTGTGTAGTGCTAGTGTACACTCTGGAAGAATAAGAATAGTAAAGAACAAAAACTAAAATGTACTGGAGCATGTTTGGCCTAAATTTGTGCATCACATGGGATGTATTATATAGCAGCATCAGGGAGCTGCAGCTGGCAATGGGGATGGATTTGGAAGCAGTAAGACCAGAGGAACAATGGAAAGACACGCAGGCCTATGTGGCAAAAACAGCACACTAATAACTACCACAACAAAATGGCCCCCAGAAACATGGTGACTCACAGGCACAAGGCACGGCAAACAATGAACTCAAGCAGGCCTATATATGGGCAGACAAAGGATGCCTTATAAAACACACACAGCTTTAATGCAAAAACTAAAATCCACATGGCTAAAAACACTTTGGAAAGTTAGACAACCACTACAACAACACAATTATAATTACACAGTACACACGCAAAAAAGGCATTTATTTAACACACCCAAAAAGTGAAATAGTCAGACCCTCCAAAAAAACCACATTTTGCAATTCAATTGAATCATTTCAATGCCATCCATGGCCTAAATGATGTCAAAATTCCACAGACTACACAGAAACAGTTTTATGCACCCATGGTGACTACCTCTGGGCCTACTGGCATACTGGGCCGCAAGCTTGGAGGCCTATGGCAAAAGCACAGTGGCTGGTTTAACAAAATGGCCGCCGCCCACATGGCCAGGCCACCAAAAATAACAAAAAAGTGAAGACAAAGGACAGGACCAGGCAGTTGGAGACTCTGGGCAACTTGCTACCTCTTGGAAAAATTGTAAAACAAAAATAAAATTACTCCTTGCTCACCAAACTACATCTAAATGACAACCTGAGGAGTTTTTTGTGCAAAATGAACTAAATCAACATTTTCGAGAAGGTTTAATGATGCTCGAGAGATATTGTTCGCCAGATTGTAAATTCTGCGTGTTCGGCATCGCGATCGTCACAAAATGTCGTTATCGCGCGTGCGAAAATGTACATTGAGCACGCGAAGAAGATAAAAAGTGTAAGTCCGCGTTGTCGCGCAGTGCGGACTTGCCCAAAGTCCGCGAGCTGAACGCCCAGGGTTACCTACTGGCTGAAAAGGCCTATTTATTTAACAAACACCCAAAAAATAAAATACGCCCCAAAAGCCACATTTTGCAAATCAATCCAATGCCATCCATGGCCTAAATTATGTTACAATTCAACAGACAACACAGAAACAGTTTTTATGCACCCATGAGGATGACTACCTCCGGGCCTACTGGCACACTAGGCCGCAAGCTTGGAGGCCTATGGCAAAAGCACAGTGGCTGTTCACACAAAATGGCCGCCAACACATGGCCAGGCCACCCAGAACAACAAGAAAAGGAACACAAGACAGACAATGCAGGCCTATGGCAAAAGCACAATGCCTGGCTTTACAAAATGGCCGCCACCCACATGGCCAGGCCACCCAAAATAACAAAAAGTGAAGACAAAGGACAGGACCAGGCAGTTGGAGACTCTGGGCAACTTGGAAAAAATTGTAAAACAAAAAAAATGACTCCTTGATCACCAAACTACGTCTAAATGACAACCTGAGGAGTTTTTGTGCAAAATGAACTAAATCAACATTTTCGAGAAGGTTTAATGATGCTCGAGAGATATTGTTCGCCAGATTGTAAATTCTGCGTGTTCGGCATCGCGATCGTCACAAATTGTCGTTATCGCGCGCGAAACGTACATTGAGCGCGAAGAAGATAAAAAGTGTAAGTCCGCGTTGTCGCGCAGTGCGGACTTGCCCAAAGTCCGCGAGCTGAACGCCCAGGGTTACCTACTGGCTGAAAAGGCCTATTTATTTAACAAACACCCAAAAATATAAAATACCACCCCAAAACCCACATTTTGCAAATCAATCCAATGCCATCCATGGATGCCCGGCCTACATGATGTTTAAACTTTAAATTCAACAGACACCACAGAAACATGCACCCATGGGTAACTCTGGCTCTAGTCCGGGCCAACTGGCTGAAATTCCAATCAAAGAAAAACAACTAGGCCCCTGCCGAAACTACAGGCCACAACAATACATTTTAAAAACTATGGAAATCCCTCAAAAAAATGTAGGTACAAACAAGCCCCAATCAAACAAACAAGTACACCAATTCTCCAACTTACTTGTAAAATCTCAAATCCAAGAGTCCTCAAATCAAATCCAATGATATGATGCAGCAGACAGACACAAAAATTGATCTTTCCAGCTCCAAATCCAAATGAAAGTGAACAGCACATGGACAAAACACTGGGAGGAGCCTGCTGGACAGGAACAGGAAGTTTGAGAATCAGGGCACTTCCTTCCTCTTGGAAAAAAAGAAAAAGGACTCCTTGCTCACCAAACTACATCTCTAAATGACAACCTGAGGAGTTTTTGTGCAAAATGAACTAATTCATCATTTTCGAGAAGGTTTTATGATGCTCGAGATATATTCTTCGCCAGATTGTAGTTTCTTCGTGTTCGGGATCGCGATCTTACCAACACTGCCGCCGGAAGTCAGATCGTGCGTCCGAATGACGTGTTCGCGTTCGCACACTCTCGCGGGATCGTGCGGCCGGATTCCAAATCTCGTGGCGCCCGCGAACGGATAGGAAGTCGCGTCGGCGAACGCAGAATCATGGTAGGTCGTTACCACGCGCGAGTACGTATATTGAGCGCGCGAAGAAGAAAAACAGCTACGCTACGCCGCAAATTGCGTAGTGCACGGTAACTTCGCGTTCTACGCGAATCGCGAAGTTACCGAAACTTCTCAAATTCCGCAAGCGTAGCGTAGTTCACCGCCCAGGGTTAGTAAAAATGTGGTGTGTCAACCTTCGCGTTTTGGGCCGTTTCCTGTCGCGGGCACTAGTCCTACTCACACAAGTGAGGTACTACTTTTCTCAGTCAACTTTGGAAAATGTGGGGAGGGTGGAAATTTGTGGATCCATGCAGATTCCAGAACTTTCCCTCACAGAGTTGTGAGGAAAATGTGTTTTTTTGACAAAGTTTTTGGTTTGCAAGGGATTCTGGGTGACAGAACCTGGTGAAAGCCAGACAAGTCACCGCATCCTGGATTCCCCTGGGAGTCTAGTTTTCAAACATGTATAGGTTTTCTATGTTTCCCTGGGTGCCGGCAGAGCTAGGGTTCAAAATGTACAGCTAGGCACTTTGCAAAAAAGGGGTCAGTTTTCACTGTAAAAATGTGGTGTGTCCACTTTGTGTTTTGGGCCGTTCCCTGATGCGGGCACTAGGCCTACCCACACAAGTGAGGTACCATTTTTCTCTAAAGACTTTGGGGAATGTGGAGTGGGTGGAATTTTGAGGATCCACGCAGGTTCTAGAACTTTCCATTACAGAAATTTGAGGAAAATGTGGGTTTTTTTGACAAAGTTTGAGGTTTGCAAGGGATTCTGGGTAACACAACCTGGTGAAAGCCAAACAAGTCACCCCATCCTGGATTCTCCTGGGTGTCTAGTTTTAAAAAATGTATAGGTTTTCTAGGTTTCCCCTAGGTGCCGGCAGAGCTAGGGTTCAAAATCTACAGCTAGGCACTTTGCAAAAAAGGGGTCAGTTTTCACTGTAAAAATGTGGTGTGTCCACTTTGCGTTTTGGGCCGTTTCCTGTCACGGGCACTAGGCCTACCCACACAAGTGATGTATCATTTTTCTCGGAAGACTTTGAGTAATGCGGGGTGAGTGGAATTTTCTGGATCCACGCAGGTTCCTGAACTTTCCATTACAGAAATTTGAGGAAAATGTTTTTTTTTTTTTTACAAAGTTTGAGGTTTGCAAGAGATTCTGGGTAACACAACCTGGTGAAAGCCAGACAAGTCACCCCATCCTGGATTCCCCTGGGTGTCTAGTTTTCAAAAATGTATAGGTTTGCTAGG
Source organism: Calotriton arnoldi (assembly GCA_963921515.1). Lineage (NCBI taxonomy): Eukaryota > Metazoa > Chordata > Amphibia > Caudata > Salamandridae > Calotriton > Calotriton arnoldi. Next base: position 220,339 of record CAWUFW010013043.1, read on the forward strand.
TTCCCCTTGGTGCCGGCAGACCTAGGGCTCGAAATCTACAACTAGGCACTTTGCAAAAAGAGGGTTAGTTTTCACTGTAAAAATGTGGTGTATCCACTTTGGGTTTTGGGCCGTTTCCTGTTGCGGGCACTAGGCCTAACACACAAGTGAGGTACCATTTTTCTTGGAAGATTTTTGGGGTATGTGGGGTGGGTGGAATTTTGTGGATCCACGCAGGTTCCTGAACTTTCCATTACAGAAATTTGAGGAAATGTGTTTTTTTGACAAAGTTTGAGGTTTGCAAGGGATTCTAGGTAACAGAACCTGGTGAGAGCCAGAAAATTCACCTCATCCAGGATTCCCCTTTGTGTCTAGTTTTCAAAAATGTAATGGTTTACTAGGTTTCCCTAGGTGCCGGCAGAGCTAAGGTTCAAAATCTACAGCTTTGCACTTTGCAAAAAGAGGGTCAGTTTTCACAGTAAAAATATGTTGTGTCCAGTTTGCGTTTTGGGCCGTTTCCTGTTGCGGGCACTAGAACTACCCACACAAGTGAGGTACCATTTTTCTCGGAACACTTTGGGGAATGCGGGTGGGTGACAGTTTGTAGATCCATGCAGATTTCAGAACTTTCCATCACAGAAACGTAAGGAAAATGTTTTTTTTTTTACAAAGTTTGAGGTTTGCAAGGGATTCTGGGTAACACAACTTGGTGAGAGCCAGACAGTCACCCCATCCCGGATTCCCCTAGGTGTCTTGTTTTAAAAAATGTTTAGGTTCGCTAGGTTTCCCTAGGTGCCAGCAGAACTAGGGTTCAAAATCTACAGCTAGGCACTTTGGAAAAAAGGGGTCAGTTTTCACTGTAAAAATGTGGTGTGTCCACCTTGTGTTTTTTGGGCCGTTTCCTGTCGCGGGCACTAGTCCTACTCACACAAGTGAGACACAATTTTTCTCGAAAGACTTTGGGGAATACGGGGTAGGTGGAATTTTGTGGATCAACGAAGATTCCAGAACTTTCCATCACAGAAATGTGAGGAAAATGTGTTTTTTGACAAAGTTTTCGGTTTGCAAGGTATTCTGGGTGACAGAAACTGGTGCGAGCCAATGTGTTTTTTTTTTACAAAGTTTGAGGTTTGCAAGGGATTCTGGTTAAAGCAACCTGGTGAAAGCCAGACAAGTCACCCCATCCTGGATTTCCCTGGGTGTCTAGTTTTCAAAAATGTATAGGTTTGCTAGGTTTCCGTAGGTGCCGGCAGAGCTAGGATTCAAAATCTACAACTAGGCACTTTTCAAAAAGAGGGTCAGTTTTCACGGTAAAAATATGGTGTATCCACTTTGGGTTTTGGGCCATATCCTGTCGCGGGCACTAGGCCTACCACACAAGTGAGGTACCATTTTTCTCGAAAGACTTTGGAGAATGTGGGTTGAGTGGAATTTTGTAGATCCTTGCAGGTTCCTGAGCTTTCCATTACAGAGATTTGAGGAAAATTTGTTTTTTTTACAAAGTTTGAGATTTGTAAGGGATTCTGGGTAACACAACCTGGTGAAAGCCAGACAAGTCACCCCATCCTGGATTCCCCTGGGTGTATAGTTTTCAAAAATGTATAGGTTTTCTAAGTTTCCCTGGGTGCCGGCAGAGCTAGGGTTCAAAATGTACCGCTAGGCACTTTGCAAAAAAGGGATCAGTTTTCACTGTAAAAATGTGGTGTGTCCACTTTGCATTTTCGGCCGTTTCCTGTCACGGGCACTAGGCCTACCCACACAAGTGAGGTACCATTTTTCCCGGAAGACTTTGGGGAATTTTGGGTGGGTGAAATTTTGTTGATTCACACTGATTCCAGAACTTTCCATCACAGAAATGAGAGGAAAATTTGTTTTTTTTACAAAGTTTGAGGTTTGCAAGGGATTCTGGGTAACAGAACCTGGTGCGAGCCAGACAAGTCACCCCATCCTGGATTCCCCTGTGTGTCTAGGTTTTAAAAAAACGTACAGGTTTACTCGGTTTCCCTAGGTGCCGGCAGGTCTAAGGTTCAAAATCTACAGCTATGCACTCTGCAAAAAAGGGGTCAGTTTTCAATGTAAAAATATGGTGTGTCCACATAGCGTTTTGGGCCATTTCCTGTTGCGGGCACTAGGCCTACCCACACAAGTGAGGTACCATTTTTCTCGGAAGACTTTGGGGAATGCGGGGTGAGTGGAATTTTGTGGATCCATGCAGATTCCAGAACTTTCCATCACAGAAATGTGAGGAAAATGTTTTTTCTTTACAAAGTTTGAGGTTTGCAAGGGATTCTGGGTAACAGAACCTGGTGAGAGCCAGACAAGTCACATCATCCTGGATTCCCCTGGCTGTCTAGTTTAAAAAAATGTATAGGTTTTCTAGGTTTCCCCTAGGTGCCGGCAGAGCTAGGGTTCAAAATCTACAGCTAGGCACTTTGCAAAAAAGGGGTCAGTTTTCACTGTTAAAATGTGGTGTGTCCACTTTGCGTTTTGGGCCGTTTCCTGTCACGGGCACTAGGCCTACCCACACAAGTGATGTATCATTTTTCTCGGAAGACTTTGTGGAATGCGGGTTGAGTGGAATTTTCTGGATCCATGCAGATTCCAGAACTTTCCATCACAGAAATGTGAGGAAAATGTTTTTTCTTTACAAAGATTGAGGTTTGCAAGGGATTCTGGGTAACAGAACCTGGTGAGAGCCAGACAAGTCACACCATCCTGGATTCCCCTGGGTGTCTAGTTTTCAAAAATGTATAGGTTTGCTAGGTTTCCCCAGGTGCCGGCAGAGCTAGGGTTCAAAATCTACAACTAGGCACTTTGCAAAAAAGGGGTCAGTTTTCACTGTTAAAATGTGGTGAATACACTTTGGGTTTTGGGCCGTTTCCTGTCACTGGCACTAGGCCTACCCACACAAGTGAGGTACCATTTTTCTTGGGAGACTTTGGATAATGTGGGGTGGGTAGATCCACGCAGGTTCCTGAACTTTCCATTACAGAAATTTGAGGAAAATGTTTTTTTTTTACAAAGTTTGAGGTTTGCAAGAGATTCTGGGTAACACAACCTGGTGAAAGCCAGACAAGTCGCCCCATCCTGGATTCCCCTGGGTATGTAGTTTTAAAAAATGTATAGGTTTGCTAGGTTTCCCTTGGTGCCGGCAGAGCTAGGGCTCAAAATCTACAACTAGGCACTTTGCAAAATGAGGGTTAGTATTCACTGTAAAAATGTGGTATGTTAGAAATGGGATTTCTGGTTGGCTAAGGCTTGCACCAAATCCAGGCAGAAACCACCACTCTAGTCAGGGCAAGGGAGTTACACACCCAAGATAACCCCTGCTCACCCCCTTGGTAGCTTGGCACGAGCAGTCAGGCCTATCTTGGAGGCAATGTGTAAAGCGTTTGCGCAACACACACACACAGCAGCAACACACTAGGCACACTACAAAAGGAACTCCACACAAGGTTATATAAAAAATAGCCTTTGTATTATCATAAACACATTAGAAACAGAATCACACATTTACACTGTGCCAACTGGCACGGGCAATATTCACAGGGGATTATATACAGGACCGGGCCTATCGGGCCACGGTCAGCACCATCAGAACAGGTAAGTAACTGTAAAACACAACCAGTAACTACTGGTACAATACTGACCTAAGCATTATCCTATTAGCATTAAACATAAACCCACATTAGGCCCAAACCTCATTAGCATAAACACATTAAGCAATGGGCCTCACCAGCATAAACACATTATGCAATAACCTCATAAGCATAAACACATTACGCAAATAGGCACTACCCCAAAACATCATAACATGACATTAGGCATAACCACATTAGGGGGATACTCGCAGTAGGAAATAACCTCACCAGCATAAACACCTTATGCATATAATCTCATCCCCAAACGCATTTAGAGGCATGAATCACAGTAGAGAATCACATTTCCTAACATCACATAACGCACTGACCCCCCTGGCCATCTGGCCTTCTCTAGGGCTCAAATGCCCTCTGTCCAGAATGTCAGGGCGCTAAGCTGCCACTGCAGCCAAAGCAAAAGTGCGCAATGCGCGGGCACCAATGTGCCTCCTGGGTCCCCTCCTGGGACTCCTCAATGCGCCCTGGCCTAAACGTAGCAGATGCCCACTAATTGCTGGGCAGCTGGGAACATCATTGGTAGCGAAAACACTGTGCGCAATGCGCTGGGGCACGGGGGAGCGTCTCCCCCCTCCTTATTACCAACAAAAATGCCCCCAACGGAAAAATGGCACTGGCACTACACGTGCAATGGAAGCCCCACTCCGGGACTTCCAAAATAAACTCTGCCCAAACGTTGCAGAGTGAACACTGGCACTCTCCGTGCCTGAGGGGCCCCGCTTTGGGGCTCCAGTACCAAAATGCTCCCCAACGTTGCAGCTGCCCTCTGTCTGGCAGGGCAGCTGTGGCACCACCCTGGGCACCGTAGTGCCTCTTGAGCCCCACTCCGGGACTCGGGAAAAGAAATGACACCCACGTTGCAGTGGCCCGCTACGGCGGCGCCACTGAGCACACGGGCCAGGTACTGGGGAAGAACTTGTCCCCAACGTTGGAGCGGCCCGCTGCCCTACGGGGCCGCTCAGCACCAGTGGCGTGCCTTGCAAGGCACCAATCAGTTGCCCCTGGAGCCCTCCACTCACCGGGCTCTCCGTCGCTGCTCTGCGGTGGGGGCAACTTGCTCCGTTCGGCGCTGACTGCTCCGGTCGACTTGGCACATCGCGGGGGCTCTCCTCACCATACGGGAGCCCCGCCGTGCCTCCGGGTTTACCTCCTCTTCGCCCGGTCCCCCTTCCTGGGACCGGGACTTCATGTGGAGCCTGCAAGGCTCCTGGCAGTGTCTCGCGGAGGCGGGGTGGGCTCCCGTCCTCCTTCCGTCACCACTCCATACCGGCACCTCTCCCCTTCACCCAGGCCCCCTCCTGGGAGCCGGGACTTTGCCGCGGTGCTCGCGGAGGCGGGGTAGGCTCCCGTCCCCGTTAGGCATGTCCCCCAGCTTCCGGCCGCACTTCTCCTGGCAGGCCCCGCCCACAGTCAGGCGCGGATGCCGGACTTCCTGTTTCCGTGTTTCTCGGCGGCGGCCTCACGCAGGGGGGCACGAACCGGCGGGGTGGGCTCCCGCTTCGGTAATTTAAATCATAAATGCGGGGTGGGCACCCGCATAAATAAACCCAAAGCGGCCATGTGGGGTGGGCACCCACCATTTAAATACAAAAATAAGTGGGGTGGGCTCCCGCTCGATCATGGAGCATGGGGGAATCCCTCCACCGGAGATTCCCTCTCACTGACGGGCAGCTCAGCGCTGCGAAGCCCTTGTGCTCCTTTTCTGGGGACAATTAATTAATTAAAGCACAGCGCTCCCAGGGTGCTAAAAATGCAGCAAACGTCCTGCAGAAAAGTTCTTCCAGGTCTTTAGGGAGCAAGGGGGCCATGCTGGGCCCAGGGAGGCAGCCCTCCTGGCAGGTCCTCCTGGGCCCCAGCAGCAGCACGCCCCCGCAGGTGTAGGAACAGGACAGGAACTGAACTGAACAAATTCATGGGGTCACAGCCCCTATTTTTATACACCATTTTCTTTTGTCTGCAGTACAGGGCTTTAGGGGAACCAGCCTAAACTGGTTCAGGGGGGAATTGGAGCACTTTGTTTGCCAAGCTCCTCTTCCCCTTTGTCAGGTGGGGGCTAGGTGATCAGACACACCACAGGGGGCGGAGCCAGCATTGTACAGGCTAGGCACAGCCCTATTCAAGGACCAGGGACTTCTCCTCCCACTACTCAAAATATAGATGTGCCATTCAGCCTAGCGCTGACTCACCCTGCCCCTCCTGGAGCCACACACACCTCCCAGCCCCTGTCACTCACAAGCCAGACATGCAACTCACATCAGGCAGGCAGACACATAGCACACAGAAATGCCAACTTCTAAAAGTGGCATTTCTAAAATAGTTATAATAAATCTGCGCACACCATTGCGAAGCATTTATTATCACTATTCCAAATATACCAAACTTGACCACGCTGCGCCTCTCATATCAGGAATTACCACTGAAACACTTATCAGGGAATCCCCAATGCATTCTTATGGGAGGGCAGCCCCACAGTAGTGAGAAACCAAAAATGGCTGTTTGTCACTACCAGGACATGTCACACACTTAAGGTACATGTCCTATCTTTTACCTACAATGCACCCTGCCCATAGGGCTAGCTAGGGTCTACGTATGGGGTGACTGACATGTAGTAAAAGGGGGGTCACGGACATGGCACACACTTTAGGTGCCATGTCACAGCGTCAGTAACACTGCGCGCACAGGCCCTGCAATGGCAGAGGCCTGAGATAGGTTTGAAAGGCTACTTTGGTGGGTGGCGCAATCAGCGCTGCAAGCCCACCAGTAGCATTTAATTTACCAGCCCTGGGTATATGAGATACCACTTTACAAGGGACTCACAGGTAAATTAAATAGGCCAAACACGTGTAGACCAATCTTACCACATTTATCCCAGAGAGCACACGCACTTTACACTGAACAGCAGTGCTAAAGTGCCCAGAGTCCTAAAACCACCAACACCATGTCAGAAAAATGGCTAGGAGAAAGGCAAAATGTTTAGGGATGACCCTGCAAAAAGGCCAAGTCCAACAGTGGTGTATCCACTTTGGGTTTTGGGCCGTTTCCTGTTGCGGGCACTAGGCCTAACACACAAGTGAGGTACCATTTTTCTTGGAAGACTTTGGGGAATGTGGGGTGGGTGGAATTTTGTGGATCCACGCAGGTTCCTGAACTTTCCAATACAGAAATTTGAGGAAATGTGTTTTTTTGACAAAGTTTGAGGTTTGCTAGGGATTCTGGGTAACAGAACCTGGTGAGAGCCAGACAATTCCCCCCATCCAGGATTCCCCTGTGTGTCTAGTTTTCAAAAATGTATAGGTTTACTAGGTTTCCCTAGGTGCCGGCAGAGCTAAGGTTCAAAATCTACAGCTTTGCACTTTGCAAAAAAGGGGTCAGTTTTCACTGTAAAAATTTGGTGTGTCCACGTTGCGTTTTGGGCCGTTTCCTGTTGCGGGCACTAGAACTACCCACACAAGTGAGGTACCATTTTTCTCGGAACACTTTGGGGAATGCGGGGTGGGTGGAAGTTTGTGGATCCACGCAGATTCCAGAACTTTCCATCACAGAAATGTGAGGAAAATGTGTTTTTTTGACAAAGTTTGAGGTTTGCAAGGGATTCTGGGTAACACAACTTAGTGAGAGCCGACAGTCACCCAATCCTGGATTCCCCTAGGTGTCTAGTTTTCAAAAATGTATAGGTACGCTAGGTTTCCCTAGGTGCCGGCAGAACTAGGGTTCAAAATCTACAGCTAGGCACTTTGGAAAAAGGGGTCAGTTTTCACTGTAAAAATGTGGTGTGTCCACCTTGCGTTTTGGACCGTTTCCTGTCGCGGGCACTAGTCCTACTCACACAAGTGAGGTACCATTTTCTCGAAAGACTTTGGGGAATGCGGGGTGGGTGGAATTTTGTGGATCCACGCAGATTCCAGAACTTTCCATCACAGAAATGTGAGGAAAATGTGTTTTTTGACAAAGTTTTCGGTTTGCAAGGGATTCTGGGTGACAGAACCTGGTGCGAGCCAGACAAATCACCCTATCCTGGATTTCCCTGGGTGTCTAGTTTTCAAAAATGTATAGTTGTTCTAGGTTTCCCTAGGTGCCGGAAAAACTAGGGTTCAAAATCTACAACTAGGCACTTTGCAAAAAAGGGGTCAGTTTTCACTGTAAACATGTGGTGTATCCACTTTGGGTTTTGGGCCGTTTCCTGTTGTGGGCACTAGGCCTACTCACACAAGTGAGGTACCATTTTTCTTGGAAGACTTTGGGGAATGTGGGGTGGGTGGAATTTTGTGGATCCACGCAGATTCCTGAACTTTCCATTACAGAAATTTGAGGAAAATGTGTGTTTTTTTTTTTACAAAGTTTGAGGTTTGCTAGGGATTCTGGTTAAAGCAACCTGGTGAAAGCCAGACAAGTCACCCCATCCTGGATTCCCCTGGGTGTCTAGTTTTCAAACATGTATAGGTTTTCTAGGTTTCCCTAGGTGCCGGCAGAGCTAGGGTTCAGAATCTACAGCTAGGCACTTTGGAAAAAAAGGGGTCAGTTTTCACTGTAACAATGTGGTGTGTCCACGTTGCATTTTGGGCCGTTTCCTGTTGCGAGCACTAGGCCTACTTACACAAGTGAGGTACCATTTTTCTTATAAGACTTTGGGGAATGCGGGGTGGGTGGAATTTTGTGGATCCACACAGATTCCAGAACTTTCCATCACAGAAATGTGAGGAAAATTTGTTTTTTTGACAAAGTTTTCGGTTTGCAAGGGATTCTGGGTAACAGAACCTGGTGAGAGCCAGACAATTCACCCCATACTGGATTCCCCTGGGTGTCTAGTTTTCAAAAATGTATAGGTACGCTAGGTTTCCCTAGGTGCCGGCAGAACTAGGGTTCAAAATCTACAGCTAGGCACTTTGGAAAAAAGGGGTCAGTTTTCACTGTAAAAATGTGGTGTGTCCACCTTGCGTTTTGGACCGTTTCCTGTCGCGGGCACTAGTCCTACTCACACAAGTGAGGTACCATTTTTCTCGAAAGACTTTGGGGAATGCGGGGTGGGTGGAATTTTGTGGATCCACGCAGATTCCAGAACTTTCCATCACAGAAATGTGAGGAAAATGTGTTTTTTGACAAAGTTTTCGGTTTGCAAGGGATTCTGGGTGACAGAACCTGGTGCGAGCCAGACAAATCACCCTATCCTGGATTTCCCTGGGTGTCTAGTTTTCAAAAATGTATAGTTTTTCTAGGTTTCCCTAGGTGCCGGAAAAACTAGGGTTCAAAATCTACAACTAGGCACTTTGCAAAAAAGGGGTCAGTTTTCACTGTAAACATGTGGTGTATCCACTTTGGGTTTTGGGCCGTTTCCTGTTGTGGGCACTAGGCCTACTCACACAAGTGAGGTACCATTTTTCTTGGAAGACTTTGGGGAATGTGGGGTGGGTGGAATTTTGTGGATCCACGCAGATTCCTGAACTTTCCATTACAGAAATTTGAGGAAAATGTGTGTTTTTTTTTTTTACAAAGTTTGAGGTTTGCAAGGGATTCTGGTTAAAGCAACCTGGTGAAAGCCAGACAAGTCACCCCATCCTGGATTCCCCTGGGTGTCTAGTTTTCAAACATGTATAGGTTTTCTAGGTTTCCCTAGGTGCCGGCAGAGCTAGGGTTCAGAATCTACAGCTAGGCACTTTGGAAAAAAAGGGGTCAGTTTTCACTGTAACAATGTGGTGTGTCCACGTTGCATTTTGGGCCATTTCCTGTTGCGAGCACTAGGCCTACTTACACAAGTGAGGTACCATTTTTCTTATAAGACTTTGGGGAATGCGGGGTGGGTGGAATTTTGTGGATCCACGCAGATTCCAGAACTTTCCATCACAGAAATGTGAGGAAAATTTGTTTTTTTGACAAAGTTTTTGGTTTGCAAGGGATTCTGGGTAACAGAACCTGGTACGAGCCAGACAAGTCACCCCATCCTGGATTCCCCTGGGTGTCTAGTTTTAAAAAATGTATAGGTTTTCTAGGTTTCCCTAGGTGCCGGCAGAGCTAGGGTTCAAAATCTACAACTAGGCACTTTGCAAAAAAGGGGTCAGTTTTCACTGTTAAAATGTGGTGTATCCACTCTGGGTTTTGGGCCGTTTCCTGTCGCTGGCACTAGGCCTAACCACACAAGTGAGGTACCATTTTTCTTGGAAGACTTTGGGGAATGCGGGGTTGGTAGAATTTTGTGGATCCACACAGATTCCAGAACTTTCAATCACAGAAATGTGAGGAAAATGTGTTTTTTTTTACAAAGTTTAAGGTTTGCAAGGGATTCTGGGTAACAGAACCTGGTGAGAGCCAGACAAGTCACCCCATACTGGATTCCCCTGGGTGTCTAGTTTTTAAAAATATATAGGTTTGCTAGGTTTCCCTAGGTGCCGGCAGAGCTAATGTTCAAAAGCTACAGCTAAGCACTATGCAAAAACTGGGTCAATTTTCACTGTAAAACTGTGCTGTGTCCACTTTGTGTTTTAGGCCATTTCCTGTCGCAGGTACTAGGCCTACCCACACAAGTGAGGTACCATTCTTCTTGGAAGACTTTGGGGAATGCGGGGTTGGTAGAATTTTGTGGATCCACACAGATTCCAGAACTTTCAAACACAGAAATGTGAGGAAAATGTGTTTTTTGTTTTACAAAGTTTAAGGTTTGCAAGGGATTCTGGGTAACAGAACCAGGTGAGAGCCAGACAAGTCACCCCATCCTGGATTCCCCTGGGTGTCTAGTTTTCAAAAATGTATAGGTTTGCTAGTTTTCCCTAGATGCCGGCAGAGCTAGGGTTCAAAATCTACAGCTAGGCACTTTGCAATAAAAGGGTCTGTTTTCACAGTGAGAATGTGGTGTGTCCACATTGCTTTTTGGGCCGTTTCCTGTCGCGGGCACTAAGCCTACCCACACAAGTGAGGCACCATTTTTCTCGGAAGGCTTTCGGGAATGCGGGGGGCATGGAATTTTGTGGATTCACGCAGATTCTAGAACTTTCCATCAGAGAAATGTGAGGAAAATGTGTTTTTTTTAATAAAGTTTGAGGTTTGCAAGGGATTCTGGGTAACAGAACCTGGTGAGAGCCAGACAATTCACCCCATACTGGATTCCCCTGGGTGTCTAGTTTTCAAAAATGTATAGGTTTTCTAGTTTTCCCTAGGTGCCGGCAAAACTAGGGTTCAAAATCTACAACTAGGCACTTTGCAAAAACTGGGTCAATTTTCACTGTAAAACTGTGCCGTGTCCACTTTGTGTTTTAGGCCATTTCCTGTCGCAGGTACTAGGCCTACCCACACAAGTGAGGTACCATTCTTCTTGGAAGACATTGGGGAATGCGGGGTTGGTAGAATTTTGTGGATCCACGCAGATTCCAGAACTTTCAATCACAGAAATGTGAGGAAAATGTGTTTTTTTACAAAGTTTAAGGTTTGCAAGGGATTCTGGGTAACAGAACCTGTTGAGAGCCAGACAAGTCACCCCATACTGGATTCCCCTGGGTGTCTAGTTTTTAAAAATATATAGGTTTGCTAGGTTTCCCTAGGTGCCGGCAGAGCTAAGGTTCAAAAGCTACAGCTAAGCACTATGCATAAACTGGGTCAATTTTCACTGTAAAACTGTGCCGTGTCCACTTTGTGTTTTAGGCCATTTCCTGTCGCAGGTACTAGGCCTACCCACACAAGTGAGGTACCATTCTTCTTGGAAGACATTGGGGAATGCGGGGTTGGTAGAATTTTGTGGATCCACGCAGATTCCAGAACTTTCAATCACAGAAATGTGAGGAAAATGTGTTTTTTTTACAAAGTTTAAGGTTTGCAAGGGATTCTGGGTAACAGAACCAGGTGAGAGCCAGACAAGTCACCCCATCCTGGATTCCCCTGGGTGTCTAGTTTTCAAAAATGTATAGGTTTGCTTGTTTTCCCTAGATGCCGGCAGAGCTAGGGTTCAACATCTACAGCTAGGCACTTTGCAATAAAAGGGTCTGTTTTCACAGTGAGAATGTGGTGTGTCCACATTGCTTTTTGGGCCGTGTCCTGTTGCGGGCACTAGGCCTACCCACACAAGTGAGGCACCATTTTTCTCGGAAGGCTTTCGGGAATGTGGGGTGCATGGAATTTTGTGGATTCACGCAGATTCTAGAACTTTCCATCAGAGAAATGTGAGGAAAATATGTTTATTTTAATAAAGTTTGAGGTTTGCAAGGGATTCTGGGTAACAGAACCTGGTGAGAGCCAGACATAGGCACTTTGCAAAAAAGGGGTCAGTTTTCACTGTTAAAATGTGGTGTATCCACTCTGGGTTTTGGGCCGTTTCCTGTCGTTGGCACTAGGCCTAACCACACAAGTGAGGTACCATTATTCTTGGAAGACTTTGGGGAATGCGGGGTTGGTAGAATTTTGTGGATCCACGCAGATTCCAGAACTTTCAATCACAGAAATGTGAGGAAAATGTGTTTTTTTTTACAAAGTTTAAGGTTTGCAAGGGATTCTGGGTAACAGAACCTGGTGAGAGCCAGACAAGTCACCCCATACTGGATTCCCCTGGGTGTCTAGTTTTTAAAAATATATAGGTTTGCTAGGTTTCCCTAGGTGCTGGTAGAGCTAAGGTTCAAAAGCTTCAGCTACGCACTATGCAAAAACTGGGTCAATTTTCACTATAAAACTGTGCCGTGTCCACTTTGTGTTTTAGGCCATTTCCTGTCGCAGGTACTAGGCCTACCCACACAGGTGGGGTACCATTCTTCTTGGAAGACTTTGGGGAATGCGGGGTTGGTAGAATTTTGTGGATCCACGCATATTCCAGAACTTTCAATCACAGAAATGTGAGTCAAATGTGTTTTTTTTTCAAAGTTTATAGTTTGCATGGGATTCTGGGTAACAGAACCAGGTGAGAGCCAGACAAGTCACCCCATCCTGGATTCCCCTGGGTTTCTAGTTTTCAAAAATGTATAGGTTTGCTAGTTTTCCCTAGATGCCGGCAGAGCTAGGGTTCAAAATCTACAGCTAGGCACTTTGCAATAAAAGGGTCTGTTTTCACAGTGAGAATGTGGTGTGTGCACATTGCATTTTGGGCCGTTTCCTGTCACGGGCACTAGGCCTACCCACACAAGTGAGGTACCATTTTTCTCGGAAGACTTTGGGGAATGCGGGGTGGGTGGAATTTTGTGGATCCACGCAGATTCAAGAACTTTCCATCACAGAAATGTGAGGAAAATTGGTTGTTTTGACAAAGGTTTCGGTTTGCAAGGGATTCTGGGTAACAGAACCAGGTGAGAGCCAGACAAGTCACCCCATCCTGGATTCCCCTGGGTTTCTAGTTTTCAAAAATGTATAGGTTTGCTAGTTTTCCCTAGATGCCGGCAGAGCTAGGGTTCAAAATCTACAGCTAGGCACTTTGCAATAAAAGGGTCTGTTTTCACAGTGAGAATGTGGTGTGTCCACATTGCATTTTGGGCCATTTCCTGTCGCGGGCACTAGGCCTACCCACACAAGTGAGGTACCATTTTTCTAGGAAAACTTTGGGGAATGCGGGTTGGGTGGAATTTTGTGGATCCACGCTGATTCCAGAACTTTCCACCACAGAAATGTGAGGAAAATTTGTTTTTTTTTTTTACAAATTTGAGGTTTGCAAGGGATTCTGGGTAACAGAACCTGGTGAGAGCCAGACAAGTCACCCCATCCTGGACTCCCCTGGGTTTTTAGTTTTCAAAAATGTATAGGTTTGCTAGGTTTCTCTCGGTGCTGGCAGAGCTAGGGTTCAAAATCTACAGCTAGGCACTTTGCAAAAAAAGGGTCCGTTTCACTGTGAAAATGTGGTGTGTCCATGTTGCGTTTTGGGCCGTTTCCTGTCGCGGGCACTAGGCCTACCCACACAAGTGAGGTACCATTTTTCTCGGAAGACTTTGGGGAATGCGGGGTGGGTGGAATTTTGTGGATCCACGCAGATTCAAGAACTTTCCATCACAGAAATGTGATGAAAATTTGTTGTTTTGACAAAGTTTTCGGTTTGCAAGGGATTCTGGGTAACAGAACCTGGTGCGAGCCAGACAAGTCACCCCATACTGGATTCCCCTGGGTGTCTAGTTTTAAAAAAAGGATAGGTTTGCTAGGTTTCCCTAGGTGCCGGCAGAGCTAGGGTTCAAAATCTACAACTAGGCACTTTGCAAAACAGGGGTCAGTTTTCACTGTTAAAATGTGGTGTATCCACTCTGGGTTTTGGTCCGTTTCCTGTCGCTGGCACTAGGCCTAACCACACAAGTGAGGTACCATTTTTCTTGGAAGACTTTGGGGAATGCAGGGGTGGTAGAATTTTGTGGGTCCACGCAGATTCCAGAACTTTCAATCACAGAAATATGAGAAAAGTGTGTTTTTTTTTACAAAGTTTAAGGTTTGCAAGGGATTCTGGGTAACAGAACCTGGTGCGAGCCAGACAAGTCACCCCATACTGGATTCCCCTGGGTGTCTAGTTTTTAAAAATATATAGGTTTGCTAGGTTTCCTTAGGTGCCGGCAGAGCTAAGGTTCAAAAGCTACAGCTATGCACTATGCAAAAACTGGGTCAATTTTCACTGTAAAACTGTGCCGTGTCCACTTTGTGTTTTAGGCCATTTCCTGTCGCAGGTACTAAGCCTACCCACACAAGTGAGGTACCATTCTTCTTGGAAGACTTTGGGGAATGCGGGGTTGGTAGAATTTTGTGGATCCACGCAGATTCCAGAACTTTCAATCACAGAAATGTGAGGAAAATGTGTTTTTTTTACAAAGTTTAAGGTTTGCAAGGGATTCTGGGTAACAGAACCAGGTGAGAGCCAGACAAGTCACCCCATACTGGATTCCCCTGGGTGTCTAGTTTTCAAAAATGTATAGGTTTGCTAGTTTTCCCTAGATGCCGGCAGAGCTAGGGTTCAAAATCTACAGCTAGGCACTTTGCAATAAAAGGGTCTGTTTTCACAGTGAGAATGTGGTGTGTCCACATTGCTTTTTGGGCCGTTTCCTGTCGCTGGCACTAAGCCTACCCACACAAGTGAGGTACCATTTTTCTAGGAAGACTTTGGGGAATGCTGGGTGGGTGGAATTTTGTGGATCCACACTGATTCCAGAACTTTCCACCACAGAAATGTGAGGAAAATGTGGGTTTTTTTTTACAAATTTTGAGGTTTGCAAGGGATTCTGGGTAACAGAACCTGGTGAGAGCCAGACAAGTCACCCCATCCTGGATTCCCCTGGGTTTTTAGTTTTCAAAAATGTATAGGTTTGCTAGGTTTCTCTTGGTGCCGGCAGAGCTAGGGTTCAAAATCTACAGCTAGGCACTTTGCAAAAAAAGGGTCCGTTTCACTGTGAAAATGTGGTGTGTCCACATTGCTTTTTGGGCCGTTTCCTGTCGCGGGCACTAGGCCTACCCACACAAGTGAGGTACCATTTTTCTAGGAAGACTTTGGGGAATGTGGGGTGGATGGAATTTTGTGGGTCCAGCAGATTCCAGAACTTTCAATCACAGAAATGTGAGGAAAATGTGTTTTTTTTTACAAAGTTTAAGGTTTGCAAGGGATTCTGGGTAACAGAACCTGTTGAGAGCCAGACAAGTCACCCCATACTGGATTCCCCTGGGTGTCTAGTTTTTAAAAATATATAGGTTTGCTAGGTTTCCCTAGGTGCCGGCAGAGCTAAGGTTCAAAAGCTACAGCTAAGCACTATGCAAAAACTGGGTCAATTTTCACTGTAAAACTGTGCCGTGTCCACTTTGTGTTTTAGGCCATTTCCTGTCGCAGGTACTAGGCCTACCCACACAAGTGAGGTACCATTCTTCTTGGAAGACATTGGGGAATGCGGGGTTGGTAGAATTTTGTGGATCCACGCAGATTCCAGAACTTTCAATCACAGAAATGTGAGGAAAATGTGGTTTTTTTACAAAGTTTAAGGTTTGCAAGGGATTCTGGGTAACAGAACCAGGTGAGAGCCAGACAAGTCACCCCATCCTGGATTCCCCTGGGTGTCTAGTTTTCAAAAATGTATAGGTTTGCTAGTTTTCCCTAGATGCCGGCAGAGCTAGGGTTCAAAATCTACAGCTAGGCACTTTGCAATAAAAGGGTCTGTTTTCACAGTGAGAATGTGGTGTGTCCACATTGCTTTTTGGGCCGTTTCCTGTCGCGGGCACTAGGCCTACCCACACAAGTGAGGCACCATTTTTCTCGGAAGGCTTTCGGGAATGTGGGGTGCATGGAATTTTGTGGATTCACGCAGATTCTAGAACTTTCCATCAGAGAAATGTGAGGAAAATGTGTTTATTTTAATAAAGTTTGAGGTTTGCAAGGGATTCTGGGTAACAGAACCTGGTGAGAGCCAGACATAGGCACTTTGCAAAAAAGGGGTCAGTTTTCACTGTTAAAATGTGGTGTATCCACTCTGGGTTTTGGGCCGTTTCCTGTCGTTGGCACTAGGCCTAACCACACAAGTGAGGTACCATTATTCTTGGAAGACTTTGGGGAATGCGGGGTTGGTAGAATTTTGTGGATCCACGCAGATTCCAGAACTTTCAATCACAGAAATGTGAGGAAAATGTGTTTTTTTTACAAAGTTTAAGGTTTGCAAGGGATTCTGGGTAACAGAACCTGGTGAGAGCCAGACAAGTCACCCCATACTGGATTCCCCTGGGTGTCTAGTTTTAAAAAATATATAGGTTTGCTAGGTTTCCCTAGGTGCCGGTAGAGCTAAGGTTCAAAAGCTTCAGCTACGCACTATGCAAAAACTGGGTTAATTTTCACTATAAAACTGTGCCGTGTCCACTTTGTGTTTTAGGCCATTTCCTGTCGCAGGTACTAGGCCTACCCACACAGGTGGGGTACCATTCTTCTTGGAAGACTTTGGGGAATGCGGGGTTGGTAGAATTTTGTGGATCCACGCATATTCCAGAACTTTCAATCACAGAAATGTGAGTCAAATGTGGTTTTTTTTCAAAGTTTATAGTTTGCATGGGATTCTGGGTAACAGAACCAGGTGAGAGCCAGACAAGTCACCCCATCCTGGATTCCCCTGGGTTTCTAGTTTTCAAAAATGTATAGGTTTGCTAGTTTTCCCTAGATGCCGGCAGAGCTAGGGTTCAAAATCTACAGCTAGGCACTTTGCAATAAAAGGGTCTGTTTTCACAGTGAGAATGTGGTGTGTCCACATTGCATTTTGGGCCGTTTCCTGTCGCGGGCACTAGGCCTACCCACACAAGTGAGGTACCATTTTTCTCGGAAGACTTTGGGGAATGCGGGGTGGGTGGAATTTTGTGGATCCACGCAGATTCAAGAACTTTCCATCACAGAAATGTGAGGAAAATTGGTTGTTTTGACAAAGTTTTCGGTTTGCAAGGGATTCTGGGTAACAGAACCAGGTGAGAGCCAGACAAGTCACCCCATCCTGGATTCCCCTGGGTTTCTAGTTTTCAAAAATGTATAGGTTTGCTAGTTTTCCCTAGATGCCGGCAGAGCTAGGGTTCAAAATCTACAGCTAGGCACTTTGCAATAAAAGGGTCTGTTTTCACAGTGAGAATGTGGTGTGTCCACATTGCATTTTGGGCCGTTTCCTGTCACGGGCACTAGGCCTACCCACACAAGTGAGGTACCATTTTTCTAGGAAAACTTTGGGGAATGCGGGTTGGGTGGAATTTTGTGGATCTACGCTGATTCCAGAACTTTCCACCACAGAAATGTGAGGAAAATTTGTTTTTTTTTTACAAATTTGAGGTTTGCAAGGGATTCTGGGTAACAGAACCTGGTGAGAGCCAGACAAGTCACCCCATCCTGGACTCCCCTGGGTTTTTAGTTTTCAAAAATGTATAGGTTTGCTAGGTTTCTCTCGGTGCTGGCAGAGCTAGGGTTCAAAATCTACAGCTAGGCACTTTGCAAAAAAAGGGTCCGTTTCACTGTGAAAATGTGGTGTGTCCATGTTGCGTTTTGGGCCGTTTCCTGTCGCGGGCACTAGGCCTACCCACACAAGTGAGGTACCATTTTTCTCGGAAGACTTTGGGGAATGCGGGGTGGGTGGAATTTTGTGGATCCACGCAGATTCAAGAACTTTCCATCACAGAAATGTGAGGAAAATTTGTTGTTTTGACAAAGTTTTCGGTTTGCAAGGGATTCTGGGTAACAGAACCTGGTGCGAGCCAGACAAGTCACCCCATACTGGATTCCCCTGGGTGTCTAGTTTTAAAAAATGTATAGGTTTGCTAGGTTTCCCTAGGTGCCGGCAGAGCTAGGGTTCAAAATCTACTACTAGGCACTTTGCAAAAAAGGGGTCAGTTTTCACTGTTAAAATGTGGTGTATCCACTCTGGGTTTTGGGCCGTTTCCTGTCGCTGGCACTAGGCCTAACCACACAAGTGAGGTACCATTTTTCTTGGAAGACTTTGGGGAATGCAGGGGTGGTAGAATTTTGTGGGTCCACGCAGATTCCAGAACTTTCAATCACAGAAATGTGAGAAAAGTGTGTTTTTTTACAAAGTTTAAGGTTTGCAAGGGATTCTGGGTAACAGAACCTGGTGCGAGCCAGACAAGTCACCCCATACTGGATTCCCCTGGGTGTCTAGTTTTTAAAAATATATAGGTTTGCTAGGTTTCCTTAGGTGCCGGCAGAGCTAAGGTTCAAAAGCTACAGCTATGCACTATGCAAAAACTGGGTCAATTTTCACTGTAAAACTGTGCCGTGTCCACTTTGTGTTTTAGGCCATTTCCTGTCGCAGGTACTAAGCCTACCCACACAAGTGAGGTACCATTCTTCTTGGAAGACTTTGGGGAATGCGGGGTTGGTAGAATTTTGTGGATCCACGCAGATTCCAGAACTTTCAATCACAGAAATGTGAGGAAAATGTGTTTTTTTTTACAAAGTTTAAGGTTTGCAAGGGATTCTGGGTAACAGAACCAGGTGAGAGCCAGACAAGTCACCCCATACTGGATTCCCCTGGGTGTCTAGTTTTCAAAAATGTATAGGTTTGCTAGTTTTCCCTAGATGCCGGCAGAGCTAGGGTTCAAAATCTACAGCTAGGCACTTTGCAATAAAAGGGTCTGTTTTCACAGTGAGAATGTGGTGTGTCCACATTGCTTTTGGGCCGTTTCCTGTCGCTGGCACTAAGCCTACCCACACAAGTGAGGTACCATTTTTCTAGGAAGACTTTGGGGAATGCTGGGTGGGTGGAATTTTGTGGATCCACACTGATTCCAGAACTTTCCACCACAGAAATGTGAGGAAAATGTGTTTTTTTTTTACAAATTTTGAGGTTTGCAAGGGATTCTGGGTAACAGAACCTGGTGAGAGCCAGACAAGTCACCCCATCCTGGATTCCCCTGGGTTTTTAGTTTTCAAAAATGTATAGGTTTGCTAGGTTTCTCTTGGTGCCGGCAGAGCTAGGGTTCAAAATCTACAGCTAGGCACTTTGCAAAAAAGGGTCCGTTTCACTGTGAAAATGTGGTGTGTCCACATTGCTTTTGGAGCCGTTTCCTGTCGCGGGCACTAGGCCTACCCACACAAGTGAGGTACCATTTTTCTAGGAAGACTTTGGGGAATGTGGGGTGGATGGAATTTTGTGGATCCAGCAGATTCCAGAACTTTCCACCACAAAAATGTGAGGAAAATGTGCTTATTTTGCCAATTTTTGAGGCTTGCAAGGGATTCTGGGTAACAGAACCTGGTGAGAGCTAGACAAGTCACCCCATCCTGGATTCCCCTGGGTGTCTAGTTTTCAAAAATGTATAGGTTTGCTAGTTTTCCCTAGATGCCGGCAGAGCTAGGGTTCAAAATCTACAGCTAGGCACTTTGCAATAAAAGGGTCTGTTTTCACAGAGAGAATGTGGTGTGTCCACATTGCTTTTGGGCCGTTTCCTGTCGCTGGCACTAAGCCTACCCACACAAGTGAGGTACCATTTTTCTAGGAAGATTTTGGGGAATGCTGGGTGGGTGGAATTTGTGGATCCACACTGATTCCAGAACTTTCCACCACAGAAATGTGAGGAAAATGTGTTTTTTTTTACAAATTTTGAGGTTTGCAAGGGATTCTGGGTAACAGAACCTGGTGAGAGCCAGACAAGTCACCCCATCCTGGATTCCCCTGGGTTTTTAGTTTTCAAAAATTTATAGGTTTGCTAGGTTTCTCTTGGTGCCGGCAGAGCTAGGGTTCAAAATCTACAGCTAGGCAGTTTGCAAAAAAAGGGTCCGTTTCACTGTGAAAATGTGGTGTGTCCACATTGCTTTTTGGGCCGTTTCCTGTCGTGGGCACTAGGCCTACCCACACAAGTGAGGTACCATTTTTCTAGGAAGACTTTGGGGAATGTGGGGTGGATGGAATTTTGTGGATCCAGCAGATTCCAGAACTTTCCACCACAAAAATGTGAGGAAAATGTGCTTATTTTGCCAATTTTTGAGGCTTGCAAGGGATTCTGGGTAACAGAACCTGGTGAGAGCTAGACAAGTCACCCCATCCTGGATTCCCCTGGGTGTCTAGTTTTCAAAAATGTATAGGTTTGCTAGGTTTCCCTTGGAGCCGGCAGAGCTAGGGTTCAAAATCTACAGCTAGGCACTTTGCAAAAAAAGGGTCCTTTTTCACTGTGAAAATGTGGTGTGTCCACGTTGCGTTTTGGGCCGTTTCCTGTCACAGGCACTAGGCCTACCCACACAAGTGAGGTACCATTTTTCTCGGAAGACTTTGACGAATGCGTGTTGCGTGGAATTTTGTGGATCCACGCAGATTCCAGACATTTCACCGCAGAAATGTGAGGAAAATGTGTATTTTTGGACAAATTTTGAGGTTTGCAAGGGATTCTGGGTAACAGAACCTGGTGAGAGCCAGACAAGTCACCCCATACTGGATTCCCCTGGCTGTCTTGTTTTCAAAAATGTATAGGCTTGCTAGGTTTCCTAATGTGCCGGCAGAGCTAGGGTTCAAAATCTACAGCTAGGCACTTTGCAAAAAAGGGTCATTTTTCACTGTGAAAAATGTGGTGTGTCCACGTTGCGGTTTGGGCCGTTTCCTGTCGCAGGCACTAGGCCTACCCACACAAGTGAGGTACCATTTTTCTCAGAAGACTTTAAAGAATGCGGGTTGCATGGAATTTTGTGGATCCACGCAGATTCCAGACATTTCACTGCAGAAATGTGAGGAAAATGTGTATTTTTGGACAAAGTTTGAGGTTTGCAAGGGATTCTGGGTAACAGAACCTGGTGAGAGCCTGACAAGTCACCCCATCCTGGATTCCCCTGGCTGTCTAGTTTTCAAAAATGTATAGCCTTGCTAGTTTTCCCAATGTGCCGGCAGAGCTAGGGTTCAAAATCTACAGCTAGGCAATTTGCAAAAAAAGGGTCCGTTTTCACAGTGAAAATGTGGTGTGTCCACGTCGCGTTTTGGGACGTTTCCTATTGCGGACACTATTCCTACCCACACAAGTGAGGTACCATTTTTCTCGGAAGACTTGGGGAAGGCAGGGTGGGTGGAATTTTGTGAATGCACGCAGATTCCAGAACTTTACACCACAGAAATGTGAGGAAAATGTGTTTTTTTTTTACAAATTTTGAGGTTTGCAAGGGATTCTGGGTAACAGAACCTGGTGAGAGCCAGACAAGTCACCCCATCCTGGATTCCCCTGGGTTTTTAGTTTTCAAAAATGTATAGGTTTGCTAGGTTTCTCTTGGTGCCGGCAGAGCTAGGGTTCAAAATCTACAGCTAGGCACTTTGCAAAAAATGGGTCCGTTTCACTGTGAAAATGTGGTGTGTCCACATTGCTTTTTGGGCCGTTTCCTGTCGCGGGCACTAGGCCTACCCACACAAGTGAGGTACCATTTTTCTAGGAAGACTTTGGGGAATGTGGGGTGGATGGAATTTTGTGGATCCAGCAGATTCCAGAACTTTCCACCACAAAAATGTGAGGAAAATGTGCTTATTTTGCCAATTTTTGAGGCTTGCAAGGGATTCTGGGTAACAGAACCTGGTGAGAGCTAGACAAGTCACCCCATCCTGGATTCCCCTGGGTGTCTAGTTTTCAAAAATGTATAGGCTTGCTAGGTTTACCAATGTGCCGGCAGAGCTAGGGTTCAAAATCTACAGCTAGGCAATTTGCAAAAAAAGGGTCCGTTTTCACTGTGAAAATGTGGTGTGTCCACGTTGCGTTTTGGGACGTTTCCTGTTGCGGGCACTATTCCTACCCACACAAGTGATGTACCATTTTTCTAGGAAGACTTTGGGGAAGGCAGGGTGGGTGGAATTTTGTGGATCCACACTGATTCCAGAACTTTCCACCACAGAAATGTGAGGAAAATGTGTTTTTTTTTACAAATTTTGAGGTTTGCAAGGGATTCTGGGTAACAGAACCTGGTGAGAGCCAGACAAGTCACCCCATCCTGGATTCCCCTGGGTTTTTAGTTTTAAAAAATGTATAGGTTTGCTAGGTTTCTCTTGGTGCCGGCAGAGCTAGGGTTCAAAATCTACAGCTAGGCAGTTTGCAAAAAAAGGGTCCGTTTCACTGTGAAAATGTGGTGTGTCCACATTGCTTTTTGGGCCGTTTCCTGTCGCGGGCACTAGGCCTACCCACACAAGTGAGGTACCATTTTTCTAGGAAGACTTTGGGGAATGTGGGGTGGATGGAATTTTGTGGATCCAGCAGATTCCAGAACTTTCCACCACAAAAATGTGAGGAAAATGTGCTTATTTTGCCAATTTTTGAGGCTTGCAAGGGATTCTGGGTAACAGAACCTGGTGAGAGCTAGACAAGTCACCCCATCCTGGATTCCCCTGGGTGTCTAGTTTTCAAAAATGTATAGGTTTGCTAGGTTTCCCTTGGAGCCGGCAGAGCTAGGGTTCAAAATCTACAGCTAGGCACTTTGCAAAAAAAGGGTCCTTTTTCACTGTGAAAATGTGGTGTGTCCACGTTGCGTTTTGGGCCGTTTCCTGTCACAGGCACTAGGCCTACCCACACAAGTGAGGTACCATTTTTCTCGGAAGACTTTGACGAATGCGTGTTGCGTGGAATTTTGTGGATCCACGCAGATTCCAGACATTTCACCGCAGAAATGTGAGGAAAATGTGTATTTTTGGACAAATTTTGAGGTTTGCAAGGGATTCTGGGTAACAGAACCTGGTGAGAGCCAGACAAGTCACCCCATACTGGATTCCCCTGGCTGTCTTGTTTTCAAAAATGTATAGGCTTGCTAGGTTTCCTAATGTGCCGGCAGAGCTAGGGTTCAAAATCTACAGCTAGGCACTTTGCAAAAAAAGGGTCATTTTTCACTGTGAAAAATGTGGTGTGTCCACGTTGCGGTTTGGGCCGTTTCCTGTCGCAGGCACTAGGCCTACCCACACAAGTGAGGTACCATTTTTCTCAGAAGACTTTAAAGAATGCGGGTTGCATGGAATTTTGTGGATCCACGCAGATTCCAGACATTTCACTGCAGAAATGTGAGGAAAATTTGTATTTTTGGACAAAGTTTGAGGTTTGCAAGGGATTCTGGGTAACAGAACCTGGTGAGAGCCTGACAAGTCACCCCATCCTGGATTCCCCTGGCTGTCTAGTTTTCAAAAATGTATAGCCTTACTAGTTTTCCCAATGTGCCGGCAGAGCTAGGGTTCAAAATCTACAGCTAGGCAATTTGCAAAAAAAGGGTCCGTTTTCACAGTGAAAATGTGGTGTGTCCACGTCGCGTTTTGGGACGTTTCCTATTGCGGACACTATTCCTACCCACACAAGTGAGGTACCATTTTTCTCGGAAGACTTGGGGAAGGCAGGGTGGGTGGAATTTTGTGAATGCACGCAGATTCCAGAACTTTCCACCACAGAAATGTGAGGAAAATGTGTTTTTTTTTTACAAATTTTGAGGTTTGCAAAGGATTCTGTTTAACAGAACCTGGTGAGAGCCAGACAAGTCACCCCATCCTGGATTCCCCTGGGTGTCCAGTTTTCAAAAATGTATAGGCCTGCTAGGTTTCCCTATGTTCTGGCAGAGCTAGGGTTCAAAATCTACAGCTAGGCACTTTGCAAAAAAAGGGTCCGTTTTCACTGTGAAAATGTGGTGTGTCCACGTTGCGTTTTGGGCCGTTTCCTGTCGCGGGCACTAGGCCTACCCACACAAGTGAGGTACCATTTTTCTCGGAAGACTTTGGGAAATGCGGGGTGGGTGGAATTTTGTGGATCCACGCAGATTCCAGAACTTTCTACTACAGAAATATGAGGAAAATGTGTTTTTTTGACAAATTTAAGGTTTGCAAGGGATTCTGGGTAACAGAACCTGGTGAGAGTCAGACAAGTCACCCCATCCTGGATTCCCCTGGGTGTCTAGTTTTCAAAAATGTATATGCTAGCTAGGTTTCCCTAGATGCCGGCAGAGCTAGGGTTCAAAATCTACAGCTAGGCACTTTGCAATAAAAGGGTCTGTTTTCACAGTGAGAATGTGGTGTGTCCACATTGCTTTTTGGGCCGTTTCCTGTCGCGGGCACTAGGTCTACCCACACAAGTGAGGTACCATTTTTCTAGGAAGACTTTGGGGAATGCGGGGTGGGTGGAATTTTGTGGATCCACGCAGATTCCAGAACTTTCCACCACAGAAATGTGAGGAAAATTTGTTTTTTTGACAAATTTTGAGGTTTGCAAGGGATTCTGGGTAACAGAACCTGGTGAGAGCCAGACAAGTCACCCCATCCTGGATTCCCCTGGGTTTCTATTTTTCAAAAATGTATAGGTTTGCTAGGTTTCTCTCGGTGCCGGCAGAGCTAGGGTTCAAAATCTACAGCTAGGCACTTTGCAAAAAAAGGGTCCTTTTCACTGTGAAAATGTGGTGTGTCCATGTTGCGTTTTGGGCCGTTTCCTGTCACGGGCACTAGGCCTACCCACACAAGTGAGGTACCATTTTTCTTGGAAGACTTTGGGGAATGCGGGGTGGATGGAATTTTGTGGATCCAGCAGATTCCAGAACTTTCCACCACAAAAATGTGAGGAAAATGTGCTTCTTTTGCCAATTTTTGAGGCTTGCAAGGGATTCTGGGTAACAGAACCTGGTGAGAGCTAGACAAGTCACCCCATCCTGGATTCCCCTGGGTGTCTAGTTTTCAAAAATGTATAGGCTTGCTAGGTTTACCAATGTGCCGGCAGAGCTAGGGTTCAAAATCTACAGCTAGGCAATTTGCAAAAAAAGGGTCCGTTTTCACTGTGAAAATGTGGTGTGTCCACGTTGCGTTTTGGGACGTTTCCTGTTGCGGGCACTATTCCTACCCACACAAGTGATGTACCATTTTTCTAGGAAGACTTTGGGGAAGGCAGGGTGGGTGGAATTTTGGGAATCCACGCAGATTCCAGAACTTTCCACCACAGAAATGTGAGGAAAATGTGGGTTTTTTCACAAAGTTTGAGGTTTGCAAGGGATTCTGGGTAACAGAACCTGGTGAGAGCCAGACAAGTCACCCCATCCTGGATTCCCCTTGGCATCTAGTTTTCAAAAATGTATAGGTTTGCTAGGTTTCCCTAGGTTGCCGGCAGAGCTAGGGTTCATAATCTACAGCTAGGCACTTTGCAAACAAAGGGTCCGTTTTCACTGTGAAAATGTGGTCTGTCCACGTTGCGTTTTGGGCCGTTTCCTGTCGCGGGCACTAGGCCTACCAACACAAATGAGGTACCATTTTTCTCGGAAGACTTTGGGGAATGCGGGGTTGGTGGAATTTTGTGGATCCACGCAGATTCCATAACTTTCCACCTCAGAAATGTGAGGAAAATGTGTATTTTTGGACAAATTTTGAGGTTTGCAAGGGATTCTGGGTAACAGAACCTGGTGAGAGCCAGACAATTCACCCCATCCTCGATTCCTCTGGAAGTCTAGTTTTCAAAAATGTATAGGTTTGCTAGGTTTCCCTAGGTGCCAGCAGAGCTAGGGTTCAAAATCTGCAGCAAGGAACTTTGCAAAAAAAGGGTCCGTTTTCACTGTGAAAATGTGGTGTGTCCACGTTGCGTTTTGGGCCGTTTCCTGTTACGGGCACTAGGCCTACCCACACAAGTGAGGTACCGTTTTTCTCAGAAGACTTTGGGGAATGCGGGGTGGGTGGAATTTTGTGGATCCACGCGGATTCCAGATCTTTCCACCACAGAAATGTGAGGAAAATGTGTTTTTTTTGACAAATTTTGAGGTTTGCAAGGGATTCTGGGTAACAGAACCTGGTGAGAGCCAGATAAGTCACCCCATCCTGGATTCCCCTGGGTGTCTAGTTTTCAAAAATGTATAGGTTTGCTAGGTTTCCCTAGGTGCCGGCAGAGCTAGGGTTCAACATCTACAGCTAGGCACTTTGCAAAAAAAGGGTCAGTTTTCACTGTAAAAATAAAGGGGGATATTCTCAAGAACTTGCGATAAACATCGCCAAAATAGGTTAACGCAAGTTTTCATATCGCCATCTATCATGGGAAAATAACTCTGTGTTAACGTTGTATTTTCAACACGGCGGTAACATGCGATAGTCTCCCGATAACCTGTCAAATGTCCGCGATAACATTACCGGGACGGCGATGAAAATCCAAACCCGAACGTGAAAAAAGTTGCGATGGGCCCAACCGCGATAAGACAAACAGCAAAAAGCAGTGCCAGGCCTGCAATTCACACACGTCAGGCGTGAAAAACCACTACAAAAGCAGAAAAAAACACAAACAAAAACCAAGCTACAGCGAAGCACAACGGAGGCAGCCGGAGCAGGTACAGAGGATGACCAGAACCCCAAAAGCCCCCCGGAGGGCCAGCCTGGGACCTCTTGGTCAGTGAACGGCAAGGACAAGAAGAAGAGGAAGACGCAGTTCAGTCCGCAGGAAAACAGGATCCTAATCACGGAGGTGATAGAACACCATCAACAACTGTTCGTCACCTCCACTGTGTCATTAGCAACAAAAAATGCAATATGGCAGTCCATCGTGGACAAGGCGAATGCAGTCGGAGTGCTGAGGAGGACAATGGACGAGGTCAAGAGGCGCTGGAATGATGCGAAGCGCAAGACCAAGCAGAAACTCGCAGACAACCAGAAGGCAGCAATGCAGACTGGAGGTAGGAGTCTAGTGCCACAGGAGGAGCTGGATGAGATGGCGGAAATGGTGACCACAGTCATCAGTGGGGAGACGGTGGCAGGAGTTGGGGGACCGGACACTGCTCAACATGACCCGACACAACAGCAACAGGGTGAGTAACGACCAGGGACTGGGGGGACAGGGGGAGATGGGCACAATCGCACACATGCACAATTAAGTAGAGCACATCTGCGGACAAACCATGGCCAACAGTCACAACTCCAACCAAGAGCCCAATTTACCCAAGTCTGCAACAGCACAGCACTGCATAAGCACAGAAGTGAAAGCCACACCGCCTGAAAGGGATAAGGGCCATCAAATCAGAGCTGAAGGGGCAACTCACCTACAATGCAGCACACACACATAAGATCCAGAGCACCGCAACATTTACAACAATGTTGAACAAACAGCAACACCAGCACAACAGAATAGAGGACACAACTGCTGCTGCTTGTGTGTGGAAAATGGCCATTCGCATGTGGCATAGCTGGAAACTGTGAGATGATGATGTACTAGTACAACCCCACATCCCTGATGGTGTAGTAATGCATGTATGGCCTATACCCAGATAGGCAGTGAGACACACATTGTCATACAAATCAACACTGATCACAGTTGAATACAAGTGAAGGTGCATAGACTTTATTAGCATATGCGTGTCAGTACGGCCAAGATAAGTGCCACAACATGCAGACCAATGCAGCAGTATGTCAGAACGTGGAACGTTGCCAAGTGCCGCTGTCCACTCCGGGGGAGTGCTGCACCATTCACAGGTGTGTGTTTACCCGCGTTGTTGTCCGCTCATGTATTCGGAGTCCAGGCGAATGCAGCCATGTCCACTGTCATAGTGGGAGATGTGACCAGAACCCCAAGTCCCAACAAGGTGTCGGGACATGTGGTACCTAACTGTTGTGTCTGCAGGTACGTAGTTACACGTCCATGAAAGTGAGTGCAGCTTCGTAGGCAATCATTTCCAACATGAGGTCGTTGTCGAATTCATCGAAAAGGACAGCGAGGCTAACCATTAGCAGGTCCGGACAGATGTGCTGCGTCCACCCCCTTTCACCAATTAGCACTACAGCCCAATAGGGGTGCGGCTCAATGTGGTCACTGCACACGAGGAGTTCTGCAAACTCCCAGGTCCAGCTGCCAGCATGTATGCCAAGTATCCAGGCATCCCATAGACGGGTGTCACGGTGACACTCATGGTCGTGGGCCAACAGGGGGCGCACACATGTCGAAATCCAGTTCGGCTACCGTCCTGTTGGATAGGCAGACATCCATGGACCACTCGAATATGCACGAGCGACAATGCAACACAGGCTGCACGCAGGTGACGTTGGCAAGGCTGAAGCTCGGCCAGTAACTGATCCGCAGCACTACCAATGGCAGTGCCCCCAGTAAATGCAGCATACATGCACGGTACAGTTCCACGTGACAGGGGTTGTGCATGTGTCCGGGATGGTCTGCCATTGCGTTAGTGGCTCTGGTTGAAGCGGCACTGTTCTGACCTGCGCCAGTTCTGTGGATGAAATGCCACAGCTCGGATCAATGAGTTGTTTAAGTGTGCAACGGTTGTACGCCTGGGATCATGTGGGAGTAAGTGTGAAGGCCATTCCATGCAAGATAACTCCGAGCAAGGACTTCTGTGTGTGGGGTGTGTATACGTTGGTCTGTCGTCGGGCTGTGCATAGTGTGGGAGTCGTCCTCAACTGCTATCGCATCTGTCAGGGGGTGCCGGGCACATGCAATTCCGAAGTCGGATGTGCAGATGTGCTTCCACCTGATAGTTCAGACAAAGGAGCTTTCATCCCTAATGTCAGTTTGTCATCTGCTTGCATTCATGAAGTGTGATGTGGCTTGTTGGGTGTGGGGTGGGATGTGTGCGACTTTGGGATCCATGTTTGACATAACTTGCATGTGGCAAATGAGCGGCATCACTGTGTGTTATGTTGCCTCACAGCTGCTCCTCCCTCCCCCGAGCCTATTTACTTGTGTGCGCTGCGCGGTTGCATCACTTGCACTCCAACGGAACACCATTGTCATGCCTGTCTGCGCATGTCCACAAGCCTGACAACGACACTGTGATGTTGTCCATTGAAGGTGGGCGGCCATGTGAGTGTAGGCCCAGGGTAAGGTTAGTGCAGACACAGATGTAGAGTTCATGCCTGGCTGAACTCGCGCTGCGAATAAGGCTAGGCATTTGGCTCATGCTGCGGCAATGCAGATACACACAACACTTGGCATGTATGAGCCAAGACCCCGAGCGGTCCTGCGCTCCTTCATTTCTACGTTCATGCGAGACCGCCCTCCGGGTGCATGCTACATTGCAACATTGTCAATTGCGGGCCGGGTGGCGCCGACACTACAACAGAGACACACACATTGGTGACTTCCTTGTCCAGGCCAGAACTGAACCACGCCCTGAGCCCCGGGCTAATTCTACACACCCCTGCGCTGGACCGACGTACGCTGGCCCAGCCCACTCCGCTTACGCTTACAGGGGGGACGACAAAGCTACATGTCCAAGGTCTTACCCGCTGCCTGAGGAGACATGCTTGCGTCCGCTGTCCACAGCACGATGTGATGTGGTAGGGCCAGGGGACATCACGCATACATAATGACCACACGGACACACTTAGATAAATAGTGGAACTGGCTACGGGCACGTGCGCCCGGCCCCTTTTTATTACCAGGGTCACATGTCCAGTGACGCCTGTGCTGGATGGGTGTGGGGTGAGTGTAAGCCAGCCCTCAGGGAGTGGTAGGTGCTGGCAACAACTAGAACAGTGATCATCGGATCACACACACAGTCACTCATGAAGGGTCCATGACTTGCAGTGCACTGAGGTAGGGGCACCAGAACTGGAAACACACACATATGATTACATCATAAAGGGTCCATGACTTGAGCTAGACTGAGTTTGTGGCACCGGAAGCGCTCGGCAGGTGCACGGCCTGCGATGATGCGTCATCCGGGCGGGCCGCCCTGGAAGCAATGTCTGTTGCCTACTGGACTGCGCCATGAATAAATGAAGACTCAATTTGAATTGTGAGCCCTGCTGACCGCAGTGTAGGCCGGAGGCAGTGGTCAGCGAGGGCCCACAGCCACTTGGCGATGACTTGTGTTGCACAGCGTCAGTGGCACCTGGAGCGCTCAGCAGGTGCACAGCCAACGATGATGCGTCGTCCGGGCGGGCCGCACTGGGAGCAATGTTCTTTTTGCCTACTGTATTCTGCCTCAATATTGCCACGTGGCGTCGACTTGTGTTGCACAGGGTCAGTGGCACCTGGAGCGCTCAGCATGTGCACAGCCAACGATGATGTGTCGTCCGGGCGGGCCGCACTGGGAGCAATGTTTTTTTTGCCTACTGTATTCTGCCTCAATATTGCCACGTGGTGTCGACTTGTGCTGCACACAGTCAGTGGCACCTGGAGCGCTCAGCGGGTGTGCAGCCAGCGATGATGCGTCGTTTGACTTGGGGGACCTGCTGACCGCAGTGTAGGCCAGAGGCAGCGGTCAGCAAGGACCCACAGCCATGTGGCGATGACTTGTGGTGCACACGGTCAGTGGCACCTGGAGCACTCAGCGGGTGTGCAGCCAACGATGATGCGTCATCTGGGCGGGCCGCACTGGGGGCAATATCTGTTGACTAGTGGTTTCCTCCATTAACAGAAATGTGGCACGATTTGAATTGTGGGACCTGCTGACCGCAGTGTAGGACTAAGGCAGTATCCGGCACACAAATGACTCCGTGTTGCTGTGCCGCTGGATGCGCTGGGGGCCTGTGTCGCGGAGTCTGGAGGTCACGGCGGCAGACTCGTGGCAGGGTGAGGTGCGCCGCCCTGGCAGATGCGTTGCCCATCACGGAAGAGAACCACGCCCAGAGCCCCAGCCTTTTTATCCGCACTCCTATGCTGGAGTGGCGTACGCCGGCCCAGCCCACTGCGCTTACGCTTACAGGGGGGACGGCACAGCTACATGTGCAGGGTCTTCCCCACTGCCTGAGGTAACATGTTTGCGTCCACTGTCCACAACACTAAAAACCCCAGCAGTATATGTCCACATGGACATGTCTGTGCTCTGCATTCTGTGGTCTGTCCAGCACAGCACCTCCACACTTGGCATTGTGTATATTCTTCTTCATGGGTAAGTTGCCTCCTTCACACATACTTGGTTCCCAACTCTCCCCCCATTCTGCACTTGTGTGGCTGAGGGGCCATGCCATTTTCGGAAGGTCCGCTGTCTTGTCCTACGCTGCCTCGGTGGTAGTACGGGGGGTTTGGAGGGGGGGTCCTGGGGGTGGTGGCGGTGGGTGTTGTGGCCCTCTTGGGTCTCCGAGCTGCATGTTCATTGGCTCCATGGCATCTGTCGGTCTTCAGTTGTGGCTCTGGGCTGGGCTCCCTTTCATACTGCAGGTAGTCGTCCTGCTTAGCACCAGCTAAAGGCAGGTGTTAAATCCCTGCAGCGAATGCGCCTTATCGCCTGTTCTTGGTTCGCATCGCAGATCTGACTGGTCGTTGAGAATCGCGCGAAGTGGTGTTTTCGTGTGTTTTTGCACGGGAACGCCTACTCTGCATATCATTAGCGTTAGTTGTCCCACTCATCCGTGGCGATGTTTTTTGCGGTAGCTATCGCTGGTAAACTGGCGATGTTGGAAGTTTGCACCAGCTTGAGAATAGGGTGATAAATCTATCACCACTTTTGCGGCGCTAAAGTGCCGATAAATCGGCGATAAGTCCTTGAGAATATGCCCCAATGTGTGTCCACGTTGCGTTTTGAGCCGTTTCCTGTCGCGGGCACTAGGCCTACCCACACAAGTGAGGTACCATTTTTATCGGGAGACTTAGGGTAACACAGAATTGTAGAGCAACTGTTATTACCTATTGACTTTCGATGCATTTCTGCCTTCCAAATGATAGACAATGTGTAAAAAAGAAGTCACTTTGAAAAATGTCCTATAATTCTCATGCTGGTATGGGTACTCACAATTTCGGAAATGTGCAAATATCTACTGTTTCTAAACTCTATATTGTGTTCCAATTTCAGAAATACATAGGTGTCTTTCATACCGATTTGTCCATGTATATATTTTCCCAAATTAATTGCTATATACCCCTTACATAATAAAAAACCATTGCAAGACGCAGCTCAGTTATTGGCTCTGGGTTTGTCGGGTTCTTGGTGAACCTACAAGTCCTATATATCCCCACAACCAGAAAAGTCCAGCGGATGTAACGGTATATTGCTTTCAAACAGATGTCATAATTAGAAGAAGTTACAGGTGTAAACGTTGGCACAAAAGGCTGTTTTTTCAACTAATTTTCAATTTTTCCTATATTCAACTGTTAGTTTCTATGAAGAAACCTTGAAGCATCTACACAAATGACCCCTTGCTGAATTCAGAATTTTGTCTACTATCTTAAAATGTATAGCTTTCCAGGATCCATTATTGCTTTCATGCCCATTTCTACCATTAACTGGAAGAAGGTTCAAAGCACAAAAAATAGCAAAAATAGGCTATGTCCCAGTAAAATGCCAAAACTGTGTAAAAAATGTTGGTTTTCTGACAAAAGTCTGCTTGTCCCTAAAAGATGGGAAAATGGTGATTTCAGCCCCACAAACCCTTTGTTGATACCATTTGCAGGGAAAAAACCATACGCTTTCATTTGCAGCACTTTTTTCCCATTTTTCCCAAAAAAACACAATTTAGCTGTATTTTCGCTAATTTCTGGGTCCCCTCCAGTGGAATCCACAAACCCTGGATACCTTTATAATCCCTGTGATGTTGGAAGAAAAGGACGCAAATTTGGCGTGGATACCTTATGTGGTCAAAAAGTTGCAATGGCCTAAGCGCGAACTACCCCAAATAGCCAAAAAAAGTCTTAGCACAGGGGGGAAAAGGCCTAGCAGCGAAGGGGTTAAATTGGAGTGGGAATAGTAAATGTATCCCCTTTATTGCCCAACATCTATCTCAAAATGCTTTTTATTGGATTGAGAATAGTAAATATAGCCCCTTTATTGGGAAACACCTTCCCCAAAATGTTTTAGATTGGAGTTCGAATAGTAACTGAAACCCCTTTAGTGTCCAACACCTTCCTCAAAATGTTTTTGATTGGAGTAGGAATAATATGTTCAACCCCTTTAATGTGCAACACCTGCCCCAAAATGGTTTAGACTGGAGTGGGAATAGTTCATGTAATTCATTTAGTGTGCAACACCTTCCCCTAAATGGTTTAGATAAGAGTTGGTTCTGCATTTTTCACATTCATTATTAATATTTAAATTTTTATCAATAATAAAAGTACATAACACAGTTTTTAATTGTTTTATGTTTTTGTGACACTTATTTAGCATGTTAATGTTCAATAAATATTTGAAACATTTATTTTAATTACATATATATTTGTACCCATAAGAAATTATTTTTCATTGTTATGTTCATACAATATTTTAGTTCATTGTTAATATTGAAAAAGAACATAATTTTTGAAAAGTTTTGCACATTTCTGTATTTTTTTGTCTTAAAGTGTGATACATTTATTTGTTATACTATCAATCAATCAGTAGCTTTATTCCAACATTAAATATGATCCTAAAAGCAAATACATAATAATCACACTACATTTTAAAACCATGAAAAAAATTAAAACATACATTAAAATCCTGGCATATATACTCTTGTTTCACGTAAATGTTTTTAACAATTGTAAGTTATTTTTAAGTACATTTTAAATAATAGTAGTAATAATGTTTTTATTACATCTTTTAAACATTTTTTATTTAAATCCCCACTGTTTGCAACGGGGACATGGTCTTTTTTAGTTTCAGTTATAGGCCTATTTTCCACTAACGTAACTTTTGTAGTCTATTTGTGTCATTTTTTTACTTATTTTACTGGAAGTGAGTTGCAGGAAGTTGGTGCTGTTCAGCCGATAAGGTAAGACCTTTTCTAAGTTTTTCTGTAGGGTTTTGGGGGTAGGCTGGATATAGGGAGAACTAGTAAATAGTAGTTATAGTGTTGCTGTCTAGTGTTTTGAAAGTGTATTTATAGTTTTTGTTATTTTGTTTTCTAGTGTTCTGCGTTAGGCCTAGTTAGATTTTTGTAGCAATGTATCCTTATTTTATATAATGTTATGTTATGTTTTTTTATAGTTTAATTGTAATGTTTATATTATGTTTGAAGATCTTGATTTAGAACTTGACGGTCTTACTGCCGTCCTGCCTCAGCGGTGGTCCCAAGTATTCTGCCATGTTGACAGTCTTTCACCCGCCGTATTTAGATGTATGCAGGCTGACACGCCGTCCGTGTCGACAGAGTGTTTCCTGCCGCAGTCACAGCGCACTGCTGCTGATGTGGCAGACTCCAATGCTGCCGAATAGTACTCCATCGCCATCAGGCCGGTGGGTTGCCAATGAGCAGATTTAGGGCCTGACCTAAATCTTGACGGTCTTACTGCTGTCCCGCGGCAGTGGCGGTCTGAAGTACTCTGCCAAGTCGACGGTCTTTCGCCTGCTGTATTTAGATGTATGCAGTCTTATCTGCCGTTTGCGTCGACAGAGTGTTTACGGCCGCGATCGCGGCACACTGCTGCGATGTGGTGGACTCCAATGCTAGCGAATAGTACTCCGTTGCCGTAGGGCCAGCAGGTTCCCGCCGAGCACATTTCCATTTCACTGTTGTGCTGGATGTCTCCTAGCAGCAGTTCCCTGATGGAGGGAGTCCGTTACGGTACGCGCTTAACAATGCACCTTCACCATGACCATTGGATGGATGCTAGTAGAACACATATGATGTCCGTTGGCCAAATGGAAACTCCTGCATACCACACTATAAAACACTCCCCATTTCGGGCCATGATCCTTTGCCATTCCAGTGCACCACAACATTTTCTAGCACAGATTTTGCCAGTTAAGTGAGGTTAATGTTGTCCCTTTTCCCTGTTTCTTGTCCCTTTATCTCTTTTCATGTATTACCTTGTGATTAATTTTTTATTTGATCATATTTCTTTGCATAATGCCAGCCCTCAAAAATCAACATTTTACTGAGGGAGAATTGTCAGACATGGTGGATGAAATCATAAGAGTAGAGCCACAATTGTTCGAGCCCATGTCAAAATACACCCCTATTTCAGAAAAGGCAAATGTGGGCCAGAATAGTCAAAAGAGTGAAAGCTGTAGCTAACAACCGGCACACACAGGAGGAAATTAGGAAGAGGTGGAAGGTCCTGCGGGGGAGGGTGCGTTCCCTGTCCTCCAAGCACCAGAGGACTGGTGGTGGTTCTCCAAGGCCCCCCTTACAACTCATGCTAAAAGGTCTTGCATATCTTGAGGGCTTGACAGGAATGCCTGGTGGAGTGGAGTTTGGTAAGTTAAACGTTACAAAGTCTCACTAAACCTCAATGTCCTGTTTGTTCTCAACCCAGCTGTTGCTGATGTGTTCTGCATATATTTTCATAACAGAGAAACCTCAAACTATCACTATCAGTTAATTTGGATTGTTTGTGTGAATGTATTGTGTTGCACCTAAGATTACAGTTGTCAATCTTCATTACATGTCACATGATGGTATGCTGCCTTTAAGTGTTACAACACCAAAAAAAACATTACCCATAGGTGTGTCACATTGTAAGTGTCTGGCCCATTTCAACGTCATAATTTCCACAGGTATGTTCCTCTAACCATTTTGCAAGTGTTGGGAAGTTGTCTTTGAAATGGCTAGAACTACCATGATACCCTGTTTCTGTTTTGTCAAAAGAGTATTGCTATGTTATATTGCTCATCCTCTCCTGTCTAACAGATTTCAGCATATGGTAAGGTGCCATGTAGTGATCAATCCCTATTCAATGCTCCCTTCAGAAAACGATGTATGGTGTTTTCTAAATGTTGTCCTGTTCTTCTCAACCAATTGAATTGATGTCATGAGTATTGCAAAACAAAGTGTGTTGCTGAATATAAGTGGTGATTGCACAAATTGCCTGTACACTGTTCTCATGATGACTAATGCCAAACATCCATCCAAGTTGTATAAATGTCTGTTTTTAAATCAGCTAGGCCTTAGAATTTTCAATTACACATTTCACCTCTCCACTGAGTTGGGTTGGATGGTTGGGAGATTTGACATATACTTCCTAATCACTTCATAAACATTTCAGGACATATTATTACCTGTTTATTTGAAGTTGTACTGTTTGAAATTGCTATAAAGTAAGGTAACGTAGTCAATACCACTGAAAGCTATCATCATAAAACTCTCTACCTCTTTTTACTTCTAGGTATTTGTCTCAAAAGATTTGGATGTATAATACACACTTTTACTAATAAAAATGTTCTCAGTTTCTCATTAGGTCCAACTGCCAGGTCATGTGGTCAGGAATCTACCACTGAAGAGACCTCCACTCCAGCCCAGGATAAAGACTTCAGTGACAACAACACTCCTGGTAATCTGGATGACGATGAGGATCATGGTTCATCCGGTCAGCATGGGCAGACAGCTCCAGCGAGTCTCACTGGGCCCACATCAACACCTCCCACCCCAGCTGTAACATTGCAGCTAACTGAAGGCTCCACTTCCTGTGTTCCTACCACTGTAACAC
Organism: Calotriton arnoldi; assembly: GCA_963921515.1. Classification (NCBI taxonomy): domain Eukaryota; kingdom Metazoa; phylum Chordata; class Amphibia; order Caudata; family Salamandridae; genus Calotriton; species Calotriton arnoldi. The sequence continues at coordinate 256,602 of CAWUFW010013043.1, forward strand.
AGATCGTGTGCCACCCCAGTCCTGGGTAATGTTGACACCGTAGCACCACCATATCACCCAGGATCCAGTCGGATGGGGCACATAGGGCCAAGGATACAAAGTAGTGGGGTTAGGGAAAGTGGGAGGAATAATGTGGGCCAGCATAGTGAGGCCACTAGGGTTACGCTCACCTAGACCACTATTGACCAAGTCTTGGGAGCCTTTCATCAGTCCCAAAACATGATGGGCCAGGTACTCACTGAGCTTTGGGGAGGTAGCTCAATTATCAGTTGGGGGCTCACAACTTCAATATGGGCTCCCTGACAGGGGTGCTGCTGGACATTTACACCCATATATGCAGGACTTTCTCAGCACCATCTACCCCTTCCTGTGGTCATACAACTCGGGGTCAGTGGAGCTTGTGGAGTTTCACTCATCGAAATTCCACGGAGTGATTGCAAAACTGAATTCTACAGGCAGGTGGAGTTCCATATAAAACCGACACGTAGGACCATCCCTCTCATTTTGTGAATGAGGGTGAACATTAAGACCTCTTTCTAAACACTAAGCGTGCCGCCTGTGACTGTATTGCAAACACCAAGCATTCTTCCAGGAGGGGGTTGATCTCTGAAAGGAGAGAAGGTTCGGGCCCAGGACGGCCCCTTTGGAAACCAGAAAGCATAGGACTCAGGAGTCGGGGCTCTGGTCCCGTCCTGGTCAGGTCACCTACCCTTTGACTGCCTCGATTTGCAGGGGCATACACTGTCCTGATCCTCCACTTTACCCCGGGTATACCTTGTGCTGCACGCACTGTCTAGTTTTAACCCCCTCTTTACTCCATACCTACCTCACTGCCTGGCAGTAGTTCCCACTTCACCTGTGCCTACCTTCCAATGCCAGGCTCCTGAGCAGTGCTGGGCAGGGGCGGGGACTGCTTTACTGCAGCAGAAAATCTCAGCCCACTCCAGGACTTCGCTGCTTGTGGTTTGTTGCTGAGCCCAAGATCGGAAGGGAGGGAGGAGAAGAGGGGATGGTGGCAGGCTATAATCTTCTGCTCTGGATTATTATTTCACTCTGCATACAACAACAGGACATTGGGCTTCGCTAGCGAGGACCTGCTCCCAGCCCAGGAGTTTAATTTTACCTGCTGCTTTCAGTGGGGGGACCCAGCACCCGGGCCAGGATTTCATGCCCAGGAGCACTCCAGGAGCAGAGCAGATCTGCTTTCACTGACACCTCTATATAAGGGGAGTCGTGGGTAAGGACTGCATTGCTGCCAGTGAAACTAGCCAGCGATCATCTGGCAGTGAACTAATTTCCAGCATACAGGTCAGAAGTGTTAAGTGGATGGAATGTTGCATTTGGGTAATTGTGCTGGGAACAGCAGTGATAGTATTCTCTGCTAAGTTACAGTCTGAGTTGAGATTGAGAGATACTCTGGTGTGCACTTTAGCTCATAAAGTGGGGCTATGGCAATGAGGTGAGCTGTAGTCTATGTTGCTGTGCAAATAAGAAGAGTGATGAGATTTTCACACATTTTAACTTTAAAAATCCCTCATGTCTTGGGTGGTGTTTACAGTGTGGCCATGGTCATCATGTATCTGAGCACAACATATTCCACAGAATAGATGTGTTTTGGACAGTGCTGTTATGAATTAAGATGCAATATTTCATCTTTTCTCGGTTCTATCCAGTGGCCACTAGGTGGCAGTCCATCCTCGGCACAGCATGTTGTTTAGAAATCAAGGATTACTCGTGAAAGTTTGTGTTTCCATTGATTTGTTGCCTCCGCCAGCAAGCAATATCATATGGATTTACATTTAATTAAAACATCAACCTTTTGATGAAGAAACACACCCACATCATTTAGTTCAGCAGAGGCCTGATGTCACACTAGCATAGTCATGTGGTCGTTCAGCCCACAAGCAGTAATGCACACAGAAAATAGGGGTGAACGCTTGCCAGGAGTAAAATTGGCTCAGAAATTGGTTGGAGGAGGTTGTTTTGAGAACTCCCCACTCAAAGAGGAGTGCGGAGTGCCAAAAACTCTGTGAACTCCACCAGCGGAGCGGAGTTCACTGCCCACCCATACCTACAACATCTGGTGCATCTACATCTGCCACATAAATGGAGGCTCTGCCACAGAGTGAACCATCTGCAGCCACCCCAGGCCCTGCAACTGTGGATGCACCCTGCACCAGCAGGAAGTGGAGTCCACATATATTACCAGGTGAGGTTGGTAAGACCTCTGCCACCACCAGCAAGAAACCACGACTCACATTTCCTCCAGTATGTGCCTACCATTTACTCTGTGGACTGTTTCTGGACACATTTGCCTTTCTGATGTATTGTGGACATTGAACTTCAAACAAAAGAAAAACAAAAGAAAAACCGTCAGTCTAACGAACATATGAGCAGAAGCAGCAATAATGAGGAAAAACCTTATTTATCAGAGGAGTCCTTTAAAGAGGACGGAATTCCATCTCCCACCGAGGTGGCATGCTTCATCATCTGGAACCTCCTCTTGGTTGCAAAACCTAGTGCAATCAAGGGCTATAACCTTCTCATAAGGAGAAGGGAGCTCAGGGATGTTTTAGAATTTCTAATTGGATCAACTAAGATCCCGTAGAGGTGAAGCAATCAGAATGTTGACAGTGATGGTTGCAGTGCGTGTAGTGAACAAAAGTGAAATGTGATTTAAAATTGGCTACCAAGATCAAAAACTAATTTAATACAAATTGCATTGGTGTCAAATATAAAATTCAGTGCGTATGCAGCTTAAACCATATAACTGCATAAGTCCGAAAAAAGATGGTCTAATTGTTTCAGCCTGTCGAACAAAAATGAGATCTCGGCTTTCATCAGGACCTAGATAATGTATCGCTACTGCAAAGTTCGTGTGAAAAAATACCAATAAGGATAGAAGTTAAGTCACAATCTATGTGGTTGGATATGACACAACCTACATTAACCTGTGGTTCCAAAATAGTGGTCACATGTCACAGGAGTATTGGACGAAAACCTGTAAAAAAAGAGATAATATAAGTGTGTTCCTCACAGTTACGTAAGAATTACAAAACTAAACTATCACTAGAACTGCCCAAAAGTGATACTAACACTGTATCACCAGATACCTAAATGTATATCATATACCATATAGTGTATACCAACTTGTATTGTAGAAATCTTCATATGCTTACCCGTCAATTCACGGGTGCACTTCTCACCTCACCTGGCGTCAGCTCAGGACGTGAGGCACCGCCCTATATGTGAGGTAAAAAGATAAAAACCACTTTCATAGTTTATTTTTCTGTGAATATGGCTACCTCAAGATTAATGTCAAATACTTGTGCACAAACACGGCCAAACTGAAAGCATTGTCCCTTGATGTATCACTCAAAAAAATGTTTAAAACAGAGTGTTATTGCATATTGTATCAGTCTTAAGATGGTAATATGATATTCGTATGATCAAGTGCAGCATGGAAATTAATTTGGTCTGCTATATCTAGCTCACATACCCGTCTATTAGTGGTAATAGTAAAAAAAACAAGCTTCGACATGATCAGAGTGTCAGTATGGTATTTTTGTGATCTAATTCAGCATAAGAACTAACTTTGAATAAAGTCTTTTGTTTTGTTTTATCCCCAAAAGTAACGATAACTGACTCAGAAAAAGCTTCTCAGCTAATCTATAGGATTGACTCACATCTCGATCTTGTATTCATGATCATGTGAAAGACGGGTTTTAACATGCTCCGCTTAATAGTTAAAGACCCTTTGATATATCACGTAACAGTACGTCATGGGTATAATCTATAAAACAGTAGACTTTAACTACCACATAGTTCCTTTTCTGGCGAGTAATCGTCTAAAATATAGACTAAGCATACTCCACTCTTTTGTGGCAATAAAACAACTGGAAATCGTGCACGCATGTACTCACCTGTCCGTCGGTACCCCGGGCCGGACACGAGCTGGAACGGGAGGCAACCAACGGATGGTGAGGCGCGCTAAAATAGGATAGCCACATAATCCTATACCGGTGTGTGAGCTTCCAACAGCGCCCTATTATGACGTCACTTGTAGAATCATTTCGACAAGGACTCATGGGTAGTGTAGTTTTTTAACCATTTGGAATCTCCTGCCGGTTAACAAAGTTCTATCAGCGCTCACAGAGTATTTAAACAAGGAGAAAGCAAGATCTTAACTGACTCTGTACTGTTTATCTTCTATTATGCTCTAAAAAACCTCATGTCAAGAGGTATATAATACTTCTTAAGTTATACATTCATCACATGCACATGTGCCTGGGTTTCGATAAATATTGTGACAATAGCGCAACATGTAGCGATCGCATGTCAGGAAATGTGAAAGACAATCCAGGGAGTTTATAATACCTGCCCCCGCTATATATGTATATATGGAAACCTGGGAGTTGCCAATACCCAGTCACGCTGTATATCGCTTCCTCATAATTACATTTCTCTCACATCTACACAGTCGTGCAAAAGGAATCGTGGGAGTTTAAAATGCCAAACCATGATATATTTAGCGTCCTGAAAACCACATCTCTCCCTTGTCTATAGATAGAAGGCGGAATGATAAAGATGGTATGTGACATTTGTTTATGTGTTATAAACTGGTCCAAGGAATTTCGTCATTCAGCCCCAAGATGTCGCTTTTGAGCTTAAAAACCCACTTCTGTTCCTTAATGAACAAATACCTGGAGATATCTGTCACATGTGGTGGGATAAACGGTTGTTCTAAAACCGTCCATCTCAATTCATCAGCCTTGTGTTTGTGCAACAAGAAATGGTTCGTCAGTCTAGTCGCTTGTCTGTTGCACCTAATGGTGCTCTTGTGTTCATTTATCCGCAACTTAACTTTACGTACAGTCATGCCTACATAATGAAGTGAGCTAGGGCACGTTATCAGGTAGATTACTCTCTCAGTGTTGCAATTAGTGTGTTTCACTAATACCCAAGGTGTCCCTGTGCCAATGTCTATGGTGCGTGTCTGTTCAGTTTGAGGACATGCAGTGCATGAACCACAAGGGTAATGTCCCTGTACTGCCGGCATGTTCCATAGTGTGTTCGTTGTGACTGCTGGTATTAATTTCGGTCTAGTATGTACTAAATTGTCCCGAAAATTAGAACTCCTCTTGAATGAGAATAATGGAGGGGGGATCTTCTCCTGACCCACATTGAAAATCCTCCAATGTTTGCGTAACTTTTTTGTAAGCCATTCGAAAGAGTACTAAACGTATTTACAAAAGTCAATCTCGTCATAGGCGGTTTCTGTACCGGAAGTTCTAATAGAGCATCCCGGTTGTTATTAGAGGCTCTTTTCCATGCTCTTTTTACCAGATGTTTTCGATAATGCCTGTCTTGTAGTTGGTTGGACAGTAGCTTCGCATGCTGTTGGAATTTGTCTTTGTCAGAACAGTTCCTCCGAATATGGAGAAACTGTCCGACTGGTAAATTTTCGCGAAGCGACTTGGGATGATAACTGTCAAATGTAAGTAAAGAGTTTCTAGCCATAGGCTTCTTGTACAGCTCACTACCAAGCCCTGATACTAATGGAAAGATCTGGATGTCTAAAAACGGTAGACTCTCCTTACTGTATTCCACTGTGAAGTTTAAAAAGTTGTTCCTTGTGTTTAACCAGGCATGAAAATCCAAAACGGTTGCTGCTTCTCCCCGCCAGACAACAAAAATGTTGTCTATATATCTTTTCCACAAGACAAGCCGATCACGGAAAGGATTGTTGTGGGTTAAGACTTGTTCTTGTTCGAAGAGGTGGACGTACAGATTGGCTAGACTTGGCGCAAAAATGCTGCCCATAGATGTTCCCGAGATTTGTATATAAATCGTCTCCTCGAATTTGAAAAAGTTCTCAGTCATAGCCAGTCTGGCACACTCCATGATAAAATGTACAGGAGTGATCGTGTCCATCTCTCTGTTGTCCAGCAATATCCGTATTGCATCTAAGGTTTCTTCCTGGGGGATACTGGTGTAGAGGGATTCGACATCTAGGGAAACTAGAAAGTCTGTTTCCAAATCGAATCCAACCTCTGGACGTATTCTCAGGATATCCTTTGTGTCCTGCAAATAAGTTGGCATTTCTTTTACGAGCGGTCTTAGGAAGTGATCCACGAAGGTTGATAAGGGTTCCAAGAGGGACCCTATGCCAGAGATGATAGGACGACCCAGTGGTGGTCTCTGGGCCTTATGTATCTTAGTTAATACATAGAAGTATGGCATCACTGGGTGTGTTGTTGTCAAAAAACTGGCTTCTTGGGGCGTGATCCAGCCTTCCGTTTTTGCTTCCTCAGTGAGATCTGCAATTTCTTTGGTGAGCCTTTGGGTAGGATCCACCTTTAGTGGACGATTAGATCGTCTATCATTCGATTGTCTGAGGCACTCATTCCTATAGACTTGTGTGTCAAAGATAACAATCGCACCGCCTTTATCCGCGGGTTTGATTGTGATCGTGGTATCATTTGATAAAGTTCGTAGCGCTTTCTTTTCAATTAGAGGCAGATTTTGATAAGACTTGTTCTTAGTAGTGCACAATGTCATTGCGTCATTGGTGACCGCTTTTTCAAAGGTCATAACCTGATCTGGTATCAGATGCACAGGTGGTTTAAAAGTTGATGGTGGTCTCAGTCCGGTATTGTGCGATGAAGAATCCGTCAACATATTCTGTGTGGAAGCTTCTTTAGATTTAAAGAAGAAATGTAGACGAATTTTCCTAAAGAACTTGGCTAGTTCACATCTCATCTGGAACAGATCACCTGCATTGGTGGGAACAAAGCCCAAGCCTCTATTAAGTACTGTTTCTTCATCAGCTGTAAGGGTCCGCGTGCTCAGAATTACCACTAGGTCATTGTGTCCGAACTGGTCCCTGCTTTTGGAGGACCATTTTTGCTCCGTGTGTTCGGTGGGGATGGTAACGGGTTCCAATGTACCTGAGGTTGTTGTCCTCTTCTTCTCCCTCTGTTGCGCCCGCGACCTTGCCCTAAAAAAGGCTGGTTGCCAAAGAATTGAGGTTGTGGTTGGAAATGTGGCATGGTATGCTGAAAAGGCGGGTATTGAAAACCCCACGTGCCGGTGGCCACCATGGTCCTTGTTGTGGGCCCTGTGTGTCTCTATTCCAATTTGATCTTGTACGTTGTCCTCTGCCTCTATTGTCCACTATTGTTTGAGGAATCAGAGTCACTAGAGTGATCATCTGTACTAGATGATGAATAATTAGAGCCATATCGTTTACCTTTTTTGTTAAAGACTGGAGGTTCGTACTTCTCACTGGTATATGGATATACCTTCTCAAGTGAAAAGCGAGCCAGGTCTTTTTTAAATTTTTAAATTTTCGTCATCAAAATCGAATCTTTGTGTTCTTTGTTAGTTTTGTTGGTTTCATCAAGATTTCTCTTGAATAAGGTAGTAGAGATCGTTGTTTTTATCTGGCCCTCTAGTGTCTGTATTTCAATCAGTATAGCATCAGCCACACGTTTGGCAGTGCTAATGATTAAAATAAGCCAATCGCGTGTACATCGCCATGCGATTAATTACCAATCGTTTAGAAAAGTTTTGTCTGTCAAAAAGAGCCTAGGGGCATTAGTAACAATCAGACCCATGGGGGCACAGTTCCCCCTGAGATACTACGTCATGATTGCACCATGAATAGATGTACGAGTATGTGATTTCTTCAAATTCAGTAAAGTGTGCCAGTCATCTGGGGCAGTCGTAGTAGTGGTGTGTATAGTATCAAGAATGCTTGGATTAGTCGTTAAAATAGACTGTAATACATCATCATCAAAGGACAGGCCTGTAAATTCGGCCATGTTCAATGTAAAAGTAATAGACCGAGCTAGACAATCAACTTTCTCAATGGAAAGGATAAAAACGACCCGCAGCCTCAGCTGCTTACATATATCAACAACAATAACTTTATAAAGGGGGTCTTAGGGAAAGTTTTAAAGACCAATACGGTTTTGAATCCCCACACCTAAACTGTAACAAACAAAAGAAAAACAAAAGAAAAACCGTCAGTCTAACGAACATATGAGCAGAAGCAGCAATAGTGAGGAAAAACCTTATTGATCAGAGGAGTCCTTTAAAGAGGACGGAATCCCATCACCCACCGAGGTGGCATGCTTCATCATCTGTGTCCTCCTCTTGGTTGCAAAACCTAGTGCAACCAAGGGCTACAACCTTCTCATAAGGAGAAGGGAGCTCAGGGATGTTTTAGAATTTCTAATTGGATCAACTAAGATCCCGTAGAGGTGAAGCAATCAGAATGTTGACAGTGATGGTTGCAGTGCGTGTAGTGAACAAAAGTGAAATGTGATTTAAAATTGGCTACCAAGATCAAAAACAAATTTAATACAAATTGTCTTGGTGTCAAATATAAAAATCAGTGCGTATGCAGCTTAAACCATATAACTGCATTAGTCCGAAAAAAGATGGTCTACATGTTTCAGCCTGTCGATCAAAAATGAGATCTCGGCTTTCATCAGGACCTAGATAATGTATCGCTACTGCAAAGTTCGCAACCAAGAGGAGGTCCCAGATGATGAAGCATGCCACCTCGGTGGGTGATGGGATTCCGTCCTCTTTAAAGGACTCCTCTGATAAATAAGGTTTTTCCTCACTATTGCTGCTTCTGCTCATATGTTCGTTAGACTGACGGTTATTCTTTTGTTTGTTACAGTTTAGGTGTGGGGATTCAAAACCGGATTGGTCTTTAAAACTTTCCCTAAGACCCCCTTTATAAAATGTATGTGAGCAGCTGAGGCTGCGGGTCGTTTTTATCCTTTCCATTGAGAAAGTTGATTGTCTAGCTCGGTCTATTACTTTTACATTGAACATGGCCGAATTTACAGGCCTGTCCTTTGATGATGATGTATTACAGTCTATTTTAACGACTAATCCAAGCATCCTTGATACTATACACACCACTACTACGACTGCCCCAGATGACTGGCACACTTTACTGAATTTGAAGAAATCACATTCTCGTACATCTATTCATGGTGCAATCATGACGGAGTATCTCCGGGGGAACTGTGCCCCCATGGGTCTGATTGTTACTAATGCCCCTAGGCTCTTTTTGACAGACAAAACTTTTCTAAAAGATTGGTCATTAATCGCCTGGCGATGTACACGCGATTGGCTTATTTTAATTATTAGCACTGCCAAACGTGTGGCTGATGCTATACTGATTGAAATACAGCACTAGAGGGCCAGATAAAAACAACGATCTCTACTACCTTATTCAAGAGAAATCTTGATGAAACCAACAAAACTAACAAAGAACACAAAGATTCGATTTTGATGACGAAAATTGAAAAATTTAAAAAAGACCTGGCTCGCTTTTCACTTGAGAAGGTATATCCATATACCAGTGAGAAGTACGAACCTCCAGTCTTTAACAAAAAAGGTAAACGATATGGCTCTAATTATTCATCATCTAGTACAGATGATCACTCTAGTGACTCTGATTCCTCAAACAATAGTGGACATTCTAATAGAGGCAGAGGACAACGTACAAGATCAAATTGGAATAGAGACACACAGGGCCCACAACAAGGACCATGGTGGCCACCGGCACCGTGGGGTTTTCAATACCCGCCTTTTCAGCATACCATGCCACATTTCCAACCACAACCTCAATTCTTTGGCAACCAGCCTTTTTTAGGGCAAGGTCGCGGGCGCAACAGAGGGAGAAGAAGAGGACAGCAACCTCAGGTACATTGGAACCCGTTACCATCCCCACCGAACACACGGAGCAAGAAGGGTCCTCCACAAGCAGGGACTAGTTCGGACACAATGACCTAGTGGTAAATCTGAGCACGCGGACCCTTACAGCTGATGAAGAACAGTACTTAATAGAGGCTTGGGCTTTGTTCCCACCAATGCAGGTGATCTGTTCCAGATGAGATGTGAACTAGCCAAGTTCTTTAGGAAAATTCGTCTACATTTCTTCTTTATATCTAAAGAAGCTTCCACACAGAATATGTTGACGGATTCTTCATCGCACAATACCGGACTGAGACCACCATCAACTTTTAATCCACCTGTGCATCTGATACCAGATCAGGTTATGACCTTTGAAAAAGCGGTCACCCATGACGCAATGACATTGTGCGCTACTAAGAACAAGTCTTATCAAAATCTGCCTCTAATTGAAAAGAAAGCGCTACGAACTTTATCAAATGATACTACGATCACAATCAAACCCGCGGATAAATGCGGTGCGATTGTTATCTTGGACACACAAGTCTATAGGAATGAGTGCCTCAGACAATTGAATGATAGACGATCTTATCGTCCACTAAAGGTGGATCCTACCCAAAGGCTCACCAAAGAAATTGCAGATCTCACTGAGGAAGCCAAAACGGAAGGCTGGATCACGCCCCAAGAAGCCAGTTTTTTGACAACAACACAACCAGTGCTGCCACACTTCTATGTATTACCGAAGATACATAAGGCCCAGAGATCACCACCGGGTCGTCCTATCATCTCTGGCATAGGGTCCCTCTTGGAACCCTTATCAATCTTCGTGGATCACTTCCTAAGACTGCTCGTAAAAGAAATGCCAACTTATTTGCAGGACACAAAGGATATCCTGAGAATACTTCCAGAGGTTGGGTTCGATTTGGAAACAGACTTTCTAGTTTCCCTAGATGTCGAATCCCTCTACACCAGTATCCCCCAGGAAGAAACCTTAGATGCAATACGGATATTGATGGACAACAGAGAGATGGACACGATCACTCCTGTACATTTTATCATGGAGTGTGCCAGACTGGCTATGACTGAGAACTTTTTCAAATTCGAGGAGACGATTTATTTACAAATCTCGGGAACATCTAGGGGCAGAATTTTTGCGCCGAGTCTAGCCAATCTGTACGTCCACCTCTTCGAACAAGAACAAGTCTTGACCCACAACAATCCTTTCCGTGATCGGATTGTCTTTTGGAACAGATATATAGACGACATTTTTGTTGTCTGGCGGGGAGAAGCAGCATCCGTTTTGGATTTTCATGCCTGGTTAAACACAAGGAACAACTTTTTAAACTTCACAGTGGAATACAGTAAGGAGAGTCTACCGTTTTTAGACATCCTTATCTTTCCATCAGTATCAGGGCTTGGTAGTGAGCTGTACAAGAATCCTATGGCTAGAAACTCTTTACTTACATTTGACAGTTATCATCCCAAGTCGCTTCGCGAAAATTTACCAGTCAGACAGTTTCTCCGTATTCGGAGTAACTGTTCTGACAAAGACAAATTCTGACAGCATGCGAAGCTACTGTCCAACCAACTACAAGACAGACATTATCCAAAACATCTGGTAAAAAGAGCATGGAAAAGAGCCTCTAATAACAACCGGGATGCTCTATAAGAACTTCCGGTACAGAAACCGCCTATGACGAGATTGACTTTTGTAAATACGTTTAGTACTCTTTCGAATGGCTTACAAAAAAGTGTACGCAAACATTGGAGGATTTTGAATGTGGTCAGGAGAAGATCCCCCCCTCCATTATTTTCATTCAAGAGGAGTTCTAATCTTCGGGGCAATTTAGTACATACTAGACCGAAATTAATACCAGCTGTCACAACGAACACACTATGGAACATGCCGGCAGTACAGGGACATTACCCTTGTGGTTCATGCACTGCGTGTCCTCCAACTGAACAGACACGCACCATAGACATTGGCACAGGGACACCTTGGGTATTAGTGAAACACACTAATTGCAACACTGAGAGAGTAATCTACCTGATAACGTGCCCTTGCTCACTTCGTTATGTAGGCATGACTGTACGTAAAGTTAAGTTGCGGATAAATGAACACAAGAGCACCATTAGGTGCAACAGACAAGCGACTAGACTGACGAACCATTTCTTGACGCATAAACACAAGGCTGATGAATTGAGATGGACGGTTTTAGAACAACCGTTTATCCCACCACATGTGACAGATATCTCCAGGAATTTGTTCATTAAGGAACAGAAGTTGGTTTTTCAGCTCAAAAGCGACATCTTGGGGATGAATGACGAAATTCCTTGGACCAGTTTATAACACATAAACAAACGTCACATACCATCTTTATCATTCCGCCTTCTATCTATAGACAAGGGAGAGATGTGGTTTTCAGGACGCTAAATATATCATGGTTTGGCATTTTAAACTCCCACGATTCCTTTTGCACAACTTTGTAGATGTGAGAGAAATGCAATTATCAGGAATCGATATACAGCGTGGCTGGGTATTGGCAACTCCCAGGTTTCCATATATACATATATAGCGGGGGCAGGTATTATAAACTCCCTGGATTGTCTTTCACATTTCCTGACATGCGATCGCTACATGTTGCGCTATTGTCACAATATTTATCGAAAACCCAGGCGCATGTGCATGAGATGAATGTATTACTTAAGAAGTATTATATACCTCTTGCCATGAGTTTTTTAGAGCATAATAGAAGATAAACAGTACGGAGTCAGTTAAGCTCTTGCTTTCTCCTTGTTTAAATACTCTGTGAGCACTGATAGAACTTTATTAACCGGCAGGAGATTCCAAATGGTTAAAAACTACACTACCCATGAGTCCTTGTCGAAATGATTCTACAAGTGACGTCATAATAGGGCGCTGTCGGAAGCACACACACCGGTATAGGATTATGTGGCTATCCTATTTTAGCGCGCCTCACCGTCCGTCGGTTGCCTCCCGTTCCAGCTCGTGTCCGGCCCGGGGTACCGACGGACAGGTGAGTACATGCGCGCACGATTTCCAGTTGTTTTATTGCCACAAAAGAGTGGAGTATGCTTAGTCTATATTTTAGACGATTACTCGCCAGAAAATGAACTATGTGGTAGTTAAAGTCTACTGTTTTATAGATTATACCCATGACGTACTGTTACGTGATATATGAAAGGGTCTTTAACTATTAAGCGGAGCATGTTAAAACCCGTCTTTCGCATGATCATGAATACAAGATCGAGATGGGAGTCAATCCTATAGATTAGCTGAGAAGCTTTTTCTGAGTCAGTTATCGTTACTTTTGGGGATGAAACAAAACAAAAGACTTTATTCAAAGTTAGTTCTTATGCTGAATTAGATCACAAAAATACCAAACTGACACTTTGATCATGTCGAAGCTTGTTTTTTTGACTATTACCACTAATAGACGGGTATGTGAGCTAGATATAGCAGACCAAATTAATTTCCATGCTGCACTTGATCATACGAATATCATATTACCATCTTAAGGCTGATACAATATGCAATAACACTCTGTTTTAAACATTTTTTTGAGTGATACATCAAGGGACAATGCTTTCAGTTTGGCCGTGTTTGTGCACAAGTATTTGACATTAATCTTGAGGTAGCCATATTCACAGAAAAATAAACTATGAAAGTGGTTTTTATCTTTTTACCTCACATATAGAGCGGTGCCTCACGTCCTGAGCTGACGCCAGGTGAGGTGAGGAGTGCACCCGCAAATTGACGGGTAAGCATATGAAGATTTCTACAATACAAGTTGGTATACACTATATGGTATATGATATACATTTAGGTATCTGGTGATACAGTGTTAGTATCACTTTTGGGCAGTTCTAGTGATAGTTTAGTTTTGTAATTCTTACGTAACTGTGAGGAACACACTTATATTATCTCTTTCTTTTTCAGGTTTTCGTCCAATACTCCTGTGACATGTGACCACTATTTTGGAACCACAGGTTAATGTAGGTTGTGTCATATCCAACCACATAGATTGTGACTTAACTTCTATCCTTATTGGTATTTTTTCACACGAACTTTGCAGTAGCGATACATTATCTAGGTCCTGATGAAAGCCGAGATCTCATTTTTGATCGACAGGCTGAAACATGTAGACCATCTTTTTTGGACTAATGCAGTTATATGGTTTAAGCTGCATACGCACTGATTTTTATATTTGACACCAAGACAATTTGTATTAAATTTGTTTTTGATCGTGGTAGCCAATTTTAAATCACATTTCACTTTTGTTCACTACACGCACTGCAACCATCACTGTCAACATTCTGATTGCTTCACCTCTACGGGATCTTAGTTGATCCAATTAGAAATTCTAAAACATCCCTGAGTTCCCTTCTCCTTATGAGAAGGTTGTAGCCCTTGGTTGCACTAGGTTTTGCAACCAAGAGGAGGTCCCAGATGATGAAGCATGCCACCTCGGTGGGTGATGGGATTCCGTCCTCTTTAAAGGACTCCTCTGATAAATAAGGTTTTTCCTCACTATTGCTGCTTCTGCTCATATGTTCGTTAGACTGACGGTTTTTCTTTTCTTTTTCTTTTGTTTGTTACAGTTTAGGTGTGGGGATTCAAAACCGTATTGGTCTTTAAAACTTTCCCTAAGACCCCCTTTATAAAGTTATTGTTGTTGACATTGAACTTCAAACAATTTTGGTTCCTCAACTATGGTTTCATTCATCATGACTGATTTCTTTACTTTTTGATTTGCTTTTTCATTTTCACCCAGTTTAATTTCTTCATGTTTAGTTCAATAAATTCACAACTCAAAAACTCATAGACTGGTGTTGTATTCCTCAACTCTATCATCCATCTGTTTTCTTCCATCATAACTTTACAATGACAAAAATCAAGATTGTGTAGTCATAGATAATTTGCAAGTAGGTAATGTTTATCTCAAGTTCTCAACCATGACTCCCAAAAATGTCATACCATTAAATCATCTGCTTCTATGTTTATTCCATTTGAACAATAATTGTCCGCCAACATTTGCACTAACATAGCAATGCATACATGTCACTGATACACAGTGTCAGTTTTCACATTTCCAGGTCCATACCTTCCCAACATGGAAGAAGGAGATATATTCAAAACAATCAGGTTGACTAGGCAAATGATTATTGACTCATGTCATCAGCTTGAGCCAGATCTTCTGGCTCACATAAGGAATCCCACATCAATAACACCAACATTTTGTAGACAATGGATCATTCCAATCCACTGTTTCAGTATCTAGTGGAATGTCACAACCAAGTTTCAGCGGTGTGCCACAATAAGTATATGCTACAATACTTTTTGTGTGCTTCTGCTACAGAGTATTGGAAGGATCCTGTGGCCACAAAATGAAGTACTGCCTTGAGTTTGACAACTGGTGTTATAGATGTGGGATTTCTGTGGTGAGGCTGAAGATCTGGATCCAGCTGATGACATAAATCCAGTATAGTTTGCCTATTCAACTTGAACTTCTTGACTATATCCCTTTCTTCAATAGTGGCAAGGTCTGGAAATGGTTTGTACTCCTGAGGATGCTGTCTCCTCACTCTTCCTGGAATCATGTCTGCATTGGATAAACATTTGTCCATTTTTTACATTTTCAACAGGTAAATATTTGATAATTACCACTAAAGTCATGTAGTTGTACAAAACATATATGGTTAAACTACATATTTTAATACAACATTTGATTTTTGTCCTTTATTCTTCACAAATTACATTTCTAGCCTCAATCAAAATATGCAAATAATACATTAAAAATGTATTGTTTATACGTTCATTTTTTTTATCCAAAAATACCGTCAACAGAGGTGTAAACAACACTTGCATTTCAGCACAGTAATGCACTACATATAAATGTTTATTTTTAAAAGAATGAGAGTACATCAAAGTTTGAATATGTAAACAAACTAGCTTCCATTTTGAGCGGTGGTGACGCACTTAACAGTCACAAACACACTATTTTGAACTTCTAAAATGGCGTGTGCCTGACCTCGCCGATAAGACATTTGGAATCAGACGGGCTCTGCGGAAGTTGACCCCGTAGTGGGCGGTAAACACCACGATGGACACAGCCATAGACTAACATTGGTGAAGGTAACCTATGAAGGCCTATGGCTGTGTCTGTCTATGCTGACGATGAAGTACATGTACGCGGCGGTTGGAAAAAAGGTCACTTGCCTACTAACACTGCTACCATGAAGACTTCCTCCACTTTTGCTGCTGTTTGTCACCTCTGGAAGCAATCATGCCAGGTCGAGAAGGTTAGAGGGCTCCTGTCTTTTTGCAAGAGGAACTGTAGCTGCTGGCACAGGCTGTCCTCTCCCTGTATGGCCAGCTCTATTGCTCACCAGAGGAACAGGTACATGTCTGAAATATATATATATGGGAATCTGTCTAACAGTTTTTTGTTCCATTAACACAGTCCACAGTGTCCCTTTGAGTTCTTGAATGCAGGGTAGTTAGTGATGTGAACTGTCATATATTTAGTTCCTTACAGAAGGCAATGATGTTGGGGATTTCTAAGCTCTTTACAATGTTAAAAAAACAACAACATTAGTATGTATTGTGTGTTTATAGCCCTAGATTCTAATTAGGTATATGGAGAGATATATATTTATGTATATGTTTAATCAGGAATTTACCCACATCCCAGTTTATGCATATTAAGAAGATAACTTCGGATGAAAACAGATGCTAATCAACCGTAGAAGATCACAAGAAATTGTATGAAACTAGAGGATATCCTAAAGATCTCCTAGACAATACCGTGCTTGAAATCATGTCTATGGAGAGAGAGAAATTAATTTAAAAAACCTCAAAAAGAAATCAGAGACACCGGTTTTAGTGACAAGGTTTTCTATCAGTTCATCTATCATTAAGAAGATCATAAAAAAAGATGGGAGCTATTACAATGTGAGCCGGAGTTTTGCTTAATTTTTGTGAATCCACCTATATTTGCATACACCAGAAAACAAAATCAGAAGGGAACATTAACAGCACCAAAAAAGAACTCCACACAAAAGTGGAATGGTATGAAAAAATGCTCTAATTGCACTCATTGCAATAATGTTATAATGGGCAATACAATAACTCATCTACTAACGGTACAAACAATCAAACTCAAACACTCATCAGACTGTAATATAAGCAATGTGATTTACTCTATTAAATGTCCATGTGGACTTATGTATATCGGCAAGACTGAGAGAAAATCTAAATTTGAATCACAGAACATAAAAGTTTAATTTGGAATAAGAATTCAGTTGTTTCTTATGATCATTTGCACACATAACAAGATATATAATGCTCACCAACATGACAATACCCAATGGCCTCATTAAATGCAGTTGCTCTGTATGATCATCCATATACAACAGCAATAACATACACAAGATGTTTACAATTTCATAACTTATATAAACAGTTTCTTTCTATATAAATCATATAGTCTGTTATGATGGTATTATTGAGACTGTGAACATATCATATGGTCATATAAATAGTATCTTTCTATATAAATGTCATAGTCTGTTATGTTGGCAAAATTGAGATAGTGAACAATGATACATGTTGTGAATATAAAAGTTAGGTTAACTCATTCTTTATCTAATTTCTTTTTCAGACTTTGCTTCTTTCTCACAATCCTTGTGTTTTATTTTGGTTTTCTGCACATCTACATTTTACGCACAGAGATACAGACAATCAGCTTTTCTTAGCGCAATGTTGGATTTACTATCCAACTTGATTTGGTCTTTATTCTCCTTTTAATTCCATTTGGCACCTTTCAAAATGGCGGAATCTATTTAGCATAACAGCCGTTCCTCGCTCTCGTGGAGTCCTGTTTTTACGATTAGCATCCCGAGTCTCAGGTCACCTGTTGGCGTTACCTATAGTTTGAAAAGGAAAAGTGAGGTGTGGTTTGTATAGCCGGCGGATTAATAGCTATTTATACAAAATCAGACTATGGTCGGAATTTTCAAAACATTCAATAAGAAACTTGGCTGCTTATAGTAATAGCATGCTACAGCCGAACTTTCAATCAAATCTAAACGCACATTTATAACATTGCAGGATCAAGGCAATAAGCGAAAGGGAAGCAGGAGCATAATTTGAAATGCTGTTTCCCCGATAATCTCAAGGTATGAATAATGCACAGTACACAAACTAAATAGATTTCAATCATCCATATAATGTTAATAATCGTGTTTATTTATGATGTAGGAAAGCATTAATATTAAATAAAGAATATAATTTATTCAATAAAAATATTGCGTATCTCCTTCCGTTTGGAAATTTGATCACTTTTTTGACATGAGTGTTACTATTTACACTAAGCACTTGGTTCACGGCTCACGGGCAGATTATGTCAGCACATTACTCTTCATAGCATTCCGCATGACACGTTGGTTCTATAGACTTCACATCTGAAGTTCACCAATATTACTATAAGTTCTACATATGTCTTACTGACGGGCGCACGTTTCTTTAAAAGTCTGTTCTCCTAACTGAACACCTCTTTGGTTGATGGGTCTTGCTTTAGGTTCTCACGTTTTATACTTTTGTTTTACTTTCTTATTCCTATCTTTTAATTATATTGTTTCTGCATAAGAATGTGCTAAATATTGAATGTATTTCCCCTGTCTCCTTACTTTGTTTCTAGTTTCCCCTGAAGAAGGGATTGTCAGATTCCGAAATGCATTGGGCGTGTATCATATAAACAAAATTGCTTTGGATAGTTATATTATTTTGAAAATGGAGGCATCATTTATGCCAATTCGTTTTTTGTTTGAAAAAAGATTTCTAAGAAATTGTTGAAATCGACCATAAAATGTACACATTGGTTATCTTGATTAAGATTGTAAATGCATGTTTTGTTCAACTGGGAATCAAAAAAGACGTGATAAATTCAGAAGTAGTGCATGCTATTTTCCACACAATCATTATTGTCTAGTTCTCTGTAACATTACATACGTGCAACAGACAAAACACGTTCCAGCATAGCACTCAATAACTTAATTACTATTGTATTTGTAGCACTGATAAAACAGTTTATTTTGATATAACTCAGGAGTGCATCGTACACTTATCTTTAAGGTGTACTATGACCCTACCAGACAGATTGACTGTGGGGGCCACATACCCTAGACCTTTCCCATACACACAGGGAAGAGACAGAGATAATTACTCTCTCCCTTCCTTTTCTTGTTAGCCTTAGAGTCGTTTGCTGTGGCCATTCGTCAATGTGAACGGATAAAAGGCATAGAGTTGGTGGGTGGCTAATCAAGCTACTGCTCTATGCGGATGATATTCTTCTCCTCATTAGTGACTCAGACAATTTGGTTCTACATTTAATGTCTCTTATCGTGGCCTTTGCCATCTTTTCCCCGGTACAGATTCAACTGGTGGAAATGTGAGGTGTCCTACTCAACAACTACCTCACAATCATGGCTTCCTCTGGAAGTTCTCTGAGCTCAAATACACAGGCATCCTGGTTAACAAAGGGCTGGAGGGCATGATTTCAGCTAATCGTAACCCGCTTATGACTCAAATGAACAGAGACTTCCTCTGTTGGTCTTCGTTACATCTCTCCCATTGGGGTGTAGGTTATAAAAATGCTAACAGCTCCTAGGTTTAATTAAGTCTTCGGTATGATCCTGCTTAGGATCCCCAAAAAAACTCTCCAAACACTAAATAATACATCAAAAACTTTATCCGGGTGGGCAGGAAACCCAGACACAAAACTGCAAACCTCTATTTAAATATGAGAGCAGGCAATCTGCCACTGCCAGACATGTGCGTATACTACCTTACCCACCACTTCTCGCAGCTGGGATATTTCCTGACATCTGGTAGGGAAAGCTCTGCATGTGTGTCGGGAGAACGAGCTGAGGTGCAAGCCCCACCTGGTCTAGCATACTATACAGTGCTTGAGCTTTCTCCTCTTCCATGTGCTCCCTCACACTGACAGTGATATGGTCTGTCTAGAGGGAGGGATGCCAATAAACTTTAAGATATGAATGGATTCCTTCACCGGGCAGCCCCAATATGGTTGAATATGGTCCTCCAGATAGGACGTACCACCTTCAATTTGCCACAGTGGACGGAGGAGGGAATCATCATGATTGGTGACCTACAAAATAGTACTGAGTTCAAATTGTTTGATAACACCTCAGTATTAGCATTATCGTCAATTGAGTCACTGCTTGATGAGCAAACTAGGTCCAGACCCACCCATTTTTTCTGAGTCGCCTCTACGCAAATACATAGACTCATGTGGACTGGGGGCTCAACCTGTGTCCCTATACTCAAACAACACTATACAGGAGACCAGGACACATTGGCATGTCAGATTAAATGTGGACTATACAGACTAAGACTGGATGAACCTGCTAGACAAGCATGATTGAACCCTGAGGGAGGTCCAGTTGAAGTGCTCTTACTTTAAGGTGCAGCATGACTGGTATTGGACCCCATATAAACTGAGAAAGGTCTGTCTCCTGTCACATGCCAACTGTTGGAGATGTGGGGAACCTGGATGTTACCTGCTATGTATCCTATGGCCCTGCCTGAATTTGATTCAGTGCTGGATGGCCGTTTGGCACACACTACATAACATCAGCCTCTGCGATTTTACTGAATTAACCAAAAAAGCCATTCTACATGACATTTCAGACCTAGACGACAGTACCTCGCACTGGAGATGATGAATGTCGACGGCTCTGATGGTGGTGAAAATCTGTAGGTAAAGACACTGGCACTCACTGATTGTACAAGAATCATTGATTGAACTCTTTTGACTGGCAAGTTATAAGAGAACTCAGTGATGACGTTTGATGATGTGTGGAGCCTATTCCTATGACTGGCAGACCACTAAAAGCCTCCTCATTGGTATCACTATGCGGCAACATGATGTGACACTGGGAACAAAGACCCCTCAGTCTCAAAGGGGGCTCTCTCTATATACACAGATGTGGGCCACAAACTCTGACCCGGGAGGTTTACCGATTGGGAACGACAGACCAGACAGGTGTAGTTGGATGCTGTGTCACCCGGACAATATGACAATGTTGGCCCTCACCACATGATATATATACTTGAAGTGTGTTTATACTAGAGAAAGAGGAAGGCGTTTGGACACTGGGGGGTATATCTTGCTGGCAGGTTGCAGGGGGGACTGGGATGGGGTAGTATTTCTTGATGTGAATTTCTGTGACACTGCTCCTATGTGTTAATGTATTGCTTTATTCCTTAAAGCTATGAGATATGAAGAATTTATTAGACCAGAGTGTTGAGTCTGTCCTGTTATATTGAAAACCAATTAAGAAAGATTCCCTAAAAAGCCCAAAATAAAAAACCTGTGAATTATAGGCTACTGAACTTGTAATATGGTGGACAGGGTATCGGTCATGCTTTGACAGTCTATCCCATCTGCCAAAGTCTAAGTAGGACCCTAGGATGTTTCCTCAGTTATCCCCCATTGTACTATGGCATGTCTGCTCTTACATAATCTCATTAAAATATTAAACAGTTCTGTATCAATAGGTACATCTGCTAGAATGCTCCAGAGCAAGTGCCATAGAAAATTATCAAAGGTGGACTGAAGAGCAACATAAACAACATCCAAGGATTCCTTTTTCAAGGTGCTATATTATTCCATCATGTGGGTTAGGGAAGTGGGGATTTAGGTAGCTACTAAAGCACATTTTTTGCAAATATTGTAGTGGCTGACAACGATGGCCGCTATGTGGTCGTGATTGGCAACTCAAGGGGAAGGACTTGGCCCAATTGGGACTTTATGCACCAAACACTAATGACAACCTTTATTATTCCAAATGAGGTTAGTTGATGGTGTCTTGGGCATCTCAATACTATGGTTAGAGAGCATGTATTGCGAAAGAAACCTTTCCATCATGTACCTGATGTCTTTTTTTGAAGGACACTTCAGCTGAAATTTCTGAGGCAGGCTTGTTAGCACAATAATGTATTAATATTTGATTCATATTGTGTTTTTAATCTCTTGAATGCTGTAGCTAAGGAAGCTAATGGAAGAGTCTCGATTACCTTAGATATGGTTTAGTGCTATAAAGTTTTAAAATGACAATCTAGTTTTTAATTTGCCCAACATGTGCTAACACTAGTAATGCTATGCTGAATCTGTACTTTTACTTATTGTTTATGAGTAAAATGTGTATAAAAACCCCTAGTTTTGGGAGTGATCCATTAGACTTTAATTTTTCTTCATGAAACTGTATGATTAGGCTGAAATTTTCAAATTCCTTTTGTTACTAGAGATTTCCTTTTGTTACTAAAAATGGTGTTTGTGTTCTTTATGGACCTGGCATGTATAGACCTTTTGAATCATTTCTACCGATTTCTGACTTTGTACTCTGTCTGGGGCTTCATGTCATATACTGCATTATTTTAAATGGCCTATTCTAAGAATTTTGTAATGAAGCCTTTTATCTAATTTTGTTAGGTCTGATGTCGTGGAGGGTGGTGTCTCTTATCGCTAGATCAAGGGTGCTGAAGCCGAGCAGCAAGAGGTCAATTTTAGGGTAAAAATAATAGGGTTTAGTACATTTCTAAAAAATATATTAATTTTGACCCAGGGGGCCTCTGGGACTCTACTCCAGAAGGCCTAGGGAGTCAGGGTCATGAACCTATGAACAAGGATCACATATGGTTATAAAGGCTCAGCTCAAGTGACAAGTTCTTGTTCTGAATATCTTTTCATTTTACAAGGACTTGGGGGGGCAACTAGAGCTTTTGCTAGCAAGGGGGGCAGAGTGTATATAAAAATTCCAAAGTTTGTTTACTAAAGTTTGTGTTAAAAATTACCATGTTTATAGAGAAAATTAAATCTCTGATTGCCTAGTCTAGTGGCAAATGTTCCAATATCAAACACATAGGCCTGCATTCCTATCCCAGACGGACAGACCATCCGACCGCCATGGCTGTGGACCAAATCTGGCCGCCAAGGCTGTGAACCAATCTACACTGCATTACTATGCATGCAGGCCTCTCCTCCGACCGTGGCGGTAAAGCTATCAGTACGGAACCCGGCAGTCGGAAGGTACCCGTCATGTATCGTAGCGCATTGAAAAACATAGAAAAGTATAGTGGAGTGCACAAATGCCCCGGCATGATGCACGGTCGTCGCCAAATACCTGGAATGGATTGAGGCAGCTGCAAAGCTCTGTGCATGCACCGCGGTGCATGCAAATCGTGTTCATGTATGATTCAAATTCAAACACAGCTGATGTCCATCACCAAAGTGGACACACCTACAAATCATGCTCAAACGCACACCTCATTCCAGCAGTCCCTCTTGTACAAACACCAAACCAAATATTCCAGTCTCCTGCCTCCATACCCACCTGTCAGCCATCTTGTAGCTGAACTCCAACTTACATGCAGGTAGCCATTGCTCATGTCTGGGGGTTCTGGGGAACTGAAGTCACTACATCTCCCAGCAGGCCCTCTTGTACAAACACCAAACCAAATGGCCCAGTGCTGTCTGTCCAGAACCACGTGTCAGCTATGTATGAGTAATGTACCAGGGGATATATTGGCAATGTAATCTCATATACCTAATATTCACTACAGGTTCAAAACCAGTATGTCAATGATGATTTTGCTGTCTAAAACACATTTCAAGTTTAACATTTTACTCATTCCTTTAAACAGGTGGATCTGGTATGACGTCCCAGAGTCAGGATACCGCCCAGACTCCATCTCCACCCCAGGATCAAGACTTCAGTGATGCTGACTCTCTGGGAGGAATGGACGGGGAGGACCGAGCTGGCCCATCTGGTGGGGCTGGACAGACAGCAGAGGTGACTCTCTGCACGACCACAACCACATCTCCCACCCCAGTGGTAACATCTGTGTGGACCTCTACCCCAACAAGTGCACCTAGCACTGTCGGCAACATCTCCTGCCTCCTAGTCCAACCTGAGGAGGAGAGGATTAACAACTCTCTCAGTGAGAACGTAGGAGGCAGTGTGAGGGTGCAGCCTGTGTCAAGGACACAGGTACATGGGGGCCGGGGTGGTGGGAAGGTTACAGGGGGCCAGCAAAGTGCTGCCACTGCTGCCATTGAAGCCCAGGCCAACCTAAACAAACTCCTTGCCATCTATGAGCACAACCAAGGAGTGTTGGGCCAGGTAGTAGGGGACGTTCGGGAGATGAAGGAGCAACAGAGGTCCATAAATCAGCGACTTGAGGCTCACAACCAGAACAGTGTTGAGCTGATTGGGATGCTGAGGGAGATAAGTACAACACTCAGCAGGGCTTTTCCACCATCATCTGCCACTTTGTGTGGTACAACATCTCACCCATCAACATCTGCGTCTGCCACAGAAAGTCAGGCCCTGACTGAAGAGGAGTCCTCAGACACCCTTGACCCTGTAGGATCATGGTCCGGGTCGTCCGTGTAAAAATCCTGGAGAATCAGGTGGCAGTGCACCAAACACTGCCAGGAAGAGGCGTTGCACATGTTGTCCCACTTTATGTCCCACAGCTTCACTTTGTTGACTCTCCCATTCCACATTTGCATTTCTGATATGGGGAGTTTTTTGGACTTTGGACTAGAGACTGTTTGCTACTACCATCTTGATTTTATCCACTAATACTGACTACTACTCTCACTCTTCTTTTCACGTCCTCTTACTCTTAATGTATCACTTTGAGCAATACAATAAAATCTCTATTCACAGTGTTTCAGGTTCCTGTGCCATCATTGACATCTAGCAAGGTTCATATTTCCCACATGTGTTAACCCAAATCTGACTATGATCAATTTGTGTATGTAACAACATGTGGAGTTTTCACTATGTGCATATGAGTCACACTACCATCTTACAGCAACACAGACACACAAGTGAGTAAGCTCATTGTAAGTTTATTATTGTAAACCAAATTTTGATGTGAATCAATGCTCTTACAGATCCAGTAGCAGAAAACAGTGAAATTATCAATATCAGGCACACCAATGCTCATGTTGAGTACTGGACAAAATGGTGGGAGGTGATACATCTCACAATGCTAACACATTTTGCCACATTTCAGTTAGGTTATGTCTACAGCTGGGGACATAGGGATTCACTCACACCTGGAATACAACACCAGCGAGGACAAATAAAAGAACAAACATTAGAAATGCAGGTCTAATTATAATCTGGGTAGCATCCTCTGGTAAAATTTCTCACAAACGTTATCAGTGGTGTACCACATGCACCATGGCTTACAATGATTATAGACATCGTCAGATACATCCAGTCCATTCCTATAGAGTACTTGGCTAGTGTGAAGAGAAAGGGATGTTCTGGTCCTACTACCACAATCTGTAGGAGCACATGATGACACACATTTGGCAATATAAGCAACACACAACTGTGAACAAGCCCAATGAATTAATTGAACTCCCATCCTATCACAGTGCAAGCAGGCCTGGAATCAGAGTTCTTTTTCCTAAGTCTGTCCCAAACATCTCCAGGAATAGTCCATGTCCACTTTGTACTTTGTAATAGCATCACATACTTGCAGATGTCGTAACTTAGAAATGCCCTTTAGAGGATGGCATGGTGAAGGTACCTATGACAGAGCAATACATAGAGATAAGTGATTGATCCATACCTTGTTAACCAAACACAGTGCAGTTGTCTAGTACACAGTAGCTCTTCAAAAATATGATACACCCAATAACAAATTTCAAGCCAACATTTGTCAAGAGCAAGCTCCACAAACATCATGTGCATTGAGTGTTCAACATCTGTAAAGAGCAAACATTTACCCAATAACAATTTCCTCACATCACCACAACTGCTGTCACTTTAAGAGGCTAAGTAATTAAAATGCACATCATACTTACACTCATGAGAAGAAGTTTTTGATGACCCATTGATATGTTAACTCCTCCCTCTTCACCATTTTCATCTTAATTTGGCATTTCTGGATCAACACCCAGTGACACCTGCTGGTCACCTTCCTCTTCTATGAGAGGGATTTTGCGTCGAAGTGCAAGGTTGTGAAGCATACAGCATGCAACGGTGATCTGACACACCTTCCCGGGTGAGTAGAGGAGGGCCACCCAAGTCCGGTCCTGACATCTGAACTTAGCCTTCAGGAGCCCAAAAGTCCGCTCCACTGCCCGCCTTGTTCTTCCATGGGCAGCATTGAAGCGGACATCCTCCCTTGTGTCAATGACCGTGTGGGGTAGGGATATGCGGAGTCTCCTAGATTGAAGACGGATAGGACTGCAATAAATGTGTTACACATTATCTCATCATGCAACATGACATCACCCACAAACACAAATGTTGGACATGTTATACTGACCAACAAAAAGGCCCTCTCCGGTAGTAGTCGTGAGATCAGTTGGGGGACAGCGCTGTTACGCTGTACGAAGGAGTCATGGGCAGAACTAGGGAATCTGGCACAGACATATGATATGTATAAATATGCTAAACAAACCACTTCCACGTTGATGGCATGGGGTGCTTCCTGTTCATTGCCTTGTGGTATCACCAAGCTGACATGTGTGCCATCTATTGATCCAATAGCATGCGGAAACTGAGCCAATCTATAAAAGTCTCCCTTCACATCGGCCAAATCTTGAAGCCTTGTGAACTGGATATAGCTGTC
The DNA here is from genome assembly GCA_963921515.1 of Calotriton arnoldi. Lineage (NCBI taxonomy): Eukaryota > Metazoa > Chordata > Amphibia > Caudata > Salamandridae > Calotriton > Calotriton arnoldi. The sequence goes on from CAWUFW010013043.1 coordinate 283,030, forward strand.
CATGTGTTTCAACATGGCTGCAAGTACATCACGTAGTAGGCGACTGAACATAGGTTGTGACATTCCTCCCAATGTGGCCACAGTATACTGAAAGGAACCTGTAGCAAAGAAATTTAGTGCTGCAATCACTTTCACCATTGGTGTAAGAGCCATGGGATAGTTTCTATGAGCACGTAAATCAGGTTCCAACTGTGCACATAGATCCTCTATTGTCTGAGTATCAAGACAAACCTTCATGATTATATCTCATTCTTTCATAGTTTGGAGGTCTGGGAAAGGTCGGTATACTGGAGGCTGTCGTCTCCTACCTCTGCCATGGAACCTATATGTGGAATGGAGATACATGGATAACCTCACAATGTCCACATTTACATTCACCAAGGGACACACACACAAACGATGGGAAATCTCAATAAATTACAAGTTAACACATACACTGTTCTTCACATCATGGACTACAGATTACTTTCATGGATGGATGGATGCTGTAAGTTATATGTAAGTGACTGTGATGCATTGCTCCAAAATAACTTCAACATTTACCACCTGTGCCAGTAATTACATGCATAAAAAGCTATCAAATTTCATTTGGAATATAGTAAACTGAAGTGACTATGTCTACACTGACAATGCGAGGCAAACTTTCACTACCGGGACATGCAGCATCTGCTGATTTGAACAACCTGCGGTAGGTGTACTAAACAATGCTGTCACAGCCATTGGAGCAAGTTGTAAAATGCAACCGCTGTGTTCAGATGTAATGCTTTGTCCAACATCACAGACTGCCTAAGGTGATGCATGTATTCGCTAATAGGATATGCCCATTCATCACCCGCTGGCTGATTTGAACCGTGCGGTAGGTGTGTCCGAACAATGCGATCACAGTCATTGGAGCAAATTGTAAAATTCAACCGCCGTGTTCAGAAGTAATGCTTAGTATTCCATCGCGGACTGCATAAGGTGGTGAATGTATTTACTAATAGGATATGCCTATTCATCGTCCGTCAGCTGATTTGAACTGTGCAGTAGCCGTGTCCGAACAATGCGGTCACAGCCATTGAAGCAAGTTGTAAATGTGATCGCTAAGGTCCAATGTACATGCCCGTTTACAGTAAAGACCGCCTGTGTTTTGTATATAAAGGTTGCTGATGCTAACATTTCCACTGGCCTCAAGACACTGATGCTAATTATCCATCCACACTTGTAGCTGCTGTTTGCCATCTCTGGGAGCCAACATGTCATGGTGTACAGGCAGAGGCCCCTATCTTCACTCCAGAGGAGCTGGAAAAACTGGTAGAAGAGGTCCTTCCCCTATACTGCCAGTTCTATGGCACACCAGAGGAGCAGGTGATTACAGCACAACCTTATTTATACTATTTATACATAGACTTTTGACTATAACATGCCACACATTGTAGTTCTAATGTACATGGTGAATTATGATTGTGACATATATTAGGTGTTGGTCACAACATAGGACTGTGACAGTCAAGGCATATGTGGCACAGCTAAATGTTGTTGGGACAGATTAAAGGTGATGGTCATACAGTACAGGCCCAGACATCAGTTGCCTGCACATAGCTAGGCATTTATGGACCAACTGTGTGAGAATACTGACTTTCCACATCATGTAACAGCAGTTATGACAAGTTATGTTGTTTCATGGGAAACGTTGATTATGTGTCCTATGATTGGTGTGTAATGGTATTTTGATCTTATTAGGCAATACCACCAAGTGTTCAGCACACAAGGCATAAGCATACTTGTCTTCTGTCAGGTGCAAAGACCTCACAAACACCCACACTGTGACACAGTACGCTACATTCACATATATGATGGGCAGTAGAACTATGTTTGTTAATGGGATCTGTGGGCATGTGATGATCAGACAACATCAGTGATATGAGAATGCCATCCACCATGGCCCTGGCTTGATCCCTGTATATCCCCCTAAGTCATAGATGTACACAGGACTCCCCCTGTGGACCTTTAGATCTGGAGATGTTGGCAGAAACAGTGTCACAGGAATTTGCATCAGTACACCTAGTGAAAGTACATTGGGTATGGTAAATGATGATAAACACGCATCTAAGACTACTGGTGATGTTAAAAACAGGCTCTGTGTTTGTAATTGCTTTAGCACAGGCCCTTAACTCCAACATGCTTCATATTTTCAATGACAATAGGTTGTACCTACAAGCATACAGGAAAATGTCCATGTAAACAATACCTTTACATCTGAGAGTTTGACTATTCTGATTTGCAGTTCAAAACAGCATCTCTACCGGTGTCAGATTGTGAAATTGTGCTGCATTTATAATGCTATGTCAATATTGTGCCAAATAAAACTTGCCACATATGGCATACACAGTAACCCTTGTTCTCAATAATGTACACACAGACACATGCAGAGGTCGTCAGAGGCTCACTTTAGGAATCTTCATATTCATTGATCCACATACTTATGTTTACATCTACATGCAGGGCAGGCCTATTGTGTTCATGCAATCCAAAAAATGGCATCTACTAAGTGCAATGTGGGTTTTGAACTTTTGCCCACATGCATAGGAAATCATGTATGTACACTGTTTAGTTGTCTGTTCGTAGGAGCTATGCAAGTGTATCCTACTGGAGGTCAAATTAGTGTATGGCATTCATCAAAATTAACTTGCATGACACATGTGTAGGTGGCCAAGGGTATGTGATGTCAGGGCTGTGGTGTGGTGCATTTAGACATTCTTGAGATTGATGGTAGTACACAGAAGGAGTGATATAGTTTACAGTATTGTGTTGCCAGTATTTTAACATGTGAAACTCAAATATGTCATGTATCCAATGTTGTGTATTGTTAATGTTAGCTGTGTAGTAGCTCTGTGTCACCATAGCTGATGACTTTATAAGTGTCATTTTCACTCAGTATCTACATCTGTTGCAACCATACAGATCAAGGCCCATCTTAAGGTGAAGAGGTGCAAAGCCATCACCCAAAGGGTGAGGAACATGGGGGGTGCTCGTCGGCACAGTGCTCACTGAAAGAAGAGGGGGGGACCTTAGAAGATGGACCAAAAAGTTGCAGAGGTCAAGCTGGGCGTATTCTCCCACGGCAGACGGGGCACTCACCGAACCCTGACCCCCCTAAAGGCCGGCATACTGGCGGTGGCATTCCCCAACCTTGTTGAGTGGTGGTGCGCACAAATGCAGATAGGAGGTGGGGGTGAGTATTTTCCCCAGTATGATGTCAGACATGACCTTATTTTGTTTTTCACTTCCAGGTAGATATTTAACATTTTAGGTGGAAGTATACTCATGTTCCACTCAAGGAGGATATATTTGCATGTGTATATGTAGATGTAGGACCATGTAGTTATTTTAAGACACTTTACATGTGACCATGATTTAGCATGCAGAAGTCAGGCATGTCTTTCCAATGTTAAGCTTCAACATGTCTAACTATTTGCAGACAATTACTACATCATCTTTGTTAGGTATTCCTGACAATGATCCCAGATATCTCAATTATCAGCCTTGTTTCTGGAGTCTTGCTGTCACACTACTGTGTGTCTTTTGATGGTGGACCCCTCACTTATGGCATGTGATACAATACACTGAGTATGTAGACACTGAGCACAAAATCAACTTGGTAAGAGGCCAATCTTGTGTAGCAAGATGTGGCCCAAAAAATATGTATGCCTATATGTTGTTGCTAACATGCTGGAATGTGTGAAGTCCTTAGTTGCACTGCCATACGTACCACTGCTCCATACATGGTGAAGAGGATGTCCACGTCGTCCTGACAATTCTCAACATTATATCATGTGTCAATGTGTACATGACAATTTGAAAAAATGAAGGGTATACAGAGTATGTGTCAGCATGTACTGAAGCATGCAGACATGTGCTTGTGAGTCACACCTCAACATTGACATCCATCATTATACAGGTCTAATGTGGAAGCATTGACACAAATGCTTGTACATGCTTCAAAGAATTTTGAGCTATGATCCATTGCAGAACATTGTGAGGTGTATGTAGTCAGGATGTATGCACATGTGCATCTGTGGATGGCCATTATGTGGCTGGTGAGGTACCCCAGGGAGTGGTATGCTGACCTGTTGTGCTCATGGGTGTTTCACTATTTAGCGATACATAGCCGTTCATTACTTATCAAGTGAATAGTCTCCCCAATTAAACATGAGTAAGCCCGCTTTGTGGAGTCAACATTATCACCCCTCATGTATAACAAACTTTCAGATGTCATTTGGACGTTTATCGATGTTGTTAAGTTCGTAGGCACATGGCAGTCAATATGGACTGGGTATGTTCTAATACAGACTAAAGTGTAATGGACATTTACCCTCCTTAAAAACAACAAATGATCATGTTAGGTCTACATTAGGATTTTTTGTGTTACATTTTGCACCTCCATAGCCTACTTTGGGGAATGTATCAATGGCATCATCCGGCTTTGAATCTGATTTAAAGTGTCCCATGTGAAGTACCAACCATGTATAATGTGCACTTCACAGTGATGTTCATTCAGTTACTCTGAAGATACAGCCACTTCTCTGTAGCAGAGCCCCAGCTGTTGTACAAGTAGTGTGTCACTGAAACCTGAGCTGGAGGGGATTGCAGGCCCTCATGACAATGTGAAGTGCAGGTTTGAATAGCTGCATCCCATTCAATGAGATTTCTTACCATTCGTATGAGATAAGGACCTAGTCAGACAGCTTGAGGACAACATTTGTTTTACAAATCTGGCAGGAAAATGGATGTGATGACACATGTGGTTGGAGATGACATGGTGATGACACAATCATTTGGGTCTATGCACAACTCAATCTCCATTTATCTATGTCCTCATGGTACTGTGGGGGCAAACTACGGGCCACATGTATCAAGCATTTTTGCATACGCAAGTGGGTCAATTCTCAGAATCATCCCATTTGCGAACGTAAACATTTTTTTTCCACATGTATCAAACCCTATTTTGAAATTCAGTAACCTGTTACCAAATCGCAAAATGTGTTTGCAATTCAGGATTTGGAATGGACGTTTTTAGGGCGTCCCTTCCAAATGTCTAATTGCTGCTTTATGTATGAATGTTTTGTGACCGTGAATGTAGTTGCAAAACATTTGCATTTACCACCAACTTCAAGGTGGTGGTAACCCATTCGCAAACCCCTTCCCCTTTGTGAATGTATGCAAAAAATTATTTTGAGAGCAGACAGTGGTCCCACGGACCACTGCCTGCTCTTAAAAAATGAAATGTGACCTATTCATTTTTTTTTTCTAAATGCAACACGTTTTCCTTTAAGGAAAACGGGCTGCATTTAAAAAAAAAGATTGCTTTATTTAAAAGCAATCACAGACATGGTGGTCTGTTCAACCCAATAGGCCACCATCCCTGTGATTTGGGCGATTCCTAGGGTGTCGCAAATTGCGACATACCCCATTATTTTTAATGAGCTAGGTCGATTTGTGACTCCCTACAAATCGCTATATGAAATTCTGGGAGTTTCATACATTTGTAATAGCGTGGCCCTAAATATAGCTTTACAATCTTATTTAGCAGCTATTGTGTTAATTGTTGTGTAATGAAATGTTTGTATAGTGGGGTCAGGCTGTTCCAACTTACAATTTTCTCTTCTTGTTTGAGCATCACCCCAGGGCAGTGAAGGAGACAGGGGCAAAACAGAAGGGGACGCAGCTGGCCACAGTGGTGACATCCTACCAAGTGACACCGAGGGACCCAGTGGCCCGGAGGATGATGGGAGAGTCACAGAGGAGCTACAGAATGACTCATCATCAACTTCATCTGGCTCCAGTGGATATTCCCCAGTGGTGGTGGTGGACTTGTCTGGACATCAGTCTGCTACATCTGTATCCACCACCCCCGCTACCATCTCCATCCTCCCTGCTGATCCCCAACTAGCTGTCAGGCCCCTCTCTTCTAAGCAGGGAAGAGTTTCCTTCACCCCAGGCACCTCGTTCCCTGCCTCTTTCTCCCCTGCTGCACAGAGTATGGAGGCTGTAACCTCCTGAGGCATATCTCTGTGGGTTAGACAGCATTAGCACTACTGAATGCCCTCCAGGTGCAAACTTCCCAGAAAAACATGATGGTGTTGTACCTGGAAGGAATTCACACTGGCATGTCTGGCTTGCAGATATCATTTCAGGCTCTGGCTTCCACACTCACTGCAGCCTTCCAACTTTCCCATTTTTTCCACCCACCTCCTGCCCCTTCCTCAACCACTATCCCTATCCCCCAAACTGCCCAACACACATGCAAATGTCATGCAAGCATATCAACAGTCACACACAGCACAAGCAAGGACAAACATAAGTTGATTAAAACCAGCACACCCACTAACCATGCAGTCACCACACTCACTACCACTTCCATGACTCACACAGAGACCACAGCCACAACACCAGCCACAGCCACAACCACCATCAGCCAGACAGACACCACATCCACAACACCAGCCACAGACTCAATCACAACAACACACACTGAGGCCACAGCCACAACATCAGCCACAGACACTGCCACCATCAGCCAGACAGACACCACACCCACAACCCCAGCTACACAGACTTCACACACTTCCAAATACAAGCCATATCGCACCACAAAACATACATCACACAGATCAAACACGCGCTGCACACGTATCCACATCTCAATCCTCACATCCATCTACCTCCAAAACCCAAACCCCTACCATTTCTCCTCAAGCGAGTCGCCAAGATCTTCCCCTGTGTGCCTGTGACCTTTTCCCTACCACAACTGCCCCATCCCTAAACCCAAAAAATCTGGATTCCCTCCCCTACCATACCCTCTGACATCTATGCCCACCAAAGCTGACCCCTCTGGTACCCCAAACACCCCTACTCCCAAAACTATGAAGCAAAACAAAATGTCCTGAGTCTGGTCCATCCACCCACCCACCCAAAAAATCCCCTTCCCCTACCTACCTCAGTTCATCTGCCAAAAAATCAAAATCAAACTCTTTCCACCCTCACTATTCCAATCAGTACCCTAAAGGGATGCAAGATCCCAAAAATGATCCTACCCAGCCCTCCCAATTCTGATTTGTTCTCTACCACACCAAAAACCACACCACCCAATCCCAAGGCCATCACTCCCACCCACCTACTGCACCCTGCCTCAACCGAACCTAATCCTCCCCAGGCCCAAACCAGCCCCACCAAACCAAACCCCCCCCCACCCCACCCCCATGACAGAGAGGTGCCTGGACTAAACATTGAATGCCCCTTTCCTGGGGATGGTTCCCTGGCAGTGTTCTTGACAGAATTGGTGACTCTAGTTGCACTTTGTTATACATTATGAAGTGACTGAGACTCTGGGTCGATGTAGCATGGTTTTACATTTGTACTATGTCCCAGCTGTGGAATATTTGTATTTGTGTGCCATCTGCCACGGTTAGTAAATCAAGTTGCCTTGAGGAATGTTCACATCTCCAAGCTTCAAGTATTATGAGATCTGTGTATTCTAAATGTGTGACATATGTGATGAGTAGGTATAAGTTTATATATGTTTAGGTAGTACATTATACTCTTGTATGGTTGTTACTTTTGCAGCACATGTGTGCATTTTCATAAGTGCTCTTCGAATATTCATCTCATGGTTGTTTGACCGGTGTTGGTGCTGTGGGGTTACTGTTATTGTCTTCCACTTACACATCAGCCACATGGGGATTGATAATATATGTGAAAAGTTGTTGGTTCCTTTCTAGGCCATGGCAATGATCCTATGCCCATGTTGACGGAGTTGCAGGTGCTACCTGCACTATGTCCTTGATGTGTTACCTTCCAGGAGTACAACTGACTTTGATATCCACATCTTTATGATGTCTTACAATGTTGCCTTTACATATATGTGACATAAATAATTGGCTGTCCGATTGGCCAGGCTTATCATATTTATGTGTGTGATGTTGGAAAGTTCATTACAGTGTTTTTGAAGTGTAGTACTTCAGTGTTTGACACAGACATCCATACAGTTATATAATCTATGTCAATCGAAGATTTGACTTTTTGATATTGGGAGTGTGTCAAAACTTATTAGAGTTATGTTCTTCATGAGGAGGTGTTGATTTGTGGCATTGTTTTTTTAACTGTGTTATTCACCTGTTTCTGCACTGACCACACATGTAGATTTTGTGAGTGGGTGGGGGTTGATTTTCTCTGTTGTGTACATAGGCAACACCATGCAGATGTGATAGGTACATACATTTAGTGAAGTCACTTACAGGGATCAACTACTTATATTTAGACATGGAATTCAACACCCTAGTCTTGTCCACAGTGTGGTGGGGCTGAGGGGTGGTGTGTTGTGTGAAATACATTGTTGATGTATAGTATGGCTCTAAGTTGTCTGCGTATGTTGTCAGTCAGGTGATGTGCATTCTCTGTTACGTTTCTGCAGCAATGCTTCGCATACGCACTGGCATATGCAAAAAGTCTGTCACCTCTGTAATAGTTGGTTTTGACTGTTTTGTGAAATGTGTGTTTGTATGTGTTTTTGTTGTCCTACACAACAGTACTTTGAGTGTATTGAGTGTCCTGGTGGAACACTTTCATATGCGTGGGTCTGGTCCTTGAGGAAGTGGCTTACTAACATGTGAGCTGGACATATGTATTTGCCATTTTGCCACACTCAAATGAACATTTAGGTATTCTTCCATTGCACAACATCAAGGTATCTGTGGACTGATTTTACATTCCATCTACAGGTATTCAATGTTTTTATATGGCCTTTGGGTGTTACTTGCCTTGGTAGTAGGAGCTACTACTCAGACTTTTTGGGAAGATATTTATGGTGCTGCTTATGTGACCTAACAATACTGCTCATTGACGTTTAGGGATTCTCATTGGCTGTTCCATGTGTGGCAGTTGTATGTGATTCTGTTGCTGAGTTGGCTATGGTTCATACTCTGAGTGATGGGACTCTTTTCTGCATCATCTTTGGCCACCTGACGTTAATGGCCCCGCAACTAGCAGAGGCAAATTTATGCCCAGGGCTTTCAATGGGATGAAAAAAACTTGGGGGGGGTCTCTCAAAGGGGCGTGGCCTATGTAGTTAAGAGCACGACTGGCATCTTGCTGTTTCTGTCATTGCATCCAGATATATGATTAAGCAAGTAACACTATACCTACAACAAGCCAGCACTATTGGCTTTGTGAATGGTTGTTTGTTGCATGAGATAAATAAGCAACAACTATGGCTTTGATGTATATAATATTGAAAATGCTTCAGTTCTGAAATGATGAGACTGTGAAAGAACTAGAACAAGTCTCTTGGCACGTTACATTAAAGGGAGTGAAGGGTGGTACAGCTGCAGAGTTAACATTTCTTTTTCACCCAGAGGGGGTGGGCAAAAATGGAGAGCCTGACTGGGACCCATCTCAGCACCTGCTATTTAGACCCGCCCCCTTAAAGGCCTGTGTATGCTAATAGTCATTCTTTCAAAGGTCCCTTCTGGCCCGTCATGTCTGAGTGCTCCAAAAATTTGTATAAAGTAAATGTCAGCGTGAGTTCATTTGCTGACATGTTGCTCATGCCCCCCCCCTCTCCTCCAATGAACAACACTATTGGGCTGCTCTAGAATGGTGGTGACTGAAATTGATTATGAAGCATACATGTGCAGCTGATGTGTCACTTACCGGCAGTGGCATCCACGAAGATTCGAATTTGGTCCGTGAGCAAACAGTCCTGACAAGTATCACGCATCAGGTGTGACGCTCACGCATTTCAGTGTGGTGTTCCGCATCACCGCACTGAAATGCATTGTCACGCATTTACTGCCACTCACCAGCGCGCGCCACCGGCGGCCCCTGTGCACCGTGCCACCTGTGCACCGGCTCTCAGCCTCTGCTGCTCCGAGACGTGCTGCCTGCCAGCAGCTGCTGCTTGCTGGGCTCAGAGTAAGTTAAATAGTTAAAGATTGTCTGCTCTCAGCTCTGGAGTGGCTGAGAGTGCTACAATGTAACGAAATCTGCCCAGCCTCGTGCCTGGCTCCAGGCTGCACGTATTCCCGAAAAGTAAAAGTAATGACAAATCTCAGCTCGGACTACCTGACAGAGGGGATGTTTTTCAATTCCTATTTGCTCTGTTTTACATGTTTTTTTTCTTTTTCGAGACTGGGATTTCTTGTATGGGCCGTAAACTGTAATTTCTTTTTCATGCGAGTGATTTTGGTGTTTTAACACCAGCATAGAGGTTTTAAAGCAACGGCTGGCATATATTTTGGAGCTAGTTGTTTGCCAACATGCAATAGGATCTCCAATCTTAACTGTGGCGAAATCCGCAGACAAAGGTATGTGAAAATCTATTCTCAGCAGAAAAATGCTGGGAGCATATAATATGGGAGAGAGAATGAAAGCGAGGTAAATTAGAAACAGTGTCTACAAAAGGTAATTTCAGCAACGGAAAATGTATGTTGTTAGTACCAGAAAAGACATTTGAAAAGTGCACCATACCTGTTCAAGTTTACTAGATTTAAAGTATGTGTACATTGATTTAGAGTTTAATAGTTGGAGCTGAAAGTGGCAAAAATGTTGACTTTAGAACGCTAATGTATTTTCAAGAGCACGGTATGGTTTATCTTGCTTTACGCGTGATATTAGTGGAAGCAGCAACATCAGGGCCGGACTGGCCGTAGCGGGCACCGGGCGTTTCCCCGGTGGGCCGCTAGGGTGGGGGCCGGTTTTGGGCCCCTGGGGGGCCGTTTTTGTTGTGGGGGTCGGCAATATCGGCCCCCTTTAACAAAATCGTCCGAAACCGGCCCTCGCAAACTGCTCAGCTGCACTCCCCTTCACCCTGGGAGGGGGGCGGCTGAGCAGTTTGCCAGGGCCGGTTTCTGTTCCCAGTCCGGCCCTGAGCAACATCGTACCGGTTTATGAAAAGTTCAGGTCTTTAAACGATCCTTTGTTTAAATAATCCAATTAAATCAAAGACAGATAAGCGGAAATCCACCCATTGGAAGGTACAACAGAAATTAAATTTTTCCTTGCAGGCGAGGTGTGAGCTCGCCTTTAATAGAAGAGATGCAATTCCAAGGTGGGGCTTTTCTGTCTGTTCCCAGAGAAAATACCCATATATTTAACCTGTGTGTATCGGTCACTCCTAGGGTGTTTTGCTGGGTGATGTGTAGTTGATAAAGGTAAACACCGTACCTGCCTTGTTCCCCATAGTCCATCTTCCTGGACAAGACATGAGCGCCAGATTTCTGAGGCAGTGGAACTGTTTGGTGCCTCACACCCCAAGAGACACTATTTATGACTGGGTGATGCTCGGGGCCTTGAGACACTTGCCTGTTTTCATGCACAATTTATCTGTAATGGTGAATGACTTAACACTCACAAATGTTACACACAAAAATGGACAGAATTAAAACTGAATAGGAAATAAATTTTACTGGAAATGTGTGGGTGCAAAGCTGATTATTTGAACTTCGGGCCTCATACCGAACTAAGCACATATATGCCATTTTAGTGCATACACTCCACTTTTTGTGAAATTGGGGCCGATTCACAAATGTGTAAACCTGCAACTGCAGTCACCACTACGCATGGGATCATCATCAGACTTGTGAATATCAGGAATTCATAAATGTTTCCCGAGTACTCCTGAAATCGTGCGACAGTGACAGGTTTCCAGCAGTACTCTTGGAAAAGTTAGGTGAATTTCCATTACCCCAAAACTCATCCTCCCTGTTCCAGTCTAGGCCAAAAAATTACAGACATGAAGACTGTGATGCAGTTTCTGGATTTCATTCCAGCTGTCCTTACTATAATACTTTTTTTGAGTATCAATGCACATGCATAGTGTAATTACCAGAACCTTTGAGTACCCAAGTGTGTATAATCTCTCTCAGTCTCTGCTAAGGTGTGTTGGTAATGATTTATAATAGCGGTTTGAGTGCGGTCATGATCAACTGCCTGCCAGTGCCCTGTGAGTTGCTGACGTTCACACAGTCTAGTCTCTCTGTGGCGTACATAGTACTTTTCAGGAGCCCTGAGCATCATAGTTGAAGTCACACTTACTAACTCGTTTTGGGGCGCCCCGGTGACGGTCGGATGACTCTAGTCACTGGTGAAGGAGATAGTGTCACTCATAGTCGTTGAAATGTCACTCATAATTACACTGAAATTATGAGAATGTCACACATAAGCAATCTGAAACCTTGGCAGCTATGAAACAGGTACAGTATGGGCATGACATGTAGCATGGCCTCCATGTTGGCACAGGAAATAGACAGCTGCATGAAGGTTCTTGTCGTGTTTTACTCCCTCCCTTTCGCATGTTTGAATGTGGTGGTTCGACCGCTGCGCTCGGCTCATCTGAATGACGCATCGTAATTGGGCAGGCGGTCCGTACGCAGCTGCACTCTCTGACAGCCTCCATTGGTCCGTTCCGAGAGCATCAGGCTCTGAATACTCTGTCGGAGCCGGACGGTCCGCGGCAGTCGTATTTGTGTGCGTTTGTATGCATTGTAAGTTGGCGGTCGGAGCGACTGCTTCCGACATGAACGCGGTGGTCCGTCGACTTCCAAAAGTACCACGGAAGCCGGTCACATCGACATCGGAATGACCCCAATAGTTTACTGGGGTATTTAAACTTGAAAAGTGGGAAATCACAAACCTTTTGTACAACTGTCTTCTCCAAAACTCATCATTTCATTGCTCAAGGAGTTTTAGAGGGGGATGCCAAGGCTTTTGGGAAGTATATTGTTACACCCCACCAGTAAAGACGAAATAAATCTCGTGTATTAACTTGGACCAATACTTACTTTACATGCACTAGAGGTCCTTGGTTCCAAGAACTGCAATAGAAAGTTGTCTACGTCTCTAAATTACATTTATCTCAAGGACATAATCCGAGAGCTCGTGCTGCTCTACTTTTTGTTAAAATAAAATGTGTCCTTCTGTTCAAGTCAGGATGGCCAAGGCTCCCTCAGTCTCTCGTGTACAGATTTATTAATCAATCCGAATCAAATTATTATCCAAGCTGATGCAATGTAAACAATACGACGTGTACGTAGCAGAAATGACCTGGGTTTTTTAACTCAAAATTAATATAAATTAATCATGTAATGTTATTAATGGTTCTTACAGTTGTGAGTATCATTTCTTCTTGGACGTTGAAGTTTTCACCTCAGGGTTATGAAAATCTGAGCCTTATAATTTGTATGTGTGAGATAATCGTGCCAAGAATATCCAATGTGCAATGTAGGCGTCTTTGAAGCCTGTTTTTTGCAATCTAGAGAAACAGGAGCAATAAAATATATCAAGGTTTCATTACTGATAATCATTAGTTTTTCTCAAAGACCATTTATGATGCCCTGACGTGAAACTAGTGCTAATTAGCTTATATGAGCAGCAGGAACTGCAACTGAACTAAACTCTTATTATAAAAAGCCCTATTTATACACCACAAAGACGCATCTAAAGGAATAGACCTTGTTGTCGAACATGATAATATTCTGGGTAGATTTCAAATGATCAATCCAAAAGGGGCCTGCTCCAGGTGACTGTTAGAGGGTTTTAAGCCGTAAAGGTCCTGCAGCAGTCAGGTATTAGGCATTGCAATATTTGCATGTATACAAAAACACGTACTCTCACTGTCACATCTGTGCATTCTTGCTGAGAGAGCATGCATGACGTCACTTTTGCTTCCTGTCAATTTACCCCGAGTGTATGCCAGGAACGTGTTTATACATATTCGCAAATGATTACTTTCTTTGGGGAAATTAACAGGAAATGCGTTTTGTTTTCAGGAACAGAAGCAGGAATTAGAGGCATGTTACTGAACGTTCATCCAATTCACACTTTAGGGTGAGATGCTTACGTCACTGGGTTTAATGATGAAAGAAGATCATAATTAAATAGAAAAACAATTGTCACGCTAGTGACTTTTCCCTTTAGTTTATTTACTCAAGGCATTAACATATATTTTTTCCAACTGTTTCTTTATTTGAATTTCTACTGCATACTATTAAATATTACATACACACAAAAGGGATATATCAGGCGATACCCTTCTGCAGTATTCAAGATTGTAAGAGACAAATTACATGTATCAATCACCATTATTTTCCATCGTTCTGACCAAGAAAATTGATATTTTAACAGCCTTTTCAACATGCAACCGCTCCAGGACCATCATTAGTAATATCAACAGCCCTCTGGCGCAGATGCCCAAACCACACCACATCACCATGCCCAGTCCCGCTAGGACGCTCGATGGCATCCACCCCACAAATTCAAGGTGGTCAGATTTGGCTTGCAATTTTACCACGTACTCGTCCTATTTTGCAGCTGCTGGTTCCTTACCCCCTTGTTTAGAGAGTCTATGGAGCGTGCCTGTCTCGGTACTTCCTCCCGTTTTCAGGTCTTTGTGCCAAAAATTAAAGGCTGGGAATGTCGCTGATTTCCAGACAATAGCAATGCGTCTTTTAACCACAACCAGCATCAGATCCAGGAATCTGCTCTTGAGCTTGCTATTTATGGTCCATGGCATCAATCCCAGCAGACATATCTGGGGTTCAGGAGCTAGGTTTCCAACCACAATATCTGAGGTCACTTAAACCACCTTCAACCAACACAGGGCAAACCAGTAAGAAATTGGGTAACTGGTTGAGGGAGTCAAACCCTTCTCCCCTTCTCAAACAGCAGCCACAATCCTTGTCAGGGTGAAGTCACAAGCAAACTGCAAATTAACCTGTGCTCAACCCTCTGGTAGCATGGCACAGAGCAGTCAGGATTAACTTAGTATTTGTGCAAAACTTCACTGAGTAATAAAGTAAAAACAATGCAAGAAGAATCCCACACCAGATTAGAAAAACAGAGCACGATTTAATAAATAAAACAGGACCAAGAATCTAATCAGTAGAACCGGAGATATGCAATTTTAAAGATTTCTGTGAAAATAGTGCCAAAGAGCACAAAGCACCACCTGTGGTTATCTGGTCGTGTAGGACCGGGACAAAGGCGCAGCACACGTTCAGGCTGACCGAGATAGAGCATGGGCTGGCTACAGGGACCCAATTGGAGCCATTGAACAAGAGTACCATAAAACATGGTTGCAGGGCATAACGAAGTCCTGCGTCAAGCAGCCAAAGTGATGCAAAGTCCAGGTCAGAGCTGCAAGGCTGCAAAGCGAGGTCACTGGTCATCGTTGAGTAGGCCCCAGATGAGGAGGCTAGCAATGCAAAGTCCTGTGTTGAGGATGCATTGTGCACTGGTTGGTTCTGAAGGATCTGGAGGGCTTGCAATACGAAGTCCTGCATCGTCTTTGAGGCTGCCGTTGATGAGGGACCTGCAATGCGAGGGCCTGTGTCAGGGATGCGTTGCACAGTTGTGGTTCCGATGAGGCCGTGAGCTGTGAGGGAGATGCAAAGTCTTTGCAATGGGAAAGGCCTCGCAGCAGAGGAGATGTATCAGTTCTGCTCAGGGTTGCGCCATGCAGCTGAGGAGATGTGTTGGTTCTGCCAAGTTCAGAGAAAGGCTAGTAGAGCACCTTCAGGCCTACATCTAGGGGCCAGGACTGGAATGGCACCACTTGGCAGGGTAGGACTTACAGTTGCAGAGTCCATGTGCTGGTTGCAAGAGACTAGCCCTTGGAGTCACTCTGGTGCTCCTCAGTACATGTTACAGGTCCAGTCCATCTCACCCAAGCAAAAGGGCAGCACAGTAAGGCAGCAGTCCTTCAAGGCATCAGTCCTGCAGAGTAGCAGTCCTTTTCAACAGCACAGTGGTCCTCCTTCCTGGCAGAGTCTCCCACAGCTCCAGAAGTGTACTGAAGAGTTGGTGTCTGAGGTCCAATAATTATACCTGGTGCCTTCTTTAAAGTGGGAGAAACTTCTAGACCTTTGAGGTGCTCAGGTTTCCTGCCTCCCCTGTCATGGCTTCAGACTAACTCCAGGGGAGTGTGCAGTCCTTTGTGTGAAGACAGGATGTAGTCTATTCAGGCGTAAGTGGGACTGGGCCTAACTCCGCCCTCCCATCCTGGCAGTGATGACCCATCCAGGCACACATAGGCTCTCTATTGCTATGGCTGTCTAGAAGGAATACACAAAGACCAACTGCCAACTACACCCAGGCATGTGACCCAGAGACAGCCTGCAAGCACTAAAGGGCTAAGGCAGGAAAATGCCAATTTTCTAAAAGTGAGGAATGACAGCTGGTATGCACTCAATTTGACAAGTAATACTGCAATTTCAACCAGTGATAACAATACTATGAAGTGTGCTGTGCACCTGAAGAGGAGGTACAGCCCGCCCCCTACTCAAAAAGTGTGTATTATGCTAGGCCAAAGGTCATAGCCTTCAGATGCATTACGCTCGAAGAACTCTTCAGAACTGATTGAATTTGATGAAATGTGTGTACCCCTTATATTCAGAATCAGAGCAACGCTAAAAACAGACTGTTGCCGTAAACTTAAAATGAGTCACCATTCCTGTGAGAATCTTAGGTGATATTGGAGGACTGGTTCTGAACGTTAGAAAACTATGTCACTTCATTAGGAAAAGTACCACGAATCAAACATTTGAGAGACCAGATCAATATGAAGGTAAGATTTCATACCTGAGAAACTAGGCTGAGCCTAACTCATAGATGACCATGAGATCCTGAAATAAGCGCAACACGCCATGTCCGTAGAGACTGCCCAATATTTACACCTGCACTTCAGACAAGGTTGTTTAGCATAAGTTTTGTTAGTTGTCAGAATGGTTCTCAGAGGCATCTGTGGTGTTTATAGTGGAGGACAGTAGCGGCCCGTGGTGGAAGTGCTGCCGGACGGTGACGTGGGGCGGGGGAGGGGCAGGGTGGGGGGTAGTAAACTACGGAATACGGCGCCCAGAGGTAAGTAAACAAACAAATAAATAAAACAAATTTTGTTGCGCGCGCTGCAAATGCCATGGATAATTAGAAATTCAAGATGCTCTGTGTAATTAAACCCTCTTTCTCAGGGTTTGTTCCGCAATCCACATTTTATTCCCCCAGAGTACCCAGCCAAGCCCCGTGGTAAATCCCAAGGCAGTCAAACAACACTGAGCAGTGTGTAGCACAGGCTGCTCATGCAACAGTTTCAGCAGGTTGAATGTCCCTGCATGTGCAGGGGTCCTTCCAATCTGGTCATGGTCAATAGGTCAGAACCTGGGGTGCTGTATTTGTTGATGAGTGTGTGATTGAGGGACAACACAGTCATCTTTTGCAACATGGAGCCATCATTACTGCTTCTATGATGGTGCCCCATGCCGCATGAGTTTCCCTGCATATCTCCAATCCAGTCCAACCCACTCCAGTCCAACCTGCTTTCCCATCCGCAGTCAGTCATGTCCGTGAGCTGGCCTTCCAACCAGCAGCCTTCTCTCCTCAGGTCTGGGGTGTATATCCTCGTCCCTGTTAGCAGCGGTCCCAATATTGAGTCCTCTTTTCTCTTTGATGACTCTGATACTAGTCTGTAGTCATGCAGGCCCGCCTCCTCCTACCACCCTCGACTCCTCCTGCGCCACTTGCACCTCAGCAAATGATTCTTCGGTGCCCGCACTGCCCCTGGAGTGCACATCACCCACGCTCACCTAGGGGGCCTACAACTCTCCTGGCCACAGGACGAGGGAATGTCTAAGAGCTTGACTGGCTAGCTGGATTGCGGTAACCCATTTTCGATCTTTGATATATGCAAAACTTTCTAGATGTAAATAAACATATAAATTCAGATTCAGAACTTTCAGATAAACATTCGGTGTTTGCAGGGACCACCATTTGGGGCGCCTTCAGGGCCCTAACGTCTGTGTGTCCACAAGCTGGTATCAACAAAGTGGCAAACAAGACAGACATGCATTTTCTATCCAAGCATCATTCACAGTTAGTACAATGTTCTACACATAAAATTAAACAGCATTCCCAATTAAATTTAAATAAGCCTAAGCTATTTCACACTGGCTTGCTATTACCAGTTATACTTCGATGAAATGTTGGTCCATTTAATACCAACACATGAGGTCTCAGATTACAAGTACTGAGTTGAGGTAAAAACAAAGTTACAGGAAATACAAAATGTAAAGTGCTCAATGCTAGTTATTTAGAATCCGGCAGGCCATACATGAGTCCTCGGGGTGGCAAATGCCCCCCTTTGCCAGCCAAGAAAATCAACATTTGCCATAATATGAGATCCTTTCCATCTTGGAATCTTGGCAGGAGCATCTTTGGCAAAATTGCAATACTCCTGGCAGCCATCCCATGGCAGTCAGTTGGTATTATTTTTTATTTCAGAAACAAGCTCCCACAGCTAATGTATTATAAAACGCAAAAGACATTAACCATGAAATGCAGAGATTTCTCCCTTCGTGTGGGACCATTGTTGTGTGTTTTCCTACTCAGGACTACCATGCCTCTCATAGAAGATTCATGCAGAGAAAATCTGCATTGACAGCCATGCCCTAAATAGGATGGTGCATCTGGCATTACAATAGTGATGGACAGGCTGCCAATAGAGGAATTCCTTTCATTTAGGTTTGTAATTCAATTCTTTATTAACTTTAGTACTCCTAAATGCCTTCTGTGAATACCGAAAGTCGTAAAGTTAGGATTTTTCTCAGTTTAGGAGTAGTAAAGTTAGGAATCCTAACTTTAGTACTCCTAAATGCCTACTGTGAACACCTAAAGTCGTAAAGTTTGGATTTTGTCTCAGATTACTTTTGTGATTCGGGCCCTAAAGTCTCTAACTCGGCCTCCGAGATTCACTCTAACCCTGACAAAGAAGAAATCTGGTCTATACTTAAGATCTTATTACCAGAAAATATAAGAACTGATAAACGAGGGTTCCCCTTCCTTGAGACCCTTAGAAGTATGGGTTTAATCATTTTAAATGGGAGAGTACCTGCAGGTGAAACGTCTCTTTTACATTTCATTCCCCATCTACCCAAAGCCTTATAGCCTTTTAGACTATATGTTTGTCTCTAACCAAATGTTCGGGGATTGCGAAAAAAAATGTGTTCTCTGTTTTCGGATTTTAACTTACACGCACTGGATCCGGGGAACTCTGGCCTGGGTATGGCCATTTTAATAAAGCAAACGGTCTCTCTTTTTGGACATCAAAAAAAATGGCTGCGGTCAGTTTGAAAATTAAGGGGGCTTATGCAGAGCAGTCTGGATGTGCTCCCGACAATCCTATTCAGTGTTTTGAGGCCCAAATGGAAGAGATTCGTAATTTAAGCTCTAGCTTCGTTGGCCCTCGAATGCCTAAACAGGGCACATTTCTTTGAAAATAGTAAATCAAGAAATGAATCTACTAATCCGAAAACAGCATTTGCAGTTTTCCATGGGGCATCAACAGGAAATGGATCGCCTTTACGGGTAAGAAGTCGCCATAAACTCAGTGAAAGGAGACGGGATTGCGATTCTAAGTAGATCAGCTTGAGAGAAGCTGCAAGGACCAAAAATTCCAGGAAGTACTGGCGCTTGATTGCGGAATGCTGTCACTCAAGGCAGATGGCACTGCCTATCCCGATTTCAGAGAAGGACTGGGTGGATTATATCTCCCTACTATATTCAAACAATAGACCAGTGATGACTGGTGGGGATGAGTCCTCTTTTTCAGAATATGGTCCTCCTTTAGGAGAGGATCTAGTGGGGTTTATGAAGAACGATAGAACATCTGGCACGCAGGACCCTGACGGAATTCCCATCGTGGTAATTAAAAAGGAGGCTGTTGCCTGGGAAGCCCTTCTTGTCCCACTGTTTAATCATTGCTTTAGAACTGGGAGCATTCTCCTCTCCTGGAAGGGGAGTGTTGTAGTACCTTTGTACAAGAAGGGTCCAAAAACCTCTCCATCCAGCTTCAGACAGATCACTTTGCTGGACGCCTCGGGCAAATTATTTGCTAAGAGCATCCTTCACCATTTGCAACAATGGGCCCATGACCAGAATATTATACCTCCAGAACAAGCCGGTTTCAGAAAGAAGCATAGTACTCTGGATAACATTGCGGTCCTCCAGACTATTGCAGAAAAATATGTCTTTCTTTAGGGCATGCCAGTCTATACGCCATTTATTGATTTCTTCACAGCGTTTGATGAAGTGGACCGCCAAACGCTGTGGAGAAAGCTCCTTTGATTGGGTGTCCCACATCATCTCTTGGGTCTCATGATGGAGTTACACTCAGATACGTGGTTCCAAGTTTTGATGGGAGGATCACAGGGATTATCCTGTAGGATTAGAACACATAATGGCTTAAGCAGGGCAGCCTGCTGGCCCCTCTCTTGTTTCTTTATACATATCTGATCATCCTGGTGCCCTAAATTCTTTGAAGGGGGATGCCCCCAGAATTGGTACAATGTCTGTTGGTTCCCTGTCGTACGCTGATGATGTGGCCATTCTCAATTTAATGCCGATTGGAAGCCTAGAACAAATATGCAGAAGCCCATTTCTTGACAATCAACATCGCCAAAAGTAAGATCTTGGTTTTTCATAAGAAAGGGCTTAGAATGAATAGGTGTTACCAGTGGATGTTCCTATCTATATCTTGGAAAAGTCTTCTCGAAAACTGGGTGGGATATAGAACATATCAAACTCTGTATAAGCAGGGCTTTTTCTCAGTCTAGTGCACTGCACAGATTCTGCAAAATCTGCGGGAGACGCCATTCGGCCTTGTTTTGTTTATATTTAGGGTCACAATTCCTCCTTCTTTGTCTTATGCTGCTGAGTTGCTGGATAAGAACCACTGGCTTTCCTTTGATAAGGCTGAAGGTCGAATTTTGCGCCAAATCTGTAACTTAAATTCTCTGGCCGTCCCCATGCTTACGTCTTGAATTCAGCTTAGTCTCCTCATATATCTCCTCCCTGGCAACAGTTTGGGGTGGGGCAATTCCCTCCTTTGGGGGAACGAGGGAACACTTAGAGCTGCTCTGAGAGTTGAAACTTTTCTTAAGCTGAACAGTCGATATTCTTTAGGTCCTTTGAGCAAGCAAATGTCACATTTGGACTTAGCTGGAATACTGATTCCCCCATGCTAAAGTCCACACTGAAGCTGTTTATAAAGAAGTATGTGTCCTCCATTAGCTTGGCCAGAGATATTGCTTTAAGTCAGTCCAAGTCTCACAATGAGGTGGTCTGTGGGAGCGCTTTGGGGAACAAACCACAGACTTATTTAACCTGCAACCTACCACATGAGATCAGAAGGCTGATGGTCTTGTTCAGACTGCATTTGTTGCCCTTAAGAGAAATTACTGATATTTGGGACAAAATACAGAAAAAAGAGAGAATTTGCAAAATGTGTAGTTTATAAGTGCAAGATATTAATCACGTGCTATTTGTGTGTCCAGAGTTGCAAAAGGCTAGGCGCTATTTCCTACAACCTTTATAACTCAAATTTAACATTCATTCCGCCCACGAGACCCATTCATTTATTTTTTCCCCACCAAATGAATTGGTTTGTAATAGGATCTACTGATTTTTAAAAACGTTTCTGCTTATTTATTAGGACATTTTAACGTTACTTCTACTTTTCCTCATCTTGTTGTACATACGTTGTCATATTTTTACTCGTGTTTTTTTAGGAATGTTCTGTTTCAACCTGTACCTTGTATATTGCATTTTGCACTTTGCCGTCCCACATGACTGTTTTATTTTCTTCTGTATTTTGTATAGTATGTATGATAATTCATTTTAAGGAGGCAGCTTCATACAAAGGAAAACTAGTTATTGAAGGAAATGTATTTTATGTCTTATTTGAGGTGTATAACCATGTGGACCTCCGTAGGAGGTTGTTGTAATCAAAAGAAAGTCCGGACTTCCAACGTAGATTAGTTAGATTCTTTATTAAGTTGTTGCAAAGAGGAACCCCACCAGGAGCAGCCACCCTGCTGCTCAACCCATACCCAACAAACACTCACAGACATCCAACATTCCATCTCCACCAACATTCCACGCCACACTCATACTGGCTGAGCAGCAGGTACAACACATCTCCCTTCTTTACGGGGAGCAAATGCATAGTGAAACAAATTAAATGAACCAATTAAAAAGCATGACGATATGGCAAATAAAACAAAGGCATATCGCCAAGAAATTGGATACAAAACATCAAAACATTAATACATAAGAAACTATGCATGTGTAAATACTTAAAGACCAAGAAAAAAGGATGCAATATAATAATACATAAGAACCTATGCATAAATAGGTATATGAAAGACCACACTCATACCCACAATGAATAATTAAAAAAAAACGTCTCACATCACAACCTCTCACACCGTACCACATCTCATCTCGCACTGAACTGCACAAGAGACATCACGCCACAACACACTCTGAACAAAACATCACATCACATCTCTTCCTCATTTAAACCACCATCCCACATCACAAACCAAGCCCCACATGCTGCGGATCATGCCAGTTGGCCAGACCTGCACGAAGAGCAACACACAGGGAACAAACCTAAAAGCGGTGCATCAGGAAACAACAAAACGTAAATGCGCACCAAAGATCAGCAAACGAACACCCTCATAACACTGCTACACACACTTAACAACAAAATATAATAGCGCACCACCAATTCGCTAACTAACATATCAATCAAAGCAATGCTACACTCACTTACCCACAAAAGGGGAACTCAAACAGTGAGACAATGGGTGACTTATTCACACACCGTCATTCAACAACAAATATCTTGTAATGAGTGACTTAACAAAACACAGCCATCTCATACACGACTCAAACCAATGGGTGGCTTAGCACTTCACAGCCACCTCATACACAACATCAATCGTGGTTCAAATTCTGGGATCTTTGTCCCCTCCCAATTCTAATTATGGGACTAGGCTCTCTGTCGTGGTTCAAATTCTGGGACCTTTGTCCCCTCCCAATTCTAACTCAATGACCAGCTTCTGGGATTGCTATCCCGGTTCCGGGCTCACTCTGGACTCTAGCTTCAAGAATCACTGTCTCGGTTCTGGACTCTCTGCCCCTTCTCTCTCTTTTTTTTTTCCGAACATTTGTCCCCCTTATGGGCTCAATGACCCGCTTTCTGTTCCAGCATTACTAAGTACACCCTAATATGGTAAAACAACATCTAGTAATGGTCTCAAGAAAACACTCTAAAGCAAGAGAGTCCATAAATACAGATCCAAGGTTGACGCTGAGTAGTCTTTGTAGGGCAGTTACTGTAAAGGATGGCACAGACTTGATGAGCCGACTCACCCAAACTCACACAGAACCTGATATCCGGTGCGCTCCATACCTCAATTGGCAGAACAATATCCAACAGCATGCCGACGACAAGAGATTCTTCTAAAAAAAACAGTCCAACCGAAGGGCATCGCGCAGGGGCACAGGAAGACGCCAGTACCTGTGATTTCTTGTTCCAGTGTAGCGACGACAGTCGCCTTAACTTTATTGTAACACATACGTGGTTGGCAAGGATAACATCACACTCGCGAAAGACCGTGTCAAATACTTGCAACCTCCAAACCAAAGATGGCGGCACGTACAGATGACGCCACGCCGGATGGTTCACGGCACAGAGATGCACGACAAGTCTTGCTTCAAGCAATCTTGCAGGAACAGCGACAAAACTGGACCAGGCTCCAGAACTTGTCCATGCGGCATTAAGGGATCCACGTGCCCACACGGAAAACAAGGTAAGGGTACGCGGGTTGAAGATTTAAATGTCGCATGTCTAACGGACACATCTGCAAAGTTTGTGGGACGGTTTAAAACGTACCTTTAACGGACACCTCCGCCGAAGCCCACAACAAGTCCGTATCAACAACATATGCCCAAAAGGTAACACATCCAGTTTAACTCGGTGAAGGCTTGTACAAATTAACTGCTGCTGAGGATTATTCCAGCATCAAAGTTGAAAAGTGTCCATCACCATCACAAAACACTGGGGCAATATCTTTGACCACATTGAGACTCCATAAGTAGTCATGCAGTTAGCACTTCACACCGGGGCCCGATCATTGCCCCCGATCACCATATTTCAAAGTGTGAATTGTAACAGTGCCCAACACCATCACGTCATCAGCACTTCACACCGGGGCCCGATCTTTGTCCCCGATCACCATATTTCAAAGTGTGAATTGTCACAGTGCCCAACACCAACACGTCGTCAGCACTTCACACCGGGGCCCGATCTTTGCCCCCAAACAAATATTCACTTATGTTACAAAGAGGAACCCCACAAGGAGCAGCCACCCTGCTGCTCAGCCCATACCCAACTGACACTCACAGACATCCAACATTCCATCCACACCAACATTCCACACCACACTCATACTGGCTGAGCAGCAGGTACAACAGCGGTCTGTATCAAAAATAATAAACTTGACTTGGCAAACTGGAAAGGGCCCCAAATGATCCCTCCCACTTTGTGAATGTTGACAAAAACATGTTTTAAGAGCAAGCAGTTGTCTTATTAAATGTTTGTAAAGCTTTAAAAAAAATTAAGCATTAAAAGAGGTTGCTTTATTTAAAAGCAATCCAAGGCATTTCATAATAGGATAGTTGTAATTTTAACCATTTTAAGAATTTATGGAATTTAATTTAGGAAAATCTTAAAACAGGATGAAACACAAAGAGAAGCTGATGCATATGTATTTATTTTATTGACTAATGGTATTATGCACTCATGCAACATATTCTCTAATCCCCTTTTAATATATTCTCCAAGGCATATCAAATTTGATTGATTCAACCCAAAGGGCCACCTCCCTTTGGTAATATTCGTGGTGCAAATCATTAATGGTAAAATGTCACATTGAGATCTTATATCCCCAGAACCTAGAGAACCGGCCAATTAAAGATATCAACATTGAAATAGATTCCTTCGTAGGGAGAAAGTCACTAGAATATCATCTGCATAACTGAATGACTTTTATCCACTAGCCACCATGCCTATCCTCCTTATTTGCTAGTATAACAATGGGAAATGGTTCTATTGCTATTAAGCAGAATAGAGGTGAGAGTGGGCAGCGCTGTCAGTTATCCCAAGGATGTCATATAAGAGATATAGTTCTATAATTTTCACATCACAGGGGATTTTTTGAGATCCTGGTCCTGTTATAGCCATCTTAAAATCTCCTTGCTTCAGAGGCTTCTTCCTATAATGTATTCAACAGTGGGACCACCATGAATAATTGATTTTGTAAAATTCAATAGAGAGAGCATCTTCTTCCTGGAGATTTACTCATTGCCATTTCATGGATAGCTGACGCTATTTCATCTTCCAAAATAACCTTCCCCAAGGTCTGCATTAGGTCTCTATCAAGTCTTTAGTGCTCAAGGTCATCCAGAAAATGATCCTCCTCCACCTAAGGTTCTTGGGCGTCTGATGCTCTAGTTTCATGTAATTAGTACCAAATTCTGTCGTTCAGGTTAGTCAATAGTCCATTATGGTCATCCTTGATTGCAGGTATTGCTTTGGCTGCCTCTGCTTGTTTCAGGTATTCTGCAAGGAGCTTACCTGCTTTTAATCCTCTTTTATAGTGATACTGTTTGAGCATAAATACAGCATTTCCAGGTTGAGAGTTGTACATTGTGTTTAGGTCATATTTTGCCTGGGTGGAGTTTTTAATCTGTTTTCATTAGGTGATTTGTTGTAGGTTTTTTGGAGTTGTTACACCCATTATTGTAGCATTCCCCTTTCACCTATAATTTTCTTTCTGTGTAACACAGCCTCTCTCCTCAGATCTCCCTTGATGCATGCCTTCCATGCTGTCCAGAGTGTGGTTGTTTCTGACATTAATCTCCAACTGCGTTTTCAGTAATGAACATAGACGCGCTTTGCCTTTCAGTTCTTTGTACCTTAACACATTGATTCACCAATTTCAGAACAGGTAACAATTGGTGCTGAGCTAATTCATCTAACCAAGACCACAGTCACTGAAAGAAATCTATTGCTTTTGTGTTCCATGAATGCACAATATGAAGGTATAATCTCTTTCTGTAGGAATCATAGTTGCGAAAGGTCTATCAAAGCCTGACAACAAATCTTGCAGAAGAGGTCTGTCTTAATGGACTGAATGTCTGGCATGTGAGTGGTCTAATGTCTCCCTGATTAGTACCTTTGATTTCCCAAATGTAAATACAAGTCTAGATAATTGACCTAAGAAGTCTGATTTGTCTCCTATTGGAGCACATGCTGATTCAGTTATCAATGTCACAGTCTGGAGCCTTAATTTTATAACTATGGGGCCGATTACGATGTCGGTGGGACTGACACCGAATGCTGTTGGTCCCACCAACATCTATAACCGCAGTCAGCCTGCCGCATTACGATGCTGTTGGTCAGACCACATTGGCCCAGGAACCGACCGATAGCGTCTGTTGGGCTCAAGGAGCCCGTCGGGCATTCGGTCTGATTGCATTCCCCACAATGGAGGCGGTGCCTTCCCAGGCACTGCTGTGGGGAGTGGGATCCACCTTTCTACCAGCCATTTCATGCCAGTTCTTCTGACGTGAAAAGGCTGGTGGAAAGGCTTTTTTGGGGCCGCTAGCAGGGCCCCTGTTCCCCCTGGCCCGCCGCTATGAGCCCTGGGCACCTGTGCTGCACCCCTAAACATCGTACATCGCATGATGCCTGCCACAGGGTGCAGGGATATATACAAACATGCCTTTTGGTATTGAGGCTTGTGCTGCGGCCCTTTTCCGGGCTGCAGCACAAGCCTCAATGCAAAGAGACATGTTTCTGACCGCCTCCACGGCGGTCGGGTCGTAATTTGGCGGGTAAGACCACGATTACCTATCGGCTGGTCTCATTCCCGCAACAATGACACTAAGACACTCGTCCAACCACCATCATAATCAGCCTCTATGTATCGTCCATCTAAATTCATCCTGGTGTTTATTATTCTAGCTGGGAATATGATTTAAAACCGCTACTCTCTTTTTCCTACGTTAAAGGGGAGTTGCAGAATTCTATAAGCTTCAGTGATAAAGGATGCTTTCAAAGTGTATGCAGCAATAAGTCCAGCATGAGTAATTATTACCTGGATTCTACGAAGTAAGTTTTGTAGAGGGCTTGGATTAATAAATATAATACAATTCCTTGTGCAATCCTTTGGGTGGTGTATGAAATAGGGTTATTGGTTGAGGGGGATAGAAGTCCCACTCAGGCAACAACTACAATTCCTACCAGGATAAACAACAAAAGTCACTCAATTAACCTGTGCTTAACCCTCTGGCAGCTTGGCACAAAAGCAATCAAGCTTAAATTAGAGGCAATGTGTAAAATATTTATGCAGCACACAAAAAGTAATAAGGTGAACACACAACACAAGAAAAATACAATTCTTTTTAGAAACATAGAGCAAATTATAATAAATAAAATGATACACGAATGACAAACATGCAATCAGTAGAACCAGAGATATTCATTTTCAAAGCTTTCAGTGAAAATAGCGCCTAAAAGCACAAAGCTCCACTCGCAGTCTTCTGATTGTACTAGACCAGGGGAAAGTCAGGGGTTCAGGTCGACCACGATGGAGTGCAGGCCAGATACAAGGACTAGGTTAGTCTTGCTAAAAATGTTACCTTTTCAATGTATGGAGTGAAGAGTTTCATTTGTGGAGGAGGAGCACAAAAGGAGCAGGGAGTGTCTTGCAGATAGTCATCACTATATAACGCAAAGTAGTAGCCCAAAGAGCCAGTCAGGTGTCCCAGCAGGCCATTGCTGGAGCTTCGTATTGGTGGTCACCGCAGGCTGTTGTTGCTATAGTGCAGTATGCAGATCACGCAATGTCTCTCTCCGATGGTAGCTGCTGTAGCATGAAGTGCAGGTCTCATAGGAGTTTCATGTTGGTGGTTGTCCTGGGCAGCAGAGCTTCAGTGTGAAGGGACCTGTTTGCATTCAAGAAGAGCCCAAGCTTCAGGATTGCACCTTTTCCTCTTTGGAATTGCTCAGACTGATGCTGGCCAAGGGTCCAAGACCTCGGAGGCACCTCTTTGGGATCAGGAACTCACTCTAGCAGAGGGTAACAGATCTCAGGCAGGTCCTGTAGGAAGGTAGGATCTGACTGCATAGTTACCCCCGCTTTTTGTGTGGTGTTTTGCTGGTTTTCAGGACCCCAGTCTATCTGCTTTCTCCTAAAAATGTTATGCCATGTACTTTGGTACACTCCAGATTGTATACTGGGGTACCCTTATAAGTCCCTAGTATATGGTACCCATGTACCCAGGGCATAGGTACCCCAGAGGCCTCCCCTGGGCTGAAGCATGTATTATGCCACCCATGAGAGGCCATGCAAAATGGAACTACAGGTCTGCTATTGCAGCCTGTGTAAGCTGGTGCTTGCACCACTTACTTTAGATATAGGTTCACTATATCTATAGGTCACTACACTTAAAACTTATAAGTCACCCCTATAGCAGGCCTTAACAATCCTGAGGGCAGGGTGATGGGTTTTATGTGAGAGGGTGCCCCTGCATGAGCAGAGCCCCTCTGCAGCCTTCGGAGGCCATTCTCCCGGGTTGTCTGTGACTCAGCCAGACATATAGATAGAGGTGCATTATAACCTCGCGGTAAATGCTATCTCGAAAACGGCTGAAACAAAACATGTCGTGTTTGGTATCAAACACCTTGGAATCATACCTCAACACCGGTAACCGGTGTGGGAGGTATGATTCCACCCTTCTGAAGCGAGCTTCGTGGGGTCACTGTTCTTTCCGGTGCCAGCCTTCTCGACCCGGACAGCACGAAATGGATGCTGCCGAACAGAGGCACATTTCCGCCCTCCTGCTGCTGAGCCAAGCTCGAGCAGAGGAAGGCAGCACAATAGGCATCCTATCACAGGGAGGTGTGACCACCTCCCAGGCAGGATTTAGTGTATTGGGGCTGGGTGGGTGCACTTCCAAAGTACCTGCAAGTCTGCATCTGGGGCACACTTGGTGTCCCTGTGCATAGTCCAGCTCAAACAAGTTATGGGAGCCGTTGGCTCCTGCTCTGGTGCGAAACTGGACAAAGGGCATGGGAGTAACCTCCCCTCTGTCCTGACCCTCCCCTGGGAGGGTCCCAAGAATCTATCCAACCCTCTCCCGTGGGTACATAAGGGCTTACCTGGCTGTAAGACTTGAGATTCGATGTGGACAAGATTCTGAAACAAGAAACCACTGACCTTCGGCCGTCTGGACACTCTGGACTTCGTTGGACATCGACTGAGCCCGACTTCGTCTCCCTCTCCGTCCAAAGCATCGTCTGTGCCCTTGCACCATACAGGCTCCGTGCAGGACCTGTGTAGCACTAAGGACAACTGAAGAATCTCCCTTGGGGTGAAGGAGTCACTCCCCTGCATTCGCAGGTACCGCAATGCAACTGACCGGTCTGCTGATCCTGAGCTCCTGCGGACTCCGAAGACTCCAGCAACACAGTAGGTGGGTTCCACAGTTCCTTGAGGTCGAGCTGCCCTCTCACCAAGCTTGAGGCCAGTATCCCTCGTGGTGACCGCATAACCCGAACCCCTGTGCACCATGTACTTTTGCAAGTGCATATGCTTGTTGGTGATTCCCAAGCTTGTGCATTGGACTTCGTGTAGTCTTGACCCCGAGCAGCATTTCCTCCAAAGAACTCTGGCCTCCTCACACTGAGTGCTCCGTGGGCTGGTACTTTGTGATTTTGCTCGAGGTCCCCTCGCGACTCCTGGTCATTCGGCCTGTGAGTTGTCTTGAGGGCCATCTTGAATTCTGTTGGGCTTCCCTGGTTGCTCCAGATGTGTCCTGACTCCCCATTGCTTGGTGAGTCCCCTGGACCTTGCTGGTCCACACCGTAACCTGCTTGACCTTCCTGCATGGGTTACCGTTGCCAAGGCTTGTTGGTGCTCCAGCCGGACACTGACCCCTCAGCACTCGACATCCTTTGTGGGACAGCTCGCATCGGGCTCCTGGTCATCCTCGACATTTCCTGGACCTTGTGACTGCAGAGTCAAGCATCCCTTCTTTGCACCTGAAGCACCCGACATCGGTTGGCATTCGTCTACCGAGCCCCTAGTCACCCTGAAGTGACCCAGACTCTGTCCCCTCTGCTTCCAGGTTCCTTCCGTCACAAATCCACCCTTGAATTCCTATGGACACTTTCTTCCTTCCCGGCAGCAGCTCTTCTGTGCAACCCTCCATTGAAAACGACGGCGATTTCCGACACCATTCCAGACCTATGCACCCGGCTCCTCTGGGATAGGTAACTTGGGTACTCCGGTATCCACAGGTGGGGTGGCTCTCCAACCTCCTAAGTTCCAAAGGGTTTCCTCGAAGTCCACGAGAAGGGTCCTTAAATCTTAAAACTGTAACCGCGACTTACCCATAGAATTGAACGGAGCCCGCTGTCGTGTTAGCACACTGCACCCGTCCTCCGTGGGGTCCCTTTCTACTCACCTTGGGTGGTTCCTTGGGGTCCCAGCGATTCTAGGTGTTCTAGACACTATCTCGACTCCAGTCGTGGTTCTTATACCACTATTTTACTATATGGTTTGGTCTCCCCCTGGAGCCCACTGTGAATTGTGCTACTTACAACTGTTTCTTTGCTAAAGTATTGTGTGCTTTGTGTTGTATCCTCGTGTAGAGGATACTAGAGAGTGTTGTATAAATAAATACATATTTTTATAACTACTGTGTGGTTCTCCTTTCATTTGATTAATACTAAAGGTGATATTCTGATAAAACAAGCTGCTTTACATTCATTCAAGATTAAGCCTGAAGGCAGCTCTCCACAGCTACCACTAGGATAGCTTTCTAAAGGTTATCTTTGACCTCATACATCATAAGGGTCGTTTGGACTGGTGCAAGGTGCCCACTTTAATTAGTGGACAGCATATACCAGATCAACTTCTCACAGGTCCAATGGCAGCAGTTCAGCTGGGCAGTTGCAGGGCAGCAACTGGATCTTGTCCTGTCCCTGTAGCTCTGAAAAGGAGGTCAGCCAACTGACTTTCGGAGTCACTTTTGTTAGCCTGGGATGAAGGTAAGCAGGTCCAATCTTCCTTCTCAGAGAGCAAGGCAGTCCTCTGCAGTAGGGCAGCCCCCTGGCACAGGGCAGTCCTTTTGTAATGTTAATACACATCCAGGAGTGGTCTGTTCAGTGGCTCTGGAGGTCCAATTTGTAAATCACGTGACACCCTTGTTCAGGTGGATTCCCTTCACCACCCCCACATCTGGTTCTTGAACGTTTTCCCCTGTCAAGGCTCTAAACCTTCTGAGATGACAAAAGAAAGGGCAGGCCTGGTGTCAGATTCCTTTGTGTGTACTAGAAGCAGCACCCTTTGAAATGTAAGTGGGGCTTGGTACAGCCCCTCACAGTAATCCTGCCAGGATGGAGATCCTGTCCACACCAAGCCCCCTTTGTTCTACTGTCTGTGAGCAATACACAAGCCCCAACAGCAGACCCATTCACAAACTGTTGAGGTGGTCCATTTCATTAAAAGGAATGGACTTTAGAGTGGAACTGACCATGCCAATGCTGATGGTCTTTTCAGGTTCTTCCACCTGCGTGAGGAGAACTCCCATGAAGATGGATAGTTCTCCTTGCTTTCGGCTGGGGTTACGATGTACATGACATCTGTGACATGCTATTCCCCCAAATGTTTTGTCTTCACCCCTCCTGTTTGCTGAATTCATATTTTGGCTGTAACTGCTAACCAGTGTTAAAGTGTTTGTGCTCTCTACTTCAACCATGGTAAAATTGGCCTATACCGAATTGGCACACTTACTTCACTTGTAAGACCCTGGTAAATTTCACTACATGCACCGAAGGCCTGTAAATTAAATGCTACTAGTGGGCCTCCAGCACTCATTGTGCCATCCACTAAAGTAGCCTTTTGCAACATGTCTCAGGCCTGCCACTGCAGCCTGTACTGCAATTTTAAATTGACATTTCAATCTGGAAAAAAAAAACTTTGCCAGACCTAAACCTTTCTTTTTAATACAAATAAATCACACCAAAGGTAGGCCCTAAAGGCTTGTAGAGCTAGGTGCATTTTATTTAAAAAGTTGAACTTGTGTGCTTAAGTTTTACAAGTCCTGAAAGTTAAAAACTCCTAAAGTCATTTTTCACTGTTCTAAGGCCTAACAATAGGTTATCTTATAACATTTAATAAGGGTTTACTTTGGATTGGGAAGCAGATAGAGATTTACTATTTACACTGAAATGAATTGTAATTTAAAATCCCCTTTAGTGGTAAAGTTGGGGAGAGGTTCATTCTCCTCCTACACCCATCATCTTTCACTAGGAGCATTACTATCTCACTCATCTCAAAGTAGGGCTTGAGGCATTTGACATGCAGGACCCTTAAAGGGTAGCCGGGGGTCTTAAGATCCACTAGGTAGGTGACCTCCCGCTTTCACTTCTTCACTCATTCGGTCCAGTCCACCAGTCTTGCAATGAGAGTCTGTAATGACATTCCCAGTTCTTTCTGTAAAGTTGGGGCACAGTTGGTACCAATATCAGGAGTACACTGTAATCAATGCTTTATATCCTCACTCAGGGCTTGATTCACAAAGGTAAACTTACAACTTTGTGTAAGTGTATCCTTTTTCTGTATTCACAAAACTGCATTTTAATAGTAAGTTTATGAGTACAGAGACTCCGCAGTCTGGGTGGAGAACTCCCAACATAAAAAGATAGGCCCGTCCTATCTTTCATATGCAGAGTTCTCCACTCCAACTGCAGAATCTCTGCACTCATAAACTTATTATTAAAATGCAGTTTTGTGAACACTGAAAAAGCTTAAACTTACACAAATGTGAAAGCTTGTGAATCTGGCCCTCAGTATGCCTGCCATATCCAGTCATCTTTCTATTATCACGGACCTCAATTCAGTTGAATTCCCACTCCACCAATGTCAGTATCTTGTATGCCTCCCTCATCAAGGTGTTCCTCTAGGCCCAGGATACCTTCCTGAATCCTCCTTGCTGTAGACATCCTCTCTCACAGGCACAGGCTGCCACTCTTTGTTATTCGGTGGTCCTGCTTCAGTTGTTATTCAGTGTTGCTCGACCTCTGCTGTGCTCTTGCACTGAAATCCAGTTCCTTCAGGTGGGGGATGGTAAGTGCCACAGGGATTCTCCTATATTTCTGGGGATCAAGGTTGTGGGTAATACCTCCATGCCTACAAAAAACATGACTTGTGTCTCACTATGGGTCCATGTGCGCGTGGCTCTCAGTGGTCAGGGTCCCCCTATAGTAGACATTGCCATTCAATCCAAATCCCAAACAAATTAGTTTTATGGTGTTCAGGATGCTAATGCCAGCAGATGAGGGACAGTTTAAATAGTCAACAGAGATAACATTAACGAGAGGCAGGCATTCAACCGGTGAGCTATATCGAGGTGTATCCATGCTCCTCTGTGCCAGGTTCCACCATTCCCAGTTGAAGAATCCCAATAGTGGAGCCAGTTAGAGTTCAAAGACTGAACATTCAGCAGTTACTTCACCACTAAATTAGGCAGGGTAACTTTGGTGGATTAGGGCACATGCTAGTTTACATCAGGTGTCCTGCTCCACAATCATCAGGACAGCATTGCTAAAAGCTATAGCCAAGCAGGACTCCCTCGAGTTGTATAATTGTTTTTGTGCTTTTGTAATATTGAAGTTCAAGGATAAAAGCCCCAAACAAAAAAACATTTAAAATCCATGAGGGTGTTCCATTGTCTTGTGGTTTGTGGACTCCTGGCCTGCCTGGATACGTTGGCACGGGCCTGGCTGCCATGATGACTTTTGCGCCCGTTACCCCTGGCCGTTGTTCTGTCGCCCTCTGCTTCTGCCACGTTGTTTTTGCAACAATCTGCATTTTCTGTTTCTCACCTTTTCTCCTGTTCCCTTTGGGCTCAGTCTGAACAACAGTTACTAGGTCGAATAACACGTCCCTGGTTCTTACTGATTTGGCCCGTCCCTCGCACCTAGACATAACACCATGTACAGCTGCCATGGAGAAATTAGTGTGCTTTTAATAATACGGTTCGCCCGCTCTAGAGCACTTGGAGGCGATCTTCCCAGAGAGAGGAGCTGTGATTGTCTGCTGATGTAGTTTTGCATCTAGAGGCTGAGGTATGGGGGTTCGCTAGTCAAAGCCTAAAGGTCTTCTATTTGTATATTAAACAAGCTTCCAGCACGGGGAGGGTGGTAATGTTAGTTAGACATATATCCACTGCTTTATGAAATGCTTTCCCCGTTCGTATTCTATGGAGTAGTAACTATGCTGAGTATATTATTCATATGTATTATGCTAGTAGTACTGACACGTGTACTGTATCTTAGAGCACGTAAGTCGAAATAAACGTTTTGAATTATACAGTGTCTCTTATTACGCACGTTGTGGACAGGTACGAGTGAGTAACGAAAGAGTGTTCTTGCCTCTGCGAGTCCTGAGAGAGAGAGATACCGTGTTCTGGGTTGTCTAATCATTGGTACATTGGTGCTAATGGGACGCTAAGGCTAGTTGGGTTGGGGTTTTGGGTGCTACGGTCTATAGTTGGCTCACCACTATATTCCGAGGTCCTATTATCCTGTGCATAGCTCTGTATGTGCAGAAACCTTATGACATGGCGCGACCAACGAGTGGGGCAGCTTATCTGCGGGACGCTTGAGTAGTACTTGTGCTTGTCCACAACACCCTCACGTACGCTTCCGGAAGCGTGTGTGACGGTCGATACCTCCTATATTGCAGATTTTGTAGGTTCTTTCAAGCTTGAAGTTATTAAAAAAGGTTTTTTAAACATAACCCTTTTTGTGCTGCCTCGTGAACGATTGTTGAATATACCCATTAGTAATGGCGGGTATAGACATAGCGGCGCATAGCCGCACAGCTCTCCGGGATCACTTACGGGTGTATGGAGTGCCAGACGCGGGAGTTCAACTAGTCTTTGTGGTTCAAGCCGATCCGGCTTTCCACTTTGAAGTGTTCTACTCTTGGATCACTTTTCCAGCGGTGGACGCGAACGATAATCTGTTCCATGAATATGAACACACTAACGTCCCCGCTGTCTATCGACCGTATACTACTCTTGAAGTACCGCTCACGGCTTGGCAACACCGTGTTTGGTTTAATGGCGCCCTCCCACAACCGACTACCACGGTTCGTTTAGGCCCCTTATCTATTGAGGGGGCCACTTGGCCTGTTTTGGCCGGGTACACCCCACATCCGCGTTATATGACTATACCAGTTGCGGAACTGCGCACTATGTATGCGGCCTTGGTGCAGGTGCATCGAGCTTTAGTGCAATATGTTACAGGCAGCATCCATGGGGCCGCTCCTGGAGTTGCCGGCCAACCAGCTGCTGCAGGCGGAGTGACCATAAGTCCTGTCATGGTGAATTCGGTGATGGGCAAACGTCCACAAAATAAGGATGATTTTCCTTATTGGCTTGCAGAAAAGTTTGATCAGTTGGAGGCAGTTTTTCCACATACAACTCCAGTGGATAAACATCGTATTTTAACGATTAGTTTGCCAAAAGACTTAATTCCCGAGTTGACAGCATGTGACAACTGGGGTAAGGTATTCGCAGCAGTATATTCTAAATGTTTTGGTACTCCTTCCATGACGGTTCTCCCCTCTGTAATTAAAAAAGTACAGGATGAACATGGCCCTGAAGCGGCTGTGGAATTAGGGATGAGACTGGTGGGAGTGTTTGAAGTAGTAGCTGAGCTGATCCTTGCGAATGTCAAGGGCGATGCAGTGAACTTTCAAGTAGCTAACGCTTTGGCTCTAGTCCCAGAATTGGACAAGCCTCGCGAATTACCAAAAATTATTACCCAGGCTTACAAAACTATTGGTAGAAATAGCCTGGGTAATAAGCCTTTTGCAAAACAGCAAACACAATCGCAAACACAACAGCAACAAACCAAATCTCAATCTGAGAAAGATGAGAAACCAGTCTTCACTAAAAAAAGCTGGAGGCTGAAAAAACAGGGTAAGCAACAAAAGAAGCCGGGGTCGAGAGGCGCATCCCCGGTTTCAGTTTCTTCTGAGCGCACTTATGATTTACGCGATAGAGCGAGAATTAAGTCACCGGATAGGTTTCAGATCCCTGATACGCGTTCTCCTCGTTCTTCACAGGCACAGACTATGTCACAGGCCGGTGGAGGAGACCGCCAGGATAGAGGAAGGGACCGAGAGGCTCCCCAGGGACGAGACCAGCCTCGACAACAAGTCAGAGGAAAAGCGGAAGACGCTCAACGTTTTCGACCACAATTTCAGAAGAAGAAAGTTGCCGCTGTAACAGCGAAATATGCCACAGACGGTGAGAACGAGGCTCCTGAATTGGACGTGGGCAGTAACACTCCTAGACAGCGCCGCGGAAGTTACCATAGTGCGGGAGGCGCTACGTCCTCATATGGAGGCGACAGCAACTGAAACATTCATTACTGTTGAAACAGCAGACACCAGAGTGGCACCCCCTGACAGACTATTTAATATTGTCATCCAAATTGAAGGTGATATACAGCGTGTAATTAAAGGGATTTTTTGGGAAAATCTGACCTCTTCATATGACATCTTGTTAGCAGAGGCGGATTGGCCACCCCCATTCGTTCTTGCTGCGCGTAAAGGGGAGGAGGTAATCCTTCCGAGCTTTTCTCGACATGTCCCAAAGGACAAAGCGGAGGCTCTTGCAGCAGAGTGGGCTGTGTCCCTGGCTCCAGCGTTATTCCGCAATCACGTGGGTTGGGACGAAGATTCTCCCCCCATGAAATACCTTTGCGGTCACTACCGCAGCCACAACCCCAATATCCCATAAAACGTGAAGCCAAAGGCCCCGTTTCCGAAATTCTGACTCAGTTGGAATATCAGGGAGTAATTGAACCCTGTGTATCACCTATGAACAATCCCCTTTTCGCGGTTTCCAAACCCGATGGATCGTACCGCTTAGTATTGGATTACCGGCATTTGAACTCTCATTGTCGGACCTTTGCGGTGCAAAACACCCATAGTTCTGCGCTTGTAGACAGTCTTGTTCGTAAAAAATACAAAACGACCCTTGACCTTTCAAATGGATTCTACACGCACAACTTAGCCCCGGAGAGTGGCCAATGGTGCGCTTTTACATCCAGGGGTAAAATGTTCAAATTCAGGCGTCTTCCTATGGGCTACAAAAATAGTCCAGGCGTGTTCGCCGCTCGTGTTGTCTCTTTGTTAGACGGCATTGATCCAGACGCCTGTTCGTACGTGGATGACATTTATTTGACGGACGACGAATTGTTTCCGCATCTAACCCGAGTAGACCGCATTATTCTTGAATTTGCGGTTCAAGGTTACAA
Source organism: Calotriton arnoldi (assembly GCA_963921515.1). NCBI lineage: Eukaryota > Metazoa > Chordata > Amphibia > Caudata > Salamandridae > Calotriton > Calotriton arnoldi. The sequence continues at coordinate 320,309 of CAWUFW010013043.1, forward strand.
AATTAACTTTGCCAAATCTCATATTGCTGAATTTACCGTTTTGTTCTTGGGCTATGAGCTCAACAATGAAGGTAAGGGTTTAGCCCCCATTTTCTGGAGAAATGTGCACTTCTGTGCCCTCCTACTAATCTGAAGAAACTTCAGTCATTGCTGGGCTTTCTGAACTTCGGACGTACATATATTCCTGAATACGCCCAGCGTATCAAGCCATTGTATGCCTTGATACAACCTACTTTTTCGAAGTCTTGCTGGCTTCCGGAGCATACCTCCATTCTGCAGTCTTTGCAGACAGACCTTCTTGAGTCCAAATACCTTTTGACGCGTGATAACCACACAAACTTGGTGATTAGAATCATTCCAGGGGCGGTGGGTTTCACGTACTTAACCTTTAATGAAGGTGATACAGTACCCATCGCATACAAGTCACATCTGTACACCTCCGCAGAAATGCAGTTTTCATCTGTGGAGAAAGTTCTGACAGCAGTGCAAATGGCGATCCTGAAGGAGCGCGCACTGGCACAGGGAAAACGCATTTTGGTGGTAACACCATATCCTGCTCTAGAGGCAGTGACCAAAGCAAGTGTACCGAACTCTAAAGCTTTGCACCCCCGTTGGATTCAATGTGCAACATCTTTGACGTCTCCGGATGTCACTTTCATTTTTGACTCTTCTCTTCAGACTCAGGAGTTTTTACAGTATGAATTCTTTCATCCTCCTCCTTTGTCTTTATTGCCGCTTGAGGATTACGACTGTGTGATCTACACCGATGGTTCGGCACAACCGGCCACGGGGTCCAAGCATGCTTATTCAGCCGCATGTGCAATTGTTGCAGGTACGTTTGTGAACGGAAAGTTCAAATCCACTGTGGTGCATACACAGACACTCGGGGACAGTACCGCACAATTGGCCGAGTTGCGTGCATTGGTGCTTGCGCTTGAGTTCGTAAATCCTGATGTGACCACTTTAATTGTGTGCGATTCTTACTACTGTGTTCAATCATACAATGACAATCTGTTCTTTTGGTCGCAAAATGACTATAGAGACGCTAAAGGCAACACAATCAAGCATAAAATGCTTTGGGTTCGAGTGGCAGAATTACAACGACGTCTGCCACTCACGCAGGTGGTTCACACCCTAGGCCATCAGCGGGTGGGCGCACACGCTGTTGGTAACAGTCTGGCAGATTAAGCGGCCAGAGCAGCAGTAGTCACGTGTTCAGTAGCAGGAGTTACTAGATCCATGTCTAAAATAAACACTGATATCTTGGCAGCTATTGCTGCAACAAAAGAAGGAATGAATTACCCTAGAGGTTTCCCTTCCAAATATTCTTACCAGATAGGTCCCGAACAGGCTCCCTACGTAACAATACCTGACGTTGGTGATCGGCTGATCCCCAACGTGGACCGCAGACTTTCCTTGATAGCGGCGGCACACGAAGGCATGGCTTCGGCTCATGCTGGTGTGTCTGCGACAATTTCCATTTTGCAGCAGCGTTACTGGTGGCGTGGTTTATATAAAGATACACGTACTTATGTGCTTTCCTGTGACGTTTGTCAACAGATCAAGCCTTCTACGGTCACACGACCACCACAGACCTCGCTTGGAATTTCAAACAGACCCTTTGGGTGTGTTTACTTGGATCACTGCGGTCCATTTTCTTCAGACACTGCCTATAAATATATCTTAGTGGCAGTGGACTCGTGCACACGGTTCATCTGGGTCTGGCCACAACGGAGTGCTGACGCTCGAAATGTCATCAGGGATTTGCGTGTCTTTGTGGGAATTTTTGCATGCGGCACCTTCCATTCTGACCAAGGTCCGGCGTTTGCCTCTAAGGCTTACAAGGACGCAATGGGCTCCTTGGGGGTGCGGGTGAAATTTTCGTCTCCGTATAGGCCTGAGGGCAACTCTATCGTTGAACGAATGAACCGTGACTTAAAGCAATCCTTGACAGCTAGAGTTATAGGTACTGGCAGGAACTGGCTGGCCCACTTGTATACCGTTCATCGTGCACTTAATAATCTCCCTAGAAGACCTCTGGGTGGGCGGACCCCTTACGAAATGCTCTTTGGCATACGAATGTTTGTGCCTGCCCTTGATGGTCTAGACATGGCGGCGCAATCCGCCAAGTTTGATGTAGATAACCATTCTACCATGTTACAGGACTTACAAGAAGCCCGAGACAAACTTGCAATTGCACATTTGCCTTCAGCCACAGACCCTGTTCTGCAGATTCCGGTTGCCGGCTGGCTTCCGAAGATTGGCAACCTGGTTCGAGAGAAGGTGGAGAACAAAAAAGAATTCGGCCCCTCTTTTCGTGCACCGGTTCCAGTCCTGGGCTTGAAGGGAACACGTACAGTCATCTTACCACCGCTTCCCGGTCGCAAGGAAAACAGATACATCTCAGTGGAAAATGTCAAGCTACAACATCTGGCCGATCCTGAATAGTGTCACACCAGCGGTCTCTTGTCCTGCCATTTATCGGACATGTGTTCGAGGCACTCCTGCCCGAACGGTCACTGATGTTACCATGGAGATGGTTGATTTGCCTGAAAACATATTTGAACCCCCTGTCTCCCCCTGCATCGACGAGGACGAATATACCTATCCCGCCACGGAGTCGGTGGCACACACAACCAACAATGCCACTGAGCCCGACACGTTATTCCTTTGATTCGGATTCCACCTCATCGAAGGTCCCGTCCAAGTTTAGTCTTTTTGTATCCTGGTTTAGAGACAATTTTTTGATTCCACCATGGACATATCTCTGGATGGTGCTTTTCTTGATTTTTTTGTTCATGTCCATTGGCTTTGTCACAGTGTTTTTTCTACTCATCAATGGTCACTATTTACCTGAACGCTCTGCTGTGAACAGTGTTGCTGGAACTTTGGCTCCACATTCCTCTTCACACATCATGAAGCGTGACCACACATTTGTGAACATATCTGCGTTTCCAGTTGCTGATGGCATCGTATGGGATGCGGTAAACTTTCAGATCCATGGCCCGACAGAAATTATTAATGTACCAAATGTCCTTCGAGTCTCAATGGGTGATGTAGTAAAAAGTAATATTCATTCTGATGACTGGGATGTGCATGCCGTTGAAGCATTGTTTGCTGATTTAAAATATTATGCTTCCTTTAATGCTGAAGATTTGTATATGAATTCTGTGAATTATGCCGATCTGTATTGTTACCAGCATTGGGGCAATCATTTTCTCCACAAACCGAGTGCACTACGCAGCCCTGTTACATACACCCAATGGGAACATTGCCCAAACCCCATACCAGGTAGTTCCCAGACTATTCGAAATAAATTCACCTATTTCACTGATTTTAATCGATCGAACCCTGGGTCCTATTATTTTAAATTGAAAACCCCATTGACACAAAAAATAATGTTGACCCACACCAAATTACTGTATTCGGGTTCCTTTTTAAGCGCCTTGGCGGTGGGTGGTTATGAGTATTGGAAAGACACAATGCATTTAAAATCAATTTGGGGTTCAAAGCCATGGCAGGTGCAAGGCACCGAGGCCTTGCACCGCGCTTGCCTTATCCCAGCCCAAATTCTGTTTCTAAATGCTTCCATTCATCAAACCACGTGTTGGGGGTTGGCTACCATTAAACAACTGAATGCGCCAGCCATCCCATCCTTGTCGAGTTCTCCAAATGATAGTTTGCGTTTTAATATGTCCCTTATGACGTTACAGGCTCAGTTCCAAAACAATTCCTTTAACGTTTCTGCACTGATACAGTCACCCTGGTTGGCATGGCCCATATCATTGAATGCATGCCAACTGCGTTTTCATGGCACAGTTCCTGGCTACATACAGGACAAGCCTGATCCAAGATTTACTGAAACTCGTACTGTCACCACGTATTCAGTTGGTAAATTATGTAAACAATGGCTACAACATTCGTCCTTAGACTCTGTTAAGAAACATTTGTCCCTCCTATCAGGCACTATTGATTTGCCCAACTTTATCCTGGGACCTCGTGGTCCCCGGCCGAAGAGATTCATTTATGAAGCGTATAATGAACTCTGGAAGCTATCACAAATGGAAGCTGCTTCCCGTCTTCGGGAAATAGACCAAGCAAATTTGGAAAAGGTGCTTGCTGTTGTTGACAATAGTATAAATACCCTGTCTTCCCGCATTTACACATTAGAAAATATTGTGTCCTCTGTTGTTGATATTGTACAAGATGATGTCTCTATTTTGTATCATGGTCAGAATCAATTGCGTTCAGTGATGCAGTTTGCCTGGACTTTGCAAACCCTTAAGTTAGGTAAAGTTCCTTGGAATTTGTTAAACACCACTGCCCTTTTTCTGCCTTTTAATTTGACTGACAAACAGCAGTTCATGTCCATGAAAGATGCATCTTACACTTTGTTACATATCGAGAAAGTGGATCCTTTACCATTCTCTGTGGCGGAACTAGATTCTGCTGTGTGGCTAGTTCATGGGGTTATCGCTTTACCTTTTTCCTTGTTTGAATTTAGCTTGTGCATGAAACATTATCCTGTGGGCCGTTTCCAGCCTTTGGGTAGTGCTTTCCTGCATGAACTTTGGTCCTTGCCTTTCATGTATAAATGCCTTAGAGACGGCAAGGAAGTGTTTCTCACGGGGGAGTCTTGTGATTCAACTGTGGGTCATTCGCTTATTTGTAAACATATTAAATTGCACGGGGCTTGTAGCGTTTCAGTTCCGAATCTTGCATGTGTGCTAAAGGGTATTCCTGCTCCTGCTATTTCTCCTACTTTTACTTTGCTTACTAACGGTAGCTATTTGCTTTTAAATAACGAAGACTGTTGTGGCCTACAGGCTGGCATTCCGTATATTGTTACAGTCTCACACAGAGTTGTCTGCTGCAAGAATGTGCTTTTTCCTCCCCCTCATGACATCGTTGATAACTCCATTTGGCCTTCCATTCCTACCATGGAAGCAGATTTCAATAAGTTGAGCAGAATAAAGGCCCTTTTATTGAACGAGGAGGTTACGCTCACGTCCGCCCGAGAGACATTCGTTCTCCAGGTGGCGAGTACCCACAGTGAAATACAGGCCCTTTTGAACACCAACCTCCCACAACATTTTGGGGAGTTGGTTCATCGTATTTTTAACGCATCTAACACTGAGGGTCTAATACATTTTTTTAAGATTGTGGGGTCCGGCTTGGTGTCCACCTTCCAAACTATTTTCGGTGTGATACCGGCGTTCATACATTCTATTTTTTCTAGCGTCTTTGGTGGTTTCCCATTAATCCTCGCTTTGGCGGCTGGTGTCTTGCTGTTGGTCTGTTTTCTGCACAATGGCTGCTCACCACTGGGCCCTTCTCGATCCCGAACGCCTACAGCTGCTCCGTGAGCGACTTCTGGTTGGCTTCGATGTTCTGCCTTTGGCGACTATCAGTGTGTCCTACACCCTTTCTTTTCGCTTTGCGTATTTCACTTGCGTGCAACCCGTGATGTCTTGCATCCGCTGTCCTTTCACATGGACCATGGATTATTGCCTCTCCAATTCATCATTGTCTGTTCCGGATTTTGTTCAGTTGGTGGGTCCCTTAGAGGCCCATGAACGGGACTGTTCCGTTGCTGGCTTTATGATGCGTGCGGCTGCACTGGGGATTTTGGCACAATGGGATATCTGGGCGGCTGCTCAGAATCTCCTACAACGAAGTTACATTGAATATCACGCAAGCTGTCCTGCAATGCTTTTGGATGCTCCAATCTCTGAGGAACATTCCTGCAGCTTTGACCTGTTGGACTGGATGGCGTCTACGTTTTTTGACGATTCTAATGATGTCCTCTTGGACGGTATAGCATTTTTCTGTACTTCCACATTTTTGGATTAATCTGCCGTTCACTGTCAGTGGACTGCCACGCTGACTGTCTTCTGCTACTTTACCCAGTTCCACTTCTTCCACTGTGGACGCCTATGTTCTGCTCAGGTGTTTGGAACTCTGTCTTCGTTTTCGTCTTGGCCGATGGACTGTCCAGGGGAGGGTGTCTTGTGGTTTGTGGCCTCCTGGCCTGCCTGGATACGTTGGCACGGGCCTGGCTGCCATGATGACTTTTGCGCCCGTTACCCCTGGCCGTTGTTCTGTCGCCCTCTGCTTCTGCCACGTTGTTTTTGCAACAATCTGCATTTTCTGTTTCTCACCTTTTCTCCTGTTCCCTTTGGGCTCAGTCTGAACAACAGTTACAAGCTCGAATAACACGTCCCTGGTTCTTACTGATTTGGCCCGTCCCTCGCACCTAGACATAACACCATGTACAGCTGCCATGGAGAAATTAGTGTGCTTTTAATAATACGGTTCGCCCGCTCTAGAGCACTTGGAGGCGATCTTCCCAGAGAGAGGAGCTGTGATTGTCTGCTGATGTAGTTTTGCATCTAGAGGCTGAGGTATGGGGGTTCGCTAGTCAAAGCCTAAAGGTCTTCTATTTGTATAATAAACAAGCTTCCAGCACGGGGAGGGTGGTAATGTTAGTTAGACATATATCCACTGCTTTATGAAATGCTTTCCTCGTTCGTATTCTATGGAGTAGTAACTATGCTGAGTATATTATTCATATGTATTATGCTAGTAGTACTGACACGTGTACTGTATCTTAGAGCACGTAAGTCGAAATAAACGTTTTGAATTATACAGTGTCTCTTATTACGCACGTTGTGGACAGGTATGAGTGAGTAATGAAAGAGTGTTCTTGCCTCTGCGAGTCCTGAGAGAGAGAGATACCGTGTTCTGGGTTGTCTAATCATTGGTACATTGGTGCTAATGGGACGCTAAGGCTAGTTGGGTTGGGGTTTTGGGTGCTAAGGTCTATAGTTGGCTCACCACTATATTCTGAGGTCCTATTATCCTGTGCATAGCTCTGTATGTGCAGAAACCTTATGACACCATTTTTTGGGTGGAATTTTGTCACCTTGTCTCTTTAAACCGGGGAGAGGGACCCTTACCCCACAAAAGGGGAAGGGCAAATCCAAATCCCAATAAAGGGATCCTGTTAGATTTGGGGGTCTCTAGTTGGCAGAGGTAGGTACCTTTGTCCAAATAGGGACCCTTGCGTCTAGTCAGGGAAAGTAGGTACACTCCCGAAATAACCCCTGCTCACCCTCTTGGTAGCTTGGCACGAGCAGACAGGCTTAGTTCAGAGGCAGTGTGTAAAGCATTTGTGAACACCTACAGTAATCAAGTGACAACACTACAAATGGACACCACACAGGTTATATATTTATAAAAATAGGTATACTTTATATAGATTTATCACAAGACCATAAACGACAAAAATAATCCACAATACTGTTAAGAATGCTTTGTTCTGATCAAAAAGGCTTAATTCAAGGTTCTGTGCGAGTCGGTAGCCTCCTCCGGCTACGGCGATGTTGAGAACAAACAGAGTCTAACAAATCCAGCTGACCGCGTCGAGACGGGCCAACACAGCGTAGACAGACTCGGTCACAGTACCTTTTACTTGAAGCGGCAGGCACGGGCGTGCGAGCCGGATGGCTGTTCTGCCGCGGTCGCGTGCAAAAATGGAAGCGTTGCAGGACGCGTTGTCCCTCGATGCCGTGCAGGCAGCGGCTCGTTGACGCTCGTCGAGATGGAGTCGGTGAGACCAGGGCCGTGCGTTGCAGGGCGAGACGGTGCTTCGATGCGGTGCTGGCAGGTTGCGGTGCGGCGATGGAGCCGGATTCAGGAGCTGGCGTTGATCAGTCCGGACAGCGGTGCGAGTCGGGCGGTGCGTCGCAAAGCGTGCGAGCAGTGCCCAACTCCGGTGCGGTCACAGGACTCGAACTCAGCAGCAGTGACCGTGTCGGTCGGACCAGTTCGATTCGGCGTAGCGAAGCGTTGCAGGACGCGTTGTCCCTCGATGCGGTGCAGGCAGCGGCTCGTTGACGGAGTCGGTGAGACCAGGGCCGTGCGTTGCAGGGCGAGACGGTGCTTCGATGCGGTGCTTACAGGACACCGAGTCGGTCGTGAGAGTCGGTCACAGCTCCCTACCTCTGCAGCCACTGAAACAGAGTTTCCAGCAGCAATTCACAAAGGGGTGAAGTCCAATGGTCCTGGGACTTCGGTCAGGGGCAAGCTCTCTTCCAAGCCCTTGGAGATCCTTCACAAGTTGATGAAAGTCACAGCAAAGCAAAAGTTCCTTTCTCCTTTCTTTGGCAGTCAGGCAAACCACTGCAGGCCAATCCCCCAAGCAGCACTTCAGGCTTAGGGATAGTCTCTCCTCAGTTTCTTCTTGGTTCCGCTCCTCAGCAAAGGTTTCTTCTTGTTCCCAAAAGTGATCTAATCTTCCTGGGGTCTGGGTGCCCCTCTTATACCCTGATTCTCTTTGTTCTCTGGAGGCAGAGAGGCCTCTGCCTAGTCCAAAACCAGTTCTGGTCAGTCCTGGAGCACTTTGTTTTTCTGACTCCTTCTTTCCTTTCAGAATGTGGGGCAGAGTGCTCAGCCGCCCGGCAGGAGGTGGAGCCAGCATTGTGGAAGGCAGGCACAGCCCTATTCAGACCCAGGGGCAACTCCTCCCTCCACTCTGGATGCAGATCTTTCTATTCAGCCCTGTGCTGACTCACCCTGTCTCCTGTAGCCACCCCCAGCCCCTGTCACTCAATCTCCAGACAAGGAATACACAACCTAGCAGAGGCAGGCTTGGATAGTTAGGCAAGAAAATACCCACTTTCTAAAAGTGGTATTTTCAAACACAGAATGTTAAAACCCACTTCACTAAAAGATGTATTTTATCATCCTGAGTTCAGGCACACTAAATTCGTTTTCCTACCATGTTCCCTGGGTCAGTTCTGACTATAAGGTGTAATAGTCAGTCTGCCCATTCTGGCCTATGGGGAGCAGGTAGCCTTGCAATAGTGAAAAACGAAAATGGCTGTAATTCACTATTAGGACATGCCACACACACCAGGGCATGTCCTACCTTATACTTATAATGCACCCTGCCCTAGGGCCTACTTTAGGGGTGACCAACATGCAGTAAAGGGAAGGTTTAGGGACTGGTAAGTGGGTGTACTCACCAAGTCGACATGGCAGCCCTAGGCTGCACACAGGCTCTGCGATGGCAGGCCTGAGACACATTTTACAAGCTGCTTCTGTGGGTGGCACAACCCGTGCTGCAAGCCCACCAGCGGCATTGGATTTATAAGCCCTGGGCACACTGAGTGCACTGTACTAGGGACTGACAAGTAAACCAATCATCCAATCATGGAGTCACTAATACATATATCAATTGACGATAGGGAGCACTTGCACTTTGGAACTGATTAGCAGCGGCAAAGTGCCCATGAGCATCTAGTCCAGCAAAAACATATCGGCAACAGTGGAGGCATTACGAAAAAATGGAAGGGAGACCCACGCCAAAGATGCCAGGTCTAACACGTGTCCCCTCCAGCTGAAATGTGGGGAGAACTATCCTACCCCTAGGGAGTTCTCATCGCTAAGGCGGAAAAATCTGGACAGACCATCAGCATTGGCGTGTTCTGTACCAGGGCGGTGTTCCAACGTAAAGTCCATCCCCTGTAGGGAAATGGACCACCTCAACAGCTTTGGATTCTCACCCCTCATCTGCATCAACCATCTGAGGGGCCTGTGGTCTGTCTGAACCCGGAAGTGAGTCCCAAACAGGTATGGTCTCAGCTTCTTCAGTGCCCAGACCAGAGCAAATGCCTCACGCTCGATAGCACTCCATCTCTGTTCCCGGGGAAGTAACCTCCTACTGATGAAGGCTACAGGTTGGTCTAGGCCCTCCTCATTGATCTGTGATAGAACAGCCCCTACACCATGCTCTGAAGCGTCGGTCTGAACAATGAACTCATTGGAGAAGTTGGGTGCCTGGAGCACAGGCGCCGTGCACATGGCAGTCTTCAAGGTGTCAAAAGCTTTTTGACAGGTGTCAGTCCAAATCACTTTCCTGGGCTGCTTCTTGGAAGTCAGCTCTGTCAAGGGGGCAACAATGCTGCCATACCCCTTGACGAATCTCCGGTAATACCCGGTGAGTCCTAGGAAGGCTCTCACCTCTGTCTGGGTCTTGGGGGCTCCCAAGCCAGAATGGTATAAATTTTCGGTTGGAGGGGCGCCACCTGGCCGCTCCCAACCTGGTGTCCCAAGTACACCACAGAACCCTGCCCAATCTGGCACTTACTCGCCTTGATTGTGAGGCCTGCCCTCCGCAGCGCCATCAACACTTCCCAGAGGTGGCGCAGATGTTCTTCCCAACTGGAACTACACACTGCGATGTCATCCAGGTAGGCGGCACTGAAATCCTCCAGTCCAACCAACACCTGGTTGACCAACCTCTGAAAGGTGGCAGGGGCATTCTTCATCCCAAAGGGCATCACCCGGAACTGGTAGTGCCCATCTGGTGTGGAGAATGCTGACCTCTCTTTTGCCCCATCAGTCAAGGCGATCTGCCAGTACCCAGACATTAAGTCAAACGTGCTGAGGTACCGCGCAGCCCCTAACCGATCTATGAGCTCATCAGCTCTGGGGATGGGGTGGGCGTCAGTCCTGGTGACGGAATTGAGTCCCCTGTAGTCCACACAGAACCGGAGTTCTGGGGTGGCACCAGGCGCGGCAGCATTTGGAACCAAAACCACTGGGCTGGCCCAAGGGCTGTTAGAGGACTCAATCACCCCTAGCGCAAACATCTTGGAGACCTCCTCCTTGATGCAGGCTCTGACCCTGTCAGTCACCCTGTAAGCCTTGTGCTTTACAGGAAGACTGTCCCCAGTGTCCACATCATGGACGCACCAATGAGTGACACTGGGAACCAGGGAGAACAGGTCAGGGAACTGTCCCAACAGTTGGCGACAGTCACCCTGCTGCTCAGGTGTCAGGGAGGTAGAGAGGTTTACTCCCTCCGCTGATCCATCTTGCTCTCGGGCTGACAGGAGGTCAGGAAGAGGCTCGGTCTCCTCCTCCATTCCATCATCTGTAGCTAAGAGCATGCCCACTTGGGACCTCTCCAAGTGGGGCTTCAGGCGGTTCACATGCAGGACCCGCAAGGGGTTCCTGGGAGACTGCAAGTCCACCAAATAGGTAATTGGACTCTTGCGCTCCACCACCGTAAAAGGGCCGGTCCACCTGTCCTGGAGCGCACAAGGCTCCACAGGGGCCATGACCCACACTTTCTGACCAGGCTGAAGCTCTACCAGAGTGGCATTCTGGTCGTACCACCGCTTCATCTCCTCCTGGCTGGCTTCCAGATTTGCCTCAGCAAGTTCTCTGAAACGCCTAGTCTGGTTCCTGAAGGCCAGCATGTAACTGTATACATCCTGGGGAGGTTTCCTAGGAGATTGCTCCCAGCCTTCCTTGACCAAACTCAGAGGTCCTCGCACCGGGTGTCCATAGAGGAGCTCAAAGGGACTGAACCCTAGAGACTTCTGTGGCACCTCCCGGTATGCAAACAACAGGCATGGTAAGAGGACGTCCCATTTACGCCTCATGGGTTCTTCCAGACCCATAATCATGCCCTTGAGGGTCCGGTTGAATCTCTCCAACCAGCCCATTTCCTTGAGGGTGGTAAGGAGTGGTGAACTTGTAAGTTACACCGCACTCCTGCCACAGGGACTTCATGTACTTGGACACGAAGTTGGTACCTCTGTCAGACACCACCTCTTGAGGGAATCCCACACGTGAGAAAATTCTCATTAGTGCCCGTCCCACCACGGGGGCCGTCACTGCCCTCAGAGGGATGGCTTCAGGGTACCGGGTGGCATGGTCCACCAAGACCAGGATAAACCTGTTGCCCATGGCTGTCTTGGGGTCCAGTGGCCCCACAATGTCAATACCCACCTGTTCAAAGGGGGTGCTGACCACAGGGAATGGCTGGAGAGGAGCCTTGTGCTTCCTCCCACTCTTTCCACTTGCCTGGCAAGTCTGGCATGTCCTGCAGTGAGTGGCGGCACTCCTGCGCATCTGGGGCCAATAGAAATGGGTAACAAGCCTGTCAAAGGTCTTGTCCTGCCCCAGATGTCCTGCTAACGGTACATCATGAGCCAACCCCAGTAGGAAGGCTCTGAAGCGCTGGGGTACCACCAGCACACGGGCTGACCCAGGCTCAGCAACCTTAGGCTCTGAATACAGGAGACCATTTTCCCAGTAAACCCAATGTGATCCAGACTGATCACCTGCTGCCTGGTCTGTGGCCTGTTGCCTCAGACCCACGAGAGAGGGGCATGTGTTCTGCTCCTTGCAGAACTCTTCCCTGGAGGGTCCTCCTTCTTGCTGCCAATGGGTCAGCTCAGGTAGGTCCCCCAGTTCAGCTACCTGTTCCCCTGTAGGCTCCAGGGCATCCCCCTCAAGGTCTGCCTCCACCTGGACCGCGGGAACTTCGGGGGCCAGTTTCCCGCACCCCCTGCCTCCTCTCTCTCCGGCAGGCACCTGGGCCTCCCTCTCAGGCTCCAGGTCCTCTTGAACACCTTTAGCTGCCATTGACCGGGTGGTCACACATGCCCAATCAGGCAAGCCCAACATTTCTAAATGCGCACTCCGCTCCACCTTAGCCCAAGGTGAGCTCTCCAAATCGTTCCCTAACAAACAGTCAACAGGCATGGCTGGCCTCACAGCTACTTGAAGAGTACCTGAGACCCCCCCCACTCAAAGGGAACCTGAGCCACCTTGCAGTGACTCTCTGTGTTGTCAGCTGCAACAAACAGATAGAATGCATCAGGGATAACCTGCTCCTTAGACACAAGGTGACACTTGACAGCTGTCACACTGGCTCCTGTGTCTCTCAGAGCCTCCACCCTATGGCCATTGATGGTCACCCACTGCCTGTATTTCTTAGTGTTCTCAGGCAGCGGGGTCCTAGGGACCATCTCAGAGTCTCCTAATGAGACAAGGGAAAACACTGTGGGATCCCCCACCTTGGGCACCCAACTCCTCCCCCAGGGCTACACTAGCCAACTGCCGGGGGACTGCACTGGTGGGTGCTGGTTTTCCATGCAAAGGGCAACGAGGATCGTTTGCCTTGTGGCCAGGGGCGCCACACTTGTAACATACCAGTGGTCCCTGGGGAACAGGGGGCCTGTCAGGGCCACTGGCTTCTTCTCAGGGGGAGGCTGGGAACCTTTCCCTTGGTTCCCTTGGGGTCTACTTTGGGGCCCTTTATGGAACTCCTTCTGTTTACCCTTGTCCCCCCCACTCTTCTGCTGGGGACCCTGCCCACCCTTGGCGGCGTCTCCCACGTGACCCTTGTGGACCCGGGTACTCACCCAGCGGTCCGCCTCCTCAGCAAGCTGCCGAGGGTTAGTCAGCTTACTATCAATCAGGTGCTGGCGTAGCTCAGGAAAACAATTACCGGACAAGTGCTCCCAGGCAATCAAATCAAAGAGTGCCTGAAAATCAGTCGCTTTGCTACCCTTTACCCAACCATCCAAGGCTCTGCAAAAGAAGGTCACATATTCAACTCAGGTACTGCTTTCAATCTTACTACAGTTCCTGAACCTTTGCCTATAAAGCTCAGGGGTCAAACCATACCTAGTCATTAAGGCATCCTTCATGTGGCTGTACGAATTATAGACTTCAGAGGGCAAATCCAACAAGGTATCCCGCCCTTCACTGAGGAACCGTCCCCACAACCCCGCTCCCCAATCCTTCTCAGGGACCCGGTGGGAAGACATGGCTACCTCATAGGCTTTGAACCACTGCCCAATGTCATCATTTTTAAAAATTCCTTAACCACATCTTTTGGAATATACACCCTGGCTTCAACAGGCACAGGCGGTACACTGCCACCAGAGGGAGTAATCTCTAAGCTCTTGGCCTTCAATTCCAACTCCCTCAAAACTTTCTCATGTTCAAACTGCATTTTCTTCTCCTCTAGGGCCAATTTCCTAGTTTGCATTTGGAATTCTAACTGCCCATTCAGCTTGAGCTTGGTCAGCTCCATTTCGTGCATCCTACTCTCTTTCCTGTCCTCCAACTCCTCTGGAGACAGTCCTCTGGCAGAAACACTGCTACCTACTGGGGAAGGTGGTCTTCTAGCCCCTAGACCCAATAGCCCCTCCAGCTGCCCTTCTGCATTCTCAGCCCCTCCACAGGGACACTCCTTGATTCGACCCAGGCCCTCAGCGCCTTTTGAAGGTCCTCCTTCCTGGAGAGTCCGGTCATGGACACTTTAAACTTTTTGCAGAATTGCCTGAGCTGCTTAAGGGTGTAGCATTCTAGCCTCTCTTCTTCCCAATCACACTCAACAGATGCTACTGATGCTGGTTTCTCCATAGTGACTGAACTTGGCATTTGCAAAAATAGGAAATCCCAGAAAAAATGCTATAAAAGTATGTGGTTGCGTTTTGGTCTGCACTCACTAAGTAGTGTTCACCAATCACTGTACATGAGTCACAAATGCAAGTCCAGAATCCTCACCGCTGACCACCAATGTTAGATTTGGGGGTCTCTAGTTGGCAGAGGTAGGTACCTTTGTCCAAATAGGGACCCTTGCGTCTAGTCAGGGAAAGTAGGTACACTCCCGAAATAACCCCTGCTCACCCTCTTGGTAGCTTGGCACGAGCAGACAGGCTTAGTTCAGAGGCAGTGTGTAAAGCATTTGTGAACACCTACAGTAATCAAGTGACAACACTACAAATGGACACCACACAGGTTATATATTTATAAAAATAGGTATACTTTATATAGATTTATCACAAGACCATAAACGACAAAAAAATCCACAATACTGTTAAGAATGCTTAGTTCTGATCAAAAAGGCTTAATTCAAGGTTCTGTGCGAGTCGGTAGCCTCCTACGGCTACGGCGATGTTGAGAACAAACAGAGTCTAACAAATCCAGCTGACCGCGTCGAGACGGGCCAACACAGCGTAGACAGACTCGGTCACAGTACCTTTTACTTGAAGCGGCAGGCACGGGCGTGCGAGCCGGATGGCTGTTCGTCGCGATGCAAAAATGGAAGCGTTGCAGGACGCGTTGTCCCTCGATGCGGTGCAGGCAGCGGCTCATTGACGTCGTCGAGACGGAGTCGGTGAGACCAGGGCCGTGCGTTGCAGGGCGAGACGGTGCTTCGATGCGGTGCTGGCAGGTTGCGGTGCGGCAACGGAGCCGGATTCAGGAGCTGGTGTTGATCAGTCCGGACAGCGGTGCGAGTCGGGCGGTGCGTCGCAAAGCGTGCGAGCAGTGCCCAACTCCGGTGCGGTCACAGGACTCGAACTCAGCAGCAGTGACCGTGTCGGTCGGACCAGTTCGATTCGGCGTAGCGAAGCGTTGCAGGACGCGTTGTCCCTCGATGCGGTGCAGGCAGCGGCTCGTTGACGGAGTCGGTGAGACCAGGGCCGTGCGTTGCAGGGCGAGACGGTGCTTCGATGCGGTGCTTACAGGACACAGAGTCGGTCGTGAGAGTCGGTCACAGCTCCCTACCTCTGCAGCCACTGAAACAGAGTTTCCAGCAGCAATTCACAAAGGGGTGAAGTCCAATGGTCCTGGGACTTCGGTCAGGGGGCAAGCTCTCTTCCAAGCCCTTGGAGATCCTTCACAAGTTGATGAAAGTCACAGCAAAGCAAAAGTTCCTTTCTCCTTTCTTTGGCAGTCAGGCAAACCACTGCAGGCCAATCCCCTAAGCAGCACTTCAGGCTTAGGGATAGTCTCTCCTCAGTTTCTTCTTGGTTCCGCTCCTCAGCAAAGGTTTCTTCTTGTTCCCAAAAGTGATCTAATCTTCCTGGGGTCTGGGTGCCCCTCTTATACCCTGATTCTCTTTGTTCTCTGGAGGCAGAGAGGCCTCTGCCTAGTCCAAAACCAGTTCTGGTCAGTCCTGGAGCACTTTGTTTTTCTGACTCCTTCTTTCCTTTCAGAATGTGGGGCAGAGTGCTCAGCCGCCCGGCAGGAGGTGGAGCCAGCATTGTGGAAGGCAGGCACAGCCCTATTCAGACCCAGGGGCAACTCCTCCCTCCACTCTGGATGCAGATCTTTCTATTCAGCCCTGTGCTGACTCACCCTGTCTCCTGTAGCCACCCCCAGCCCCTGTCACTCAATCTCCAGACAAGGAATACACAACCTAGCAGAGGCAGGCTTGGATAGTTAGGCAAGAAAATACCCACTTTCTAAAAGTGGTATTTTCAAACACAGAATGTTAAAACCCACTTCACTAAAAGATGTATTTTATCATCCTGAGTTCAGGCACACTAAATTCGTTTTCCTACCATGTTCCCTGGGTCAGTTCTGACTATAAGGTGTAATAGTCAGTCTGCCCATTCTGGCCTATGGGGAGCAGGTAGCCTTGCAATAGTGAAAAACGAAAATGGCTGTAATTCACTATTAGGACATGCCACACACACCAGGACATGTCCTACCTTATACTTACAATGCACCCTGCCCTAGGGCCTACTTTAGGGGTGACCAACATGCAGTAAAGGGAAGGTTTAGGGACTGGTAAGTGGGTGTACTCACCAAGTCGACATGGCAGCCCTAGGCTGCACACAGGCTCTGCGATGGCAGGCCTGAGACACATTTTACAAGCTGCTTCTGTGGGTGGCACAACCCATGCTGCAAGCCCACCAGCGGCATTGGATTTACAAGCCCTGGGCACACTGAGTGCACTGTACTAGGGACTGACAAGTAAACCAATCATCCAATCATGGAGTCACTAATACATATATCAATTGACGATAGGGAGCACTTGCACTTTGGAACTGATTAGCAGCGGCAAAGTGCCCATGAGCATCTAGTCCAGCAAAAACATATCGGCAACAGTGGAGGCATTACGAAAAAATGGAAGGGAGACCCACGCCAAGGATGCCAGGTCTAACAGTTCCCTTTTGTGCAACTAACTCAAGTGGAATATGACTTTGCTAGAGGCTATGAGTATGCACTAACCACTAATTTATGTACTCAAGAAGCCTTATAGGGATATTATTTAACAGACTGCACACTATCTTATATAAAAATGTCTAATTTTGTTTTGTGCAATCAATTAGTAAGCATACAATAAAATATTACATATGTATTTAAAAACATGTTGCACCCATTCTCACCATTGGTACATTTGTACAGGTAAATACATCTATTCTTATCAAACCTTTTAAAACAAATTATAACTCAATATAAAAACTATTCAAAGAAGCAATTCACAAAAATAATTGGTAAAAAAGTAATGTCTTTCAAAATTATTCATAGAAGCAATTCACAAAAACCAATTGGTTAAAAAAGTACTGCTGTTGTGGCGTTTCTATGGTACTTGAGTTGGTTCACCCCACCTTCTTCAGGACACAATATTACAAAGCATATACAATATCTAGGAAACAAAAAATCTGATTTAATATCCTATTCTCAAAACCTCACATTAAGCATGTTTACAAATCAGGCTCAGCCGTGTATTAGTGCAGATCATTCCTCCTATCAGCTCATATCCACATTTATCTCTAAACTTACGACCTTACATATACAGCAGGAGCAATAATGTCTTACCATCAATTAAATTAATCCACTTTAAATGAAATATGATGAGTGCAAGTGCATCTTGCCCTTTGTACTAAGGGTCATAAAAAAATTGATCTTATATTTAAATACTTTATGCTCCCTCACTATAATAACCAAGAGGTAAGCCCCTGATACATCATATCACTACCTTTGTTTTCTTCCAGTACCCTGTGTCTTCTTCCATGCAGTGGTAGCTAGCTCCGGTCACCCAGATTAACCTTCTCAGGAGTTGTGGTCCTATCTAGATAATAAAATATTAGAACGCCAGGGTTAATTTATTACTAGAGCTGGAGCCTCTTATTATTAAAGACTTTTATTCAAAGTTATACCTAACTGCTGTGCTGTGGGGATGTGCTAATACCCTTATTGTCCCCAAAGCCCGCCTCACAGTCCAGTGGAGGCTACCTTATTGTGCATCCTATGCCTAATTCGTCCTTACTTGGCACCATTTTGAAGTCAGGCGATTACATTATCTTTGTGGTACCTCTTTTCCCCTATCTAATCAGTTCATATTGCACAGTGCAATAATATGCACTATTTGAATTAAATATTTATGAGGCTTCTCCATGTTCTTGGGCTACTTTAACAGTTGTTCCTTTTCCTTATGCTTCTGTTCACGCCAGTGTTCCACTAAAGGCGCATTCTTTCTCACAGTCCTGATTTCTGGCCTATGTTCATTAAGTCTGAAGCGTAGTTCTTTGCTCGTCTTACCTACATAGACTTTATTGCAAGCGCAAACAATCCGATACATAACGTTTTTTGTAATACAGTTAACCATACTAGTGATCTGATGGGTTATTCCATTAAGTTCTTTCTTTTTTCCTCACATAATTTATCCCGCAGTTGGCGAATGTACCACATGGGAAATCTCCTATAGTTTTATTTCTATTCATTATGCTTGTCTGTTGCATCCCTTTGGCTTCCTTATATGTGTAGACTAGATGGTTCCTGATTGTTTTGTTCCTTCTGTATGCAAAGAGGGCCTTCTCTACAGTTTCATTTCCAACTACTTTTAAAAGTGACCAATTTCTGTTAATCAGATTTTTAATGCTGTTACTTATTTTTGAGAAACTTGTAATACACCTGATCCTCTTCTTCTCCTGTTCTCTTGTCCTTCCCTCAAATATGTTGCCCCTGTTCTAATATTTTGCTCTTATATATGCTCTTCTGGTCAATCTTTTGGGGTAGCCTCTCTCATGGAACTTCCCCTGTAGTGCTTTCATATGTACCTCAAAATTTTACCTGTCTGAGCAATCACGCCGCAGACAGAGAAATTGGCCAAAACGTTTGCTATCCTTCTGACAACACAGGTGATTACTTGTATAGTAGAGTAAGGTGTTCTGATCCGTTGGTTTTGCAAATAGTTCCGCCTCCAAGTTACCCTCCTTGGCTTTGATTTTTATATCCAAAAAGTCACAGTCAGATTGGCTAGTTGTTGAAGTAAATTTCAAATTGGGATCCCCACAGTTTAACCACTCAATAAAAGAGCTCAGATCCTCATTACTACCATGCCAAATAAAGAACACGTCATCAATGAATTGCGACCAGTGTGATACATTTTTGAAGAATGGAGCCATATCATTATATATGGTTTTTTCCTCAAAGACTACCACATATAAACAGGGCAGACTTGGGGCGCAGATTGCACCCATGCTCGTCCCTTTGGTTTGTCAATAAAAGTTCATGTTAAGCAAGAAAATATTATTTTTCAAAATGATTTCCACAAATTCAGTGATCAGGCTCGTATGGGGTCATAAATCACATTTTATTAATGCTGTAATATCCCTCTAATCATTTGTACTGTGTCATTTTGTGGATATTTGTGTATAAGGCCTCAATGCCTAGTGAGACTAACCAATCATTGTCGGGGTCACACCTAATTCCTTCATTCTTAAGAATCATGTCTGTTGTGTTATTTAAATACAAAGTTTGTTTTGAAACTAACGGTCTCAAGAAACAGTCCACGTATTTACTAATTGGTTCCTTAAGGGAATTCAGACTTCATACTATTTGTCTCATATGGCAGTCCAAAAGGTTTTTGTGAACTTTTGGGAGCCCATATAGAGCCGGTATTATAGGATGTTCATTATGAAGTAACTCATATATATCTTGGCAAATTTATTTATCCTCTTTAGCCAGTCTTAGAACCCTTTCTGTGCAGTTTCCAGTAATCAGTAGGAACTTCTCGTTTGTTGACGACATAAACTTAGGATGGGGCCAGGCTGATTTCATGCACCCCTTCAGGGTATGTTGTCCCTTGAACCAGCTAGCTCACAGTGCCATCATAAGCCCCTCAGAACCTAGACAGGGAGCGAACAGTTCTGGCAACTACTGAACATGACAACTCTGTTCCCTCAGGAACCTTGGTGACAGACCTAGAACGTTTTGCTCAGACACTTGTGCTCTCTTTCACTCAGAGAAATATACAAAGAATACACGAGGAGTCGTTTCTCAATATTTATTGAACCTAAGTGATTAATGTATAGAAAATATGTGGTGCAATGATCAATAGACAGAAGCAGACAAAAGTTATAAGGAGTGTCAAGACAGTGAATAAAATGAAGAGCTCCACCATCTTGCAGAGACAACTTACATATGCAGTCATCTATAGTATTATAACAGTCTAACATACTTTTATGATGCAAACCCTAGCCTACGTGTCTAAGGTGTAAATGTATGGTCTGCCAAGAAAAGCCTTTCTGGATGATCTAACCCCTTTACCTGGTGGTTAAGAATGTAGGACACCGTCTTGGTCACCAACTGCACACCCCTCATGGAGATGTTGGTCAGCTGCTGGGTGAAAGGCTTCAGCATGTGAGGGACCCCTTTAAGTCAGCAGAAGTGTCTCCTCTGATTATACTTGGGAAACAAAAGTTTACATATAAAAAGAGGCATCCTTGCCTTGGGCCGAGATTGTGATCAGGCTGCCATATTTTGTATTCCACAGATAGCTTTGTCGCCATATGAACGTAATAACAAACACATTTGTATATCGCACGTGAGGGCCTTGTACGCAATGCCAAGGCAGTGTGATAGTGTTCCCATGAAGTGCTCCATGTCAGCAAGGTCAGTGTTTCCAAGAAACTAACCCAAGTGTCATGAATGCAAATGTGTGTTAATGTGACAAAGTGAAGGCAACTTTAGGAAAGAACTGGTACATGTAAAATGGCACTATTTCTTACCAGATCAAACTCAGGCACATGACATCCACTCCCCGTACATAGGTCGGCTAAGAAGCTATCAAACCAAATGAATCCATTCATTAAAAAATGCATCAGCATATATAAAGGAAAATACTAAAATTTACACTATAAAAGGATTATAGAATTGCTTTAAAATCATGCACTCATGCAATTTGGAGACCAAAAGCATAAAGAAAGCTGATATATGTTAAAAATATAAATATATAAAAGAAATAAAAGGTAAGTTAATTTAAAACAAATTTGGAAGTTAACAGCAGGCTGAATCAAAAGTTCCCACCACAAGGAAAGCCAAATGTTTACATGTTTCGAGTGGCAGACGAAACCTTGCTGTTCCCAGCTTCTGCAGATGATGATCCCAGAGGCACACCTCGGAGCAAATTGATAGAGCAAGTATTTTCCTATCCGACCCCCACAACATCCACTGAGGGAGGGAAGTCTGCCACTAAATGTTCTGTTGAAACAGAGCCTAGATCCAAACCGCCAGGTGCGTAAGCAACCCAGGGAAGCTCACAGAACTCAGCCAGGGGCATTGGAATCTGCAAGGAACAACTGCACAGATGGGCCTTCAGCAGGTCCATTAGTATGTGCATGTCCAAAGGTTCAACCAATTGCGACTCCAAGCACAAATCCAGGGCACACTTGTAAGTGTATAAGAGGCAGAGAAACACAGACTTTACGCAATGAAGGCATACAGGCCAAAATGACAGAAACCAATGCTCATCCAGTTCTTGAAGCAAGGGCGTGACAAAGAAATGCACAATGTGTCCACGGTGCAATAGGACTCGAGGAAGTGCCAGCTCCCTTTGATCTTGAACTGGGACATCCATTGCTGAACAAAAATATTAAAAGCAGGACCCCTGCAACTAGGAGTATGACGGAGTGGATAAAGGATGGAATAAATCCAAACACCGTCTGAAAGGGGCTGACCAACCCAGAGCCAATGCTCCTGAAAAACCCTACAATTCCAGTTGTACTAGACATGTTAAAAACACGATGGACCAGCTCCCCAAAATGTCATGGGAATTTGGTACGGAGAAGTGCCTGTATCTCCGAAGAGGAAAGTACTACCTGAAGCTCAAACGTCTCCTTGGTTAAAGTTACAGCCACATCTTTTTGAAATAATAAGGATTTCAGTTTGCTCATGGCATCAAAATGTTCGTTGGTAAGATTGAGTGAAGGCCAGAGCATATCCTCTCCAACTACATGGGCAGGCAGGAACAGGACTTTTAAACAGCATGTAACAATGGAAGATACAGTCACTGCATAAGCAACCCCTGGTTTCATCCCGCAGCAACCTTAACTGTTCAACATCCCATTTGAAAGCAATCTGAAAATCAGATGTATCATGGCCGCCAGAGACCCTTACAAGTAGCAGAACAGGTTTGCCACAGACGCATTGCATGCTTCCTGCAACAAAATGTCTTTGCATACTAGGGACCCACTTAAAGTATTCTAACAGTCAGAGCAGCTGAGAAAAACTTCAGTGTTCTTTTTCTGACACCGGGATGTGACAGAAAGCTCCCATTGTTTGTGTATGTACCCTTCACCCAACCTTCATATCTGGCCCTGAAATCCAAAGTTGCAATTTTCCCATGTAAAACCGGTAATCTTTTTTATACAGCCAATGTTCAATCCAATTCATGCAGTCAGCATCTATTCATTCAGCAAATTAACACGATTCAGCCAACACGTGTTTCGTCGATCGGTAATTAATACCTCGACTTCTTCAGGGCTGTTAAATGTTCCAAACAGAATAAAGAGTGTATTCCATCCGCGTAACCGGCTGTTTGCGAATGATACTATAGCGTAGTTTTGGTATATTTTTAGAGTCAAAAGTAGAATAATATAGAGAGTATTCCTCGTGTGTCTATGTCGTTCTTTTTGAAACAGGTAGAAGAAGTACTTCATTGTTGTTTATCATTGTCTCTTGTTGAAGAGAGCAGGCTTCATTTGTAATTAAAGCTTCCATCTGAACCTCTTGTATGGCAGTGAGAGGAGATTGGTAGCTACCCAGAAGTCCATGTGGCTTACTGTTGAGAATACGCCAGATAGTGTGGTTTGATCAGATCAATAGAGACAAACTGTCTGTCTCAGCATCCAGCAAGGCCTGGGAGAAGTACTGTTTGTGCACCTTCGAACAGCCAGGACATGTACAGGAGCTCTGTAAGATGGCCTAAATTCTTTCTTGTCCACAATCATTTCTCTAACCAGCTCCTTAACCTTCAGGATCAAGTCATCCCTTGCCGGGACAACCTTCACTTTCTCCAGTGGTGGTGCGTTATACTTGGACATTGCTTTGTTCATACTGGAAATCATTCAATTCCTGTAAAACAGCCAAACGTTCATTTAAGCCAAACCGTGTTTCCGCCACCACTGTGCTGGCATTATTGAAATCTGGGACCCACAACTTAACCCCAAACAGGATCCCATGAGGAGTCTCATTATCCAGGGATTTTCTTGGCATATTGTCCAAAGGCCTCTGGATGCCATATAGGTGATGGACCCTGATGGACAACTGTGACCCGAGCCTAATACCCTTGCTGCTAAATACTGCTTTAAGTCCTGTTTTTTCCTTTCCAAACTGTGTTTTCCTTGGGATGGTATGGATACAAGAAACGCAGGGTCACACCCAAACTTCCCATTACCTGTTTGTAAGCACGAGAGCTAAACGCCGTACCCTGATTAGAATGTAGTGTGCCAACTGCGACTGTCCCGACAAAGACTCGCAGATCCTTTATAACAGTTCAGGCGTCAACCGATCACTATGGCCATTCCAATGGGAATCGAGAGCAGGAATCCACTGCCACCAAGATGTACTTATAAGACCCATCAGATGAAAGGAAGCCGCAATGCTCCAAACAAACGCAAGCCAAGGGCTTGTTAAAAATCAAAAAAGGTGTCTGGGGTGGATGCGCCACGTTTCTGCATTCTGATAGGTCTTCCTGAGCAGGGAGGAATGGGATGGGCTGACACCTACATTTCAATAGGTAGTGTCCACACAAAGGAGTGATTACCCCTCACTGGTAGCATGGCAGACAGGACTGGGTTGAAAGGGATCCTTTTGCACTTCAGAGAGATCCTTTGAAGTCACCCTCTACACCAAAGGCACTTTTGGGTATAAGTACTGGGTCTCTGACCGCCTAAAATCACACACTTCTGGGTCTTGAATCGAACTTCTTTCAGAAGGACTGCTGTGATGATTAAAGGGATCAACTGGACTGCTTTTCTGGAAGGACTACTTTTCTGCTTGTTGCCCTGCTGCCCCCTGACTCTGCTGGAAGGACTCCGATTTCCCTCCAATTGATCTCCAAAGACTTATTGGCTTGCCTACTGTTTTCTAAAGTCTCAGTGATAGAAAATACTTCCTACAATTCTGCTTTCTGCCTTGGGTGCCCCTGCAAGTTCTGGGCCTCAGAAGTGGGTTCTGTAGCTGATTTCAGCAACAGCCAACGCATTGCATTGACTGCGTGAGAAATTCCACAGCATTGACCTTCGATGCCAATGCAGAAGCTGCTTGACAACAGCGATTCCACAGCCTGCACAGTTCAATGACACTGCTCCATGCAGCTCGATGACGACACATTTCATTCACTTCAACTAAGCTCGACAGTAACACAGGACCGCCTTTCCACAGGTTGATGTTGACACAGTAGACTCTCGATGTCGATGAAAGCTCCAGCCAAGGTCCTGTGCCAGCCTGTCGTCACTCGCCTGAACTTTGGATTTGCAGCAGTCCCTCACAACCTCAAGTAGCCTTTTGACCGCTTGTGACTTCTAAGCTCTTTTTTTGCATTTAATCTTTAAAAATTCACATCTAGACTTCTACTGATTGGATTTTGTTGTTTTGGTCTTAATTTGCTCAGATACATTTTCTCAATTTTCCTAAAAGTGTGTAGAGTCTTTTTTGTGCTGTAGTCAGTGTGTGTGCTTGTGTTGCACTAATAATTTACACATTGCCTCTTTAGAGAAGCCTGACTATTTTGTGCCAAGCTACCAGAGAGTGAGCACAGGTTATCTTTTAGTGCTTTTCTAGCTTACCCTGACGAGAGTGGTGGTTCCTGCCTGGCTAGGGTGCATACTTTTACATGTCCTGGTAGTTAAAAACTCTTTCATTTGTTTTTCACTACTGCAAGGCTTACTTTTCCTATAGGATAACATTGGAGTGACCTTATTACATTTAATAAGCTGTAATTTCCAAATGGAAACAGGTAACCAGTTCATTATGGGTGTCTTTGGAATTGTAATGAAAAATGCTATCTTATGGTGAAGTAGTATTTTTAGTTACAATTCTGAAAATTTCACTTTTAGAAAATTGGCATTTTTTCGATGGGATCCTTGATGATGGCACAAGCCCTCGCACCGCAACCTCACTGCATCTTGGAACCAATGCATTGCTTTGGCTGCATGACACATCTTAGAAGTGGACCCTCACAATGCTTTGCATACCAGAATTTCAATTACTCAGAGCCTAACTGGGTCCCTGTAGCCGGCTCACGATCCATCAAGGTCAGCCTGAACTTGTGACTTTGTGCAGGTTCGGCGTGAATGGCTAACCACAATTGGCACTTTGTGCTGTTTGGCGCTATTTTCACTGAGATCTTTAAAATGACATATCTCCAATTCTACTAATAGGATTTTTGTCATTTTGGTCTTGTTTATTTATAAAAAATAACTCTCATTTTTTGATCTGGGATGGGATCCTTTTTGAGTGGTGTTTTCACTCTATTAATGTTTGAAGTGTTGCACAAATACTTTACACATTGTCTCTGATATAAACTTGACTGCTCTGTGCCAAGCTACCAGAGGGTTGAGCACAGGTTAATCTAGGGGTGGTTTTAACCTCACCCTGACAAGGATTGTTGTTGCTGCTTGACTAGGGCCCACACCCCAGTCAACAGACAACCTGATTTTTCACAGGGGGAAAATATAAATCTGCACTCATGCACTTCATGAGACTTTGAGAAATTGGCCTTCCAGGAAAGCAGGTGACAATATTTTCCCAAGCATGCATTGTAACTAACCATATGGCAGTTGTGGACCTGTCGACCTTAAGGTAGTCTTTCCCCAAACTTTTTGCCTCTCCTCCTCCATTTTGCTGAACCTTTCATTGTTGGCCTTAGGACTCTGTACACTTTACCACTGCTAGTCAGTGCTACAGTCCTTGTGCTCCCTCCCTAAAACATGGTTAAATTGGCCCCAAGTGGTGCCTCTCAGGACCTGGACCCTGGGTTTAGCTCACGATCTCTTGAAATCAAGCTTTTGGACTCTTTGCGATTGTGAAAAGGGCCTGTTTGCTCCATAACTGTACCACTCACAATGAAATTCAGCATGAGTCACTGCCTCTTTGCACAGCAAGCATCGACTGCTGACATGCAGCACCAGGCAGCGCATCCACTACACTCGGCCTGCTCTTCATGACCGGGAACAGGCCAACAATTCTTTCCTTGCTCTCCGCTACTCTCTCCAACGTGGATGGGACTCTTGGCACAAAACTTCAGTGTGACTAATCTGGGACTGTATACAACCCACGCTCCATCGCGGTCAGCATGAACATTTAATTGTGACCTGGTCCAGCAGGACCTGATAGCTGTGGTTGGCGCTTTATGCCTTTCAGTTCTATTCTACAATGTATTCTTTAAAAATTCATAACTCCGGTTCTACACATTGGATTTTTGTCCTTTTTATCTTGTTGTATTTATGACATTTTGCTATATTTTTCTAACCTGGGATCTTTTCTGCAGTGTTTTCACTGTTTTACTGTTTGAAATGTTGCACAAATACTTTGCACATTGCCTCTAAGTTAAGCCTGACTGTTCTGTGCCAAGCTACCAGGGGGTTGAGCACAAGTTAATTTGTGGTTTGATTATGCCTTACCATGACTAGGATTGTGGTTGCTGCTTTACCAGGAGTCACACTCCAATCAAACAGTATCCCAATTTCTAACAGCAGCCCAGAGCTAGGTCAGAAGAACTGTTGGGCAATGGAAGATGCACAAGCACAGGTTCCAGAGTATCTCTCAATGTGAATGAAGGATAGTCTTGTATCTGCACCTAACACATTTCCTGAAATGTGCATGAGTTGAATGTAAAACAGAAATATTGTGAGAAGCTGGCCTGGTATATGATGTCTACTAATTAAAGTGGGCACCTTGCACCAGTCCAGACAACCCTTATGGTGATTAAAGAGGTCTCAGACAACCTTAGAAAGCTATCCAAGTGGTAGCTGTGGAGAGCAGCCTTCAGGCTTAGTCTATGAGGAGTGTAAAGCAGCCTGTTTTACCAGAATGCAATCTTATAGTATAGACTAAATGAAAAGAGAACCGCAAAGTAGTTATAAAAATATGTATTTATTATATCACACTATCTAGTATGTTACAGTATCTCCTACACAGAGATAGACACAAAGCACACAATACTTGGGCAAAGAAATGACAGTAATTGGCACTAATACACAGTGGGCCCCGGGGGGGACCAAACCATATACTAAGAAAGTGGTATAAGAACCAGGACTCGAGTCAGGACAATGTCATGAGGATGTAGAATTGCTGGGACCCCAAGCAACCACCCGAGGTGAGTAGATAGGGACCCCACGGAGTGCGTTGCAGTGTGTGAACACGGCCGTGTGCTCCGTACAAGTCTATGTGCAAGTCTCGGTTGGATTTTTAAAGATTAGGGACCCTTCCCAGTGGACCCCGAAGAAACCCTGTGGAAGACAGAAGGTGGGGGAGCCACCCCACCCATGGATACCGAAGTACCCAAGTTACCTATCCTTGGGTCACTTGAGAGTGACCAGGGGCTCGGTAGACGAATGCCCACCGATGTTGGTTGCTTCAGGATGGTTGACGGTGATCTTGACTCTGCAGCTGCGGGGACCAGGCAATGCTGAGGACAACCAGGAGCCAGATACGAGCTGCACCATGAAGGATGTTGAGTGCTGAGGGCTCGGTGTCCGGTGGGAGCACCAACAAGCCTTGGCAAAGGCCACCCACACAGGAGGTAAAGAAAGTGTACGGTTCAGACCAGCAGGGTCCAGGAGACTCACCACAAGCAGAGGAGTCAGGGCAGACCCCAAGTACTTAGAGGAGCCCAAGGAAAACACTCATGACCCTCAATGGGACCCACAGGCCAGAGGCACAGGAGTTGCGAGAGGTCCTCGGGCAGCTTTACAAAACAACAGGCCACGGAGCACACGGTGCGATGCGGTTGAAGATCTTTGCAGGAGAAGTTGCCAGAGGTTGGGGCTACTTGCTGCAGAATTGCCAACAAGCATTTGCACTTGCAAAAGTACCTGGTGCACAGGGGTGCAGGTATTGCAGCACCCACGAGGGATTCTGGCCTCAAACGGAGTGAGAGGGTAACTTGGGCCTCAGGGGATGTAAAAAACCCACCTCCTGTGTTATTGAACCCTTCAAAGTCCGTAAGAGCTTGGGATCAGCAGACCGGTCAGCAGTGTTGCGGTGCCTGAGAATGCAGGGGAGTGACTCCTTCACTTCAGGAGAGATTATCTTCAGGTGTCTTGGATGCTCCCCAGGTCCTGCACAGATCTTGCATGGTGCACAGGCACAGACGATGCAACAGACTTGAGAGGGAGACAAAGTCAGGCCCAAACAAAGTCCAGTGAAGTCCAGCGAAGTCCAGCGAAGTCCAGCAAAGTCCAGAGTGCCCAGACGGTCAAAGTGCAGTGGTTTCAGTTCTGAATCTTATCCATGATGAATCTAAGCTCCTTCAGCCAGGTAAGCCCTTAAGTACCCTAAGGAAATGGTTGGGAATATTCAGGGGACCCTCGCAGGGGAGCCTCTGGACAGGGGGGAGGTTACTCCCGTGTCCTTTGTCCAGTTTCACACCAGAGTGGGAGGCAATGGCTTCCAGGACTGGTTTGAACTGGACGATGCACAGGGACACCAAATGTGCCCCTCATGCAGACTTTCAGGCGCTGGCAAGCGCACCCACCCAGCCCTAATACACTAAATCCTGTCTGGGAGATGGTCACACCTCCCTGTGACAGGATGCCTATTGTTCTGCCTTCCCCAACTCTAGCTTGGCTCAGCAGGAGGGCAGAAATGTGTCACTGGTCGGCAGCAACAATTTTGTGCTGTCCAAGACCAGAAGGCTGGTACCGGGAACACCGAGAGCCCCACGGAGGGCGCTCCCGATGGGTGGAATCATACCTCCCACACCGGTAACCGGTGTGGAGGTATGATTCCAACATGACTGACACCAAACGCGATAGGGTTCGTTGCAGCCATTTTCGAGATGGCCATTGCGCGGTTGCGTAATGCCCACTATATTAGTATATGGCTGCTTCACTGACAACCCGGGAGAATGGACTCTGAAGGCTGCAGGGGTGTCCTTCTCATGCAGGGGCACCCTCTCACTTAGAACCAAGAACCCTGCACTCAGGATTGTGAAGGCCTGCTATAGGGGTGACTTATAGTTTTTAAGTGCAGTGACCCTTAGATATAGTAAACCTATATCTTTAGTAAGTGGTGCATGCACCAACTTACACAGGCTGCAATGATAGGCCTGTAGTTCCATTTTGCATGGTCTCGCATGGGTGGCATAATACATGCTTCAGCCCATGGGAGGCCTCTGGGGTACCTATGCCCTGGGTACCAGGGTACCATATACTAGGCACTGACAAGGGTACCCCAGTATCCAATCTGGAGTGAACCTTAGTACATAAGATAACAGTTTAGGGAAAAAGCAGACAGACTGAGGTCCTGATTAGCAGGTTCCCAGTCAGACTAGTCAAAAACCAGCTTAGCACCAGGCAAAAAGTGGGGGTACCCATGCAGAAGGATCTTACCTTCCTACAAATATGATATGAAAAATGCTTGCAATAGGTTTAACCACTGATAATTGCTGTTGTAGCATCCAACCCATCGTTCTTTTGCCCACCATTACTCATGTTAGACACAGCCATTTGCATATCAGTCTTGCTTCTGCTCCAATAGGAACAGTCCAGCCCAAACTACCAGGCCAGGTCCTCTCCAAACCACAACACAAGTGATCCAAAACTGGTTTCAGCTTGATTATGCCTCTTCAGTTGGGTGTAGCTTCATTCAAATAGCACAGTGAGCAAGGGACCCATATCTGGGTATCCCATTGGCCACTTAGGCTGCTATATGAGAGATATAAAAGGTTGATGTGGGGAAAGCTTGCAATACGTCTCCTACTGGCAATCACTTGGGGTAGCATTCCAACGAATCATTATTTTGACCACCATGCCACCTCAGATTAGACTCAGCTGTATGCAAATCAGTCTTGGTCATGCTCCAATAGGAACAGTCCAGTCTGAACTGCCAAGTCGGGTCCTCCGGAATGGAAGCAAGCCAAGACACTGTGCTGTGGGATCCAAGCTATACCTCACTGACAAGACTTAAGAAGGATGAAATCGGTCTAGGGTTGCTTGTGTTCAGTTCTGGAGGGGTCCTCCTCTGACAGTTCCGGATGGACCATTCCCATGAGCAGCAGGGTAAGTTCTGATTGCCATGAGGTGGGCCTATGTCTAGTGTGGCACAGTGGGCAAAAAACAAAGGGTTAGAATGCTACTGCAAGTGATTGCCAGGGGTTAGACTTAATGCTGGCATCCTCCTATCACCTTTTGTGTGTTTCATGAGTTGAATGAGATATGTTCTGCAATCTGCATCCCCCAACTTCCTAGGATGTGCATGAATTCAAATGAGAGAAGTGCTGGAATCTGCACCTGCCACACTTTCTGGAATATGAATGAGATCTAATACGAGATGTTTTTTTTAAATCTGCACTTGTCACACTTCCTGGAAGGTGCATGAGTTCAAATAAAAGATGTTCTGGATTCTTCACCCGCCACGCTTCCTAGGAAGTTTCTAAGGGGAATTAAAGAACGTGCTGGAATTTGAACCTGCAAAAACAACAATTGATGGACAGAATGCAGAACAATGTCATACATTCATCCCAGTACAGAGACCTGGGCCTAAATCCATCATTTTTTTGCTCACCATGCCATTCCAGTTTGAACCCAGCCATATGCAAATCAGTCTTGACCCTGTGCCCAATGGGAACAGTTCAGCCCGAAATGCCAGGCCAGGTCCCTGGACTGGAAACAAGCATCCTAAGACCGGTTTTGGGGTTTCACCCCTCATCTGCCAGGATAGCTTTACTCCAGTGGCATGGAGAGCACGGGACCCACGTCTGGGAATACCCGTCCACTCGGGGTGAGAAATGCAAAAACAACAATTGATGTACAGAATGCAGAACAATATCATACATTCACCCCAGTACAGAGCTCTGGGCCTAAATCCATTGTTTTTTTGCTCACCATGCCATTCCAGTTTGAACCCAGCCATATGCAAATCAGTCTTGACCCTGTGCCCAATGGGAACAGTCCAGCCTGAACTGCCAGGCCAGGTCCTCCCTGGGCTGGAAACAAGCATCCTAGGACCGGTTTCGGGGTTTCACCCCTCATCAGCCAGGATAGCTTGACTCCAGTGGCATGGAGAGCACGGGACCCATGTCTGTGCATACCCGTCCCACTCGGGGTGACAAATGCAAAAATAACAATTGATCGACAGAATGCAGAACAATATCATACATTCACCCCAGTACAGAGATCTGGGTCCAAATCCATCGTTTTTTGCTCACCATGCCATTCCAGTTTGAACCCAGCCATATCCAAATCAGTCTTGACCCTGAGCCCAATGGGAACAGTCCAGCCCGAACTTGAAGGCCAGGTCCTCCCTGGACTGGAAACAAGCATCGTAGGACCGGTTTCGGGGTTTCACCTTATAGTGTAGTTCCTATTTCCCTAATAGGCTCTGCGCATTGGAATAATATACCCTATAGGTTTGACATAGGACTGAGGTCAGTATGTCCCTATCGAATATATTAAACTTAATTTACTTTGTACCAGCTAACTCAGAGGCCACTAGAAACTCCTTGTAAACAAGAAGGGAGTAGTTTCTGGCAACCGCATAAACATGACAACTTTGTTTCCCTTTTAGAATCGGAACACTCTCAGAATCGTGGAAACAATAGATAACAGTTTCACTCAGCTAATCGTGCATGTTTAGTTTCTTCAGAGTTACACAGAAAGAATAGACGGGCGTTTCAATAATAGGATTTATTGAACAGTCTTGTTTCTCGTGTAAGAGATATGAGCTGTTACAATCGTAAGACAGTATGCGAGATATATTATGTACAGCGTAAGCAGTAGAAAGAAATAATACTGCGCTAGCATTATCTTTTAGCTATGACACATATATTCATATACATAAATAACATAAGATAAAAATGCGAGTACTCATGTAATACTTTTCTAACTAGTTCTACCCCAGTGTACCTAACCTAAGTGTAGTGGAAGGTAAGAAGTAGGTGATGTATTCTATAGTATGGTATGCTATAGTATGGTATGCTAAGTCTGGTATGCCAAGAGTCCCTCTAGGTTCTAGGCAGCTCCATACCTTGAGAGTGAGAGAGGTGGGAATCTCCTTCCGGGTCTCGAACTCTAACACCCCGCGAAGGGAGTCAGAGCACTGGAAACTGGATTCTCTGCGAGCAGGGATGACAGCGTCTCTTGTCAGTGCGTCAGGCCGGGACACGGGCTCCTCTAAAGTCGAGGTCTCCTCCTACTTGCTTGGGCAAGGGAAGGTATATTTATACCCGGTAGGTGCCTTGGAATGTTAGCATTGACGTAAAGTCGGGCAGAGGAAGACGTCAGGAATGAACCCTTAAGGAATAGCGGTTCATGCATAATAAATGAGTTCATGGAGAAATCAATAATCCTGTGCTAGGGGAACTCCCAAGAGCTTAAGGGTCTGGTTTCTAAGAACTCGTTGTGACGTTAGGGTGGACGGATGTAGGTGACCATGCCTGTATTTGGATAGCATGGCTAATGCCTAAATAAGGACTGGGATCTTATGCCTATGTGAGCGCAATGCGAATTGTGCCTATATAAGGACATGTATCAGGAAAACCTATATACGGAAACCTAAAGCGGAATAAAACACGCACTCCACTTTCGAATGAACGATAGTACTAAATGCTAAACATTAAATGCTAAACATTAAACTGAGTACCACATGTTGCTAAAAACATTTCTAAAAGCATATTAAAAGAAGTTTAAAAAAACTGTTGCTAAACATGTAATGCAATAGGTACAGTACATTTTAAAGCATTTTTTCATTCTAAGCATATATTGGAAATAAATGCAACATGAATGAATAAACAGAAATATAAACATATGACGAAATGGTTGACAAGTTATCAAAAATCAAATCCATTTCATAACATGGTACTAAAGGAAATTGTGGTAAATAAGGTGACAATGTGTCCCTTGAAGTATTCAAAGAAGTCCATTCTATATGAATAGTTCTACTGTAAGCAGATTGAATTGCCATGTATTTTCAAAAATAGAGAGAAAAAAAAAATTCAATTTTTAGGAAGAGTTCCAAGTTAAGTTCTGTTTTGAAAATATGGAGGCCAAATTCATTGCGTCCCCGGTACACTGTGAGCCGAATCAAAGTCAGTGTATGGGTCTGTGGTAAACATGAAATCATCTACGCCTGTAGACAAAAGGTCGTCTACCGATGTCGGTGACAGTTGGAACACCTCGTTTAGAAGGTTAACTGCACAGAGCTGTGGACCATCGCCTTCAGCATAGGATGCTGCAGCAATGTTCGCATCCGTTGTTACCTGTGTGCCTGTTGATCCATCTCGTACCTCAGCAGCAGCAGGAAGCGTCTGTGAGATCTCAACGAATGCCGTCATCAGGATTGGTAGCCTCTGGGGACAACACAGAGCATGGGCCGTTATCGGGTCCAGCAGAGTATCGATATCCGTTGGCATGACTGATGGGAGTGTTAGACAGATGTCTAGCACGCATTCTTCACCGCATAGCAGGCAGCGTAGAACAGGTAAGATGCAATCTTGCCAGATTGGTCTAAATGACAGAAACCATGTTGTATTAAGTTCCCATAGACAAGGTATGCCCAAAAGTTGCACTATGCGCTCGCAGCACTTCCGTTCTAGGAGAGCTTTCTCCAAATTGCTGGGAGTGACGCTGGTTGATAGGCTTGCCATAGCGTAGTAGTAGGAATAAAAACAGGATTCCCGCAACCAGTGCTAGAATTAATGGCACACCACCAAACACCAAATGTGCGAAGTTTGGAATGATTCCGAGGACTGCCTGAAAAGGTGTTAACAGTCCTGAACAGATGGTCTTAAATACATGTACAATCTCGCTCGTATCAGACATGTTTAAGATACGTCCCATCATTTCTATGAAATGTATAGGGCAGTTTGTACGAATTAGAGCCTGTATCTCAGCCGAAGTCCTTGCAATTTGTAAATCATAGATTTCTTTGGCCGAGGTCAAAGGCACGGTTTGTTGTAAAAGCATGGCTTTCATTCTGCTTAAAGTATCAAAACGTATAAAAGAAACATTCAATGAAGGCCATAGAGGCGGCTCCCTGACTGTGTCTATTTGGGGGAACAATACTTGCATACAACAAGTA
Source organism: Calotriton arnoldi (assembly GCA_963921515.1). NCBI lineage: Eukaryota > Metazoa > Chordata > Amphibia > Caudata > Salamandridae > Calotriton > Calotriton arnoldi. The sequence continues at coordinate 354,443 of CAWUFW010013043.1, forward strand.
ACCCTGGAGCTAACCGTTACCAGATATGGGATTCCTGGCAACATTTGTAACTTAACAGGATAAGATCCTGGCTGCAGTGCGCACTGTGCCTGTATCGAACCAACTGTTCTATATATTATACCTAATCAAACACTTTTTACTAGCATTTCCTCCACAAAAAACAATAATCAAATTTCTTCTATTGATGGATTGTTATTCATCATAAATCCATGTCACACATAACATATAAGTGTATTTACAATACATATTACAATAGTGCAAGTATCAAATTAATGAATTTTCATGTGTTCATATTCTGATAACACAAGCGAAATATATCCTAGAAATATTTTACAAAGCATGGCATTTTCCATTTGACGCTGTTATAGATGCAAAGCCCAATGCATTTCGGGACTCCTAGGTCCCTTCTTTAGGGGCGAAATCTGTAAATGAAAAATAGCATTTACATTGATATACACTAATATACTGATATAATGATAGTGATGAAGAGACACGTTAGCCAACAGTGTAACCAGTGCCACATTATTATAGTGTTATTGCGAGTAAGAAAACCTATTTCATGTATAAAACCAGGGAAATGATAAAATATATATTAGAAGAAATTCAAAGACTGTTCACCAGAATACTGTGAGAAACATAGATCCAATACCATTCATCAATGCAAAAGGGAAAAGTATAAGTGTGTCAGATTGAAAAAAGTGCTAGTTCAAATGAGTGCACCGGTAAATGCTCCTACCTGTACTTCTATGCTGTATTCCGAATTATGCCTAATGCCTGTAGACAACCATAATATATATATTGATTAACAAGAATCATGATTGTACCTACTAATATGCACAAAAGAAACAAATGACGCTTACCAAAAAGCCGACCAGCAAGTATCAAACAATAATCCTCAAAGTCTCTATTTCACAGTGAAAGGGTCAAAACGCATATAACTGTGGAAAACAAAAAAATGTGCTTGAAGTATGATAATCTATCACGTATAGAAAAAAATCTGGTAAAAACGCTAAATTGCAATATGCTTACCGGCGCTAAAAGCAGGTCAAACATGTACTCATGTGCATACCGGTGTTCATGCCAATCTCTCGTTGTACGTGAAACTGCCAATAACAGGAAAATAAACGTGAATATATTGCTCACGCTTGGAAGAAAACTCCGACAAAAGCACTACAGAAATGTTCTTACCAGAACAAACAAAAACTGGGTCGCTCGTGATCTTGCTGCTGAGGTTCGAATAGCCGCGTTAACTCCACACAAGTATACAAATGCGGAAATGCACGTACATTGCGTAACGTGATAATAAAAATAAAGAAAGGACTATACTATAGAAAACCCGAAAACCGGACTCTTCCTCACCAATGAAACTGAACGAAAGACTATCTTAGCGCTAGATATGTGTCGGCTGAAGTTAAACTTAAATAAATACAAATATCCTGATTAAAAAGTTGCCATGTCTCAAGACGACGAGGGTACCGGCAGGTACACCTGTGATCAAAAAAGGAAGGAACGAATACCAAATAATGTATTAAAGAATGAAAAAGATGATGTGAAAAACTAAGTGCATATTACTTAAGATGTCGAATGAGATTCATGTTGTTAATGTAAAAATTAATGCGGTGTAAATGTGAAATTAATACCAGCAATCCAGAATACACCCAGGTGAAAAAAGAGAGAAAAAAGAGAAAAGTAAATAGACTAAATAAAAAGGTGTAGCCTGTTACATTCACAATAACAATATTTCATTTGTGGCATGTAGCATAACCAACTGTCAGATAAAAATTCATAGAAAACAACTCATTTCTATTTTATCATTTAAACCTTTGGGAGATAAGGTTTCCAGATAATTTATCCAAAATACCTCACGTTGTAACAGTTTTTTATTGTTGTCAATACCTTCAAACTTTCCAACTACCTCAACAATCTGTGCTCTTAGTTGAGTAATGGTGTGCTTAGCATCATGCCAGTGTACTGCTACACTGGACGCTCTGTTACAAGTGCGAATTGTACTTTTATGCTCCGTCAATCTGAGTTTAAATTTCCGCTGCGTTTTGCCTACATATGCCATCCCGCAGGGATCATTTCAAACAATAGATAATATCTGCAGTGTTACAATCTGAAGTATGCCTAAGCTGAATGTTTTTACCCGAAACTGGATGTGTCAATGTCTCTCCTGTTATTATACTATTGCAGTGAGTACAATTGAAACATCTTAAAGTGCCTTTATGAATTGTAGTTGGCACGATTGTTTCTGGGGTTTTCATTAGCTCTTGTAAATTTTTTCCTCTCGTGTATGCAAATATCGGTTTTATATTAAAAATGCCTCTAAAATCTGGCTCATTTTGAAGGAGATCCCATCTCTTATTGATGATTCTTTTATTTTGTTGGAACTGATTGAATTTTGTAACGAAAGTTATTGCATTTTCTTCTGTGCGTAGAGTTTTTTTAAGTAATAATGTTCTATCCTTTTCTGATATTCTTGACATGCTTTTCTGTAGAATATCCTCCGGATAACCTCTTTCAATGAATCTTTGCTGAAATTCGTCAATCTTCTTCTGAGCTGTATCTGGTTTTGAACAAATCCGTTTAATACGGGTAAATTGTGAAAAAGGCAGATTAAAGATTAAACTGTTTGGATGGAAACTAGAATAATGTAATGTGCTGTTTCTATCCATTGGTTTCGTGTAAATTTCAGTTTGTAGTCCAAAACCAGTTGGGTCTTTGATGACCAAAACATCAAGAAAGTTAACTTGCTGTGTGCTGATGGCATGAGTCAACTGTATTCTTGGATTCCTTGTGTTCAACTCCCGTATAAGGTGTTCCAAGTCTGTTAATGATTGAGACCAAATTAGAAATATATCATCGATGTATCTACAGTATTGAACAAGACCTCTGGACCAAGTTTCATGTGACAAGATAAAGTCATTTTCGAATTTAGACATGAAAATGTTGGCGTACGCCGGTGCTCCTGAAAAGCCCTTGGAAGTACCAGTTAATTGACCATAAAAGTCGCCTTGCCATTTGAAGTAACTGTTGTGCAGGCAAAAAAATAAGAGTTTCATTAAGAACACGTTTTCTTGTTCTGTTTGCTCCATTTTAAGAAGTGCCCATTCTATTGCTTGTAGTCCTTCAGAGTGTACAATAGATGTGTACAAGGCGGTGACGTCAATTGTGCATAATATCCAATGTGGTTGTACAAATGATTGAATTGTTTGGAGTTTATTTAAAAAATATGTGGTATCTTTCGTGTAAGTACACCAATTTTGAACGCAATTTCTACAAAAAATGAACCAAGTATCGCCCCAAAGGATCAAAAATAGAACTACAGCCAGACACAATTGGTCAAAATAGTGGATCAGTGGGATTTTTATGAATTTTTGGAATCGTAAATCCGGTGTCTACGAGGATTGCTGGTAAATAGGTATGATTTAAGTTGTGTGTCAATGCACCCGTCTTGTACAGCTTCATCCAAAATATTTTGTAGAATGTGCTGTAGTGTATCAGTTGGATCATTGTTGAGTGCTAAATAAGTTGTGCCGTCTAGAACATGATCATTAACTTTTTGTATATAATACGAGGTGTCCATCACAACCAGTGCTCCCCCTTTGTCTGCCGGTTTGAGAGTTAATTTTGTGTTGTTAGCTATTGTTCGGATTATTCTGTTTTCATGTTCATTTAAATTTGTCCTTTTGATTTTTTTGTAGTTCAGTTTAGACAAGTCGTGTTTCACAATGTTTTCAAAGGTGTCCAATATCTTATGTGAGATAGGTGCTTGAAAATTGCTTTTGGGTTTAAATGCTGATGAGGTGATTTCCTGTGTATCACTGGTGGATTCAACTATGTTTGCAAAATTATGTTTGAGGCGTAGTTTTCGCATGAATTTATAAAAAGCTATCTCCGTGTCCAATTTAGTGGTAGTGGTGGTTGGTACAAAAGACATGCCTTTGTTCAAGACTCTCATTTGTTGTTCAGTTAAAGATGTAGTGGATATATTAATGATTAAACTATGCTCTTTCCACTGCGTAATGTTTTTCCCGCCTTGTCCTCTCCTGGTTTTGTTACGGGATCTTGTATTGCTGTAGTGTGCAATAATGGGGGTTGTCCCTGATCCGGTGCCTGGGATAAAAAAGGTGTAGAAGATGTTGTTGGTATTTGAGAATCCCCTATTGTAATAGGTGTTGTTGATGGCCCTGTGGTGATGAGTGCTGACTTAGTTACAGGTGGTCGGTTTAATGCTGTATCCTGGTCTGTTACCACACTCTCATCAGAAGAAGTGATGGTTCTTTTCTCATTAAACCTTCTTCTTGCATATATTTCTGCCCATGTGTACACCTCATTGAGCTTATAATCAATAGTGTCTCTACGGTACTTGCGAATCTTGCCTTCTTGTAACTCTTTACTGTAACGATCTAATTTCTGATTAAGATCTTCTAGGGTGGCTGTCCAAGTATTTGTTTCAAGACGTCTTTCCAAATCATTTTTTAAATTAAAAATCTCTTCTTCCAATTCGCGTATCGTTTTTGAGAGTTCCTCAATGATTAATAGAATTAGATCTAAGGAACATTTATTCAAAATTGAAAACCATTTGTCCATGAAAACAGAATTGAGGTGGAATCTGAATAGCATCGGACGTATAGATAATCGTAATCCTCATGGTATTCTCCTAGCTTTATGGTATTGCACCAACGTTGATGCATGGAGTTTTTGGTTAAGTTGTCGTCGAGTGAGATATTCAAGTTGTTTTAGTTGTTGGGTAACGGTCTCTCCATGTGTACCAGAAAGTTTCACTTCTTGTATTAATGCATATATATCCGAAGCTTGTTCGGTAGTGTAGGCTGGTGTTGTAGCCCGATTGTCGGTAATGTTTGTAATGGAATCAAATGACATTTTTGTTGATTTCTGTGGATGTAGTTATCTATGGGTGCTACCTCTGATGGTCAATGGATTAGTCAGAAAACTTGTTAGTTGAGAGGAGCACTCCAACAATTACTAAATTTAAACTTGTCAATTTCAAACAAATTAAAGCCAAGGGTGCTGCACTGCTGCAATGTGTTGACCTCACATGCTTTGTAATACTTGTAACTTAACAGGATAAGATCCTGGATGCAGTGCGCACTGTGCCTGTATCGAACCAACTGTTCTATATATTATACCTAATCAAACACTTTTTACTAGCATTTCCTCCACAAAAAACAATAATCAAATTTCTTCTATTGATGGATTGTTATTCATCATAAATCCATGTCACACATAACATATATGTGTATTTAAAATACATATTACAATAGTGCAAGTATCAAATTAATGAATTTTCATGTGTTCATATTCTGATAACACAAGCAAAATATATCCTAGAAATATTTTATAAAGCATGGCATTTTCCATTTGACGCTGTTATAGATGCAAAGCCCAATGCATTTTGGGACTCCTAGGTCCCTTCTTCAGGGGCAAAATCTGTAAATGAAAAATAGCATTTACATTGATATAGACTAATATACTGATATAATGATAGTGATGAAGAGACCCGTTAGCCAACAGTGTAACCAGTGCCACATTATTATAGTGTTATTGCGAGTAAGAAAACCTATTTCATGTATAAAACCAGGGAAATGATAAAATATATATTAGAAGAAATTCAAAGACTGTTCACCAGAATACGGTGAGAAACATAGATCCAATACCATTCATCAATGCAAAAGGGAAAAGTATAAGTGTGTCAGATTGAAAAAAGTGCTAGTTCAAATGAGTGCACCGGTAAATGCTCCTACCTGTACTTCTATGCTGTATTCCGAATTATGCCTAATGCCTGTAGACAACCATAATATATATATTGATTAACAAGAATCATGATTGTACCTACTAATATGCACGAAAGAAACAAATGACGCTTACCAAAAAGCCGACCAGCAAGTATCAAACAATAATCCTCAAAGTCTCTATTTCACAGTGAAAGGGTCAAAACGCATATAACTGTGGAAAACAAAAAAATGTGCTTGAAGTATGATAATCTATCACGTATAGAAAAAAATCTGGTAAAAACGCTAAATTGCAATATGCTTACCGGCGCTAAAAGCAGGTCAAACATGTACTCATGTGCATACCGGTGTTAATGCCAATCTCTCGTTGTACGTGAACTGCCAATAACAGGAAAATAAACGTGAATATATTGCTCACGCATGGAAGAAAACTCCGACAAAAGCACTACAGAAATGTTCTTACCAGAACAAACAAAAACTGGGTCGCTCATGATCTTGCTGCTGAGGTTCTAATAGCCGCGTTAACTCCACACAAGTATACAAATGCGGAAATGCACGTACATTGCGTAACGTGATAATAAAAATAAAGAAAGGACTATACTATAGAAAACCCGAAAACCGGACTCTTCCTCACCAATGAAACTGAACGAAAGACTATCTTAGAGCTAGATATGTGTCGGCTGAAGTTAAACTTAAATAAATACAAATATCCTGATTAAAAAGTTGTCATGTCTCAAGACGACGAGGGTACCGGCAGGTACACCTGTGATCAAAAAAGGAAGGAACAAATACTGAATAATGTATTAAAGAATGAAAAAGATGATGTGAAAAACTAAGTGCATATTACTTAAGATGTCGAATGAGATTCATGTTGTTAATGTAAAAATTAATGCGGTGTAAATGTGAAATTAATACCAGCAATCCAGAATACACCCAGGTGAAAAAAGAGAGAAAAAAGAGAAAAATAAATAGACTAAATAAAAAGGTGTAGCCTGTTATATTCACAATAACAATATTTCATTTGTGGCATGTAGCATAACCAACTGTCAGATAAAAATTCATAGAAAACAACTCATTTCTATTTTATCATTTAAACCTTTGGGAGATAAGGTTTCCAGATAATTTATCCAAAATACCTCACGTTGTAACAGTTTTTTATTGTTGTCAATACCTTCAAACTTTCCAACTACCTCAACAATCTGTGCTCTTAGTTGAGTAATGGTGTGCTTAGCATCATGCCAGTGTACTGCTACACTGGACGCTCTGTTACAAGTGCGAATTGTACTTTTATGCTCCGTCAATCTGAGTTTAAATTTCCGCTGCGTTTTGCCTACATATGCCATCCCGCAGGGACATTTCAAACAAAAGATAATATTTGCAGTGTTACAATCTGAAGTATGCCTAAGCTGAATGTTTTTACCCGAAACTGGATGTGTCAATGTCTCTCCTGTTATTATATTATTGCAGTGAGTACAATTGAAACATCTTAAAGTGCCTTTATGAATTGTAGTTGGCACGATTGTTTCTGGGGTTTTCATTAGCTCTTGTAAATTTTTTCCTCTTGTGTATGCAAATATCGGTTTTATATTAAAAGTGCCTCTAAAATCTGGCTCATTTTGAAGGAGATCCCATCTCTTATTGATGATTCTTTTTATTTTGTTGGAACTGATTGAATATTTTGACACGAAAGTTATTGCATTTTCTTCTGTGCGTAGAGTTTTTTTAAGTAATAATGTTCTATCCTTTTCTGATATTCTGGACATGCTTTTCTGTAGAATATCCTCCGGATAACCTCTTTCAAAGAATCTTTGCTGAAATTCGTCAATCTTCTTCTGAGCTGTATCTGGTTTTGAACAAATCCGTTTAATACGGGTAAATTGTGAAAAAGGCAGATTAAAGATTAAACTGTTTGGATGGAAACTAGAATAATGTAATGTGCTGTTTCTATCCGTTGGTTTCGTGTAAATTTCAGTTTGTAGACCAAAACCAGTTGGGTCTTTGATGACCAAAACATCAAGAAAGTTAACTTGCTGTGTGCTGATGGCATGAGTCAACTGTATTCTTGGATTCCTTGTGTTCAACTCCCGTATAAGGTGTTCCAAGTCCGTTAATGATTGAGACCAAATTAGAAATATATCATCGATGTATCTACAGTATTGAACAAGACCTCTGGACCAAGTTTCATGTGACAAAATAAAGTCATTTTCGAATTTAGACATGAAAATATTGGCGTACGCCGGTGCTCCTGAAAAGCCCATGGAAGTACCAGTTAATTGACCATAAAAGTTGCCTTGCCATTTGAAGTAACTGTTGTGCAGGCAAAAAAATAAGAGTTTCATTAAGAACACGTTTTCTTGTTCTGTTTGCTCCATTTTATGAAGTGCCCATTCTATTGCCTGTAGTCCTTCAGAGTGTACAATAGATGTGTACAAGGCGGTGACGTCAATTGTGCATAATATCCAATGTGGTTGTACAAATGATTGAATTGTTTGGAGTTTATTAAAAAAGCTGTTCGTAGTCTGATGAACCCTCTAAGTATTCATTGTTAGAGAATGCAGCAGACCTTTCTAGATCAGACATCATGTCATTAACAGTCTCAAAGTCCCAATTATCAGAATAGGTACTGGAGGTAATAAAGTCACTTAATGAAATTTTAAATAAATGTGGAATGTTCAAAAGTTCATTTGGGCCGAATATATCAAAATCGGTTTTGTCCCACACTATACCATCCTGTATAGGAACGGCTGTGATGTTCACTGCTGACAAGTCTCTTGCTTCACGATGGGATGATTTGTGTGGTTTTAAAAGTAAGTTCACATTTTTACTTTCAGTGTCCATATGGATGTATCTGCCATTTATAAGCACGCTGGTAGTCATAACCAAAGCTAGCCAAAGCAGAAAGAAAAATATTCCAGAAATAATCCATAGTTCAATCCATGGTGAAACCAGATAAGTCTCTTTCAGGAAATGAAAAAGGTCTTGTACTTGTTGTTTGAAAGTTATTAGAGCTGGCGTCGTTTCAGGCTCACTTGGATCCTCAGAAAACGTATCAAAGTTAATGAAGTAGCCAGAAGCAGTTCAGTCAATTGTTGGAATTGCATCAGGATTCGTCGAAATCGCTGGAACCAGTTGATCACGTGTTACGTTGGTGTAGACAGGTGTATCTGGACGAACTGTTACTTGAGTTTCAAGAGGGATGAGTTCCATAGCATTGTTGCTTAGTCCTTCATCTCTTACTGCTGAATTCTCGATGGTTATGACTCTTTCAGTCTGAACCTCTTGGATAGTAGCGAGAGGAGTGCGTCTGCTACTAGGTCAGAGTCCACGAGGCCTACTATTTAGTATTGGTCACATACTATGGTTTGATGAGGTCGATTGACACAAATCTTTTCTCCTTTTTTCCAGCAAGGGGCGGCAGAAGTACTGTTCTTGTTCCGTGGATGGCTAGGACAGTTACTGGTTGTCTGTAAGAAGGCCCAAATTCCTTCTTGTCCGCAATCTTCTCTCTGACTAGATCCCTAACGTTTGGGATCCAGACAGGCCTTGCTGGGACTGCCGGTTTTTCCCCAGTGGTGGTTGGCTTCAGGAACACGTTGCTTTGTTTCGATCTTAGTTCATTTAGATCCTGTAAAACAGCCAAACGATCTTTGATTTCAAAGGGTTTATTTTCCACCACTGTGCCTTTACATTCGAGATCAGGAACCCACATTCTTGTCCCAAATAGGACCTCATATGGAGTGACCCCCCTAGAGAACTTCTTGGCAAATTACTTAATGAGTGTTGGACCCCATAAAGATGTTTGACCCACCCATCACCCGAACCTAATACTCTAGCTGTTATAGACTGCTTTATGTCCCGGTTTTTCCTTTCCACAACAGAATTTCCCTCAGGATGAAATGGAGAGGAGTACCGCAATGCTACGCCCAAATTGGCCATGGCTTCTTTGTAAGCCCGAGAGCTAAACGCAGGGCCCTGGTCAGAATGTAGTGTGCCAATTGCGTATTTGCCGATAAAGACTTGCAAATCTTTTATAACAGTTCGAGCTTCAGCCGAGCGCTGAGGCCATATCCATAGGAACCTTGACTTAGTGTTTGTGGGATTGCATTTGTCATAAAGGACGCCTGCGCGTAGATAGTCTAATGCTGTCTAACAATGGTGTCTGTACTGGGCAGGCTACTTCGTAGCATGGTGTCTGGTGGCGTTCTGCACTAGTCTGTCTATTTCATTTTCTGCAGTCATTGATGAAGATGTGAATCTGTGTATTCATTCTAGGCCACCAGTACATCTCTTTTAATGTTAATATTGTTTAAGAGATGCCTTGATGTGACAGACCCTCCCCCAGATGTGCTTCATAAATCAAAGCTGCTCTATGTTCCATGTTTGGTATTACCCTATCCCCCACTCCAGGGATTCGAGCAAAAGGAACGTTGTTCGCATCAATTACATAAGAGTACTTGAGTGGAAATTTCTTTGGTAACGCTGCACCACTGCCTTTGCTTGAAGCATTGACAGCCAACAATATCTCACTGTCTATTCTCGTTTTTGAACAAGTGATCGCAGCTACGGGAGCCGTCTGAACAGTCCCCTTTGCGGCTTCATCAGCCAATGAATTCCCTGCAACGTGAACGCCATCACGTTGATGACTCAGCGTGTGTATCACGTGAGCTTTTGGTAGTTCGTTTCTTAACTGAACTACTTGTTCCCAAAGCGTTTTATGCTTTATTGTGCCACCTTTTGCATCTTTGAACCCGTTTTGAAGCCAACTCTGTATATATTCATTACATGACTGAACACAGTAAAAAGAATCGCACACTATAAGTGTGGGGAATTCGCGATCTGTATTTTCAAGTGCCAGTTTGAATGCTTGAGCTGTACAATCTCCTAGAGATTGAGTTTTAGTGACCATTGGTCTGAAGTTACCATCGCGCATGCGACCTTTAACGATTGCGCACGCTGCACTGTAAGCTTGCTTACTCCCTGTAGCGGGTTGTGCTGATCCGTCAGTATAAATTATAAATTCGGACTGATCGAGAGGCAAAATTTCAGTGGGCAGAGGACATTCATGTTCATATTGCAGGAACGCTTGTGTTTTTAAATCAGGATCAAAAACATATTCAACATCTGTTGCAGCAAGAGAATTAACCCATTGTATCCATCTAGGATGTAAAGCTTTTGCATTTGGAATGCTCGCTTTTGTAACCGCCTCTAAGGCTGGTACTGGAGTTACGACAATAATGCGTTTCCCTTGGGCTAGAGCTCTTTCTTTTGATACAGTGGTTTGAACTGCTGTCAGTATTTTTTCTGTTGATGTGAAGCGCATTTCTGCTTGTGTATACAAATGTGATTTGTATGCTATTGGTACTTTTTCACCCTCATTAAATGTTAAATAGGTGAATCCGCATTGTCCCGAAATTATTCGGATCACTAAATTGCGTTTATTTACGCATGTTTGTAAGTGATTTGTTGCTAACATGTTAGCTTGGAGTGAACGCAGGATTTCTGTGTGTTCCTGTGTCCAATGTATTGTTGAAAAATCAGGTTTGATTAATTAGTAGAGAGGTTTAACCCTTTCTGCCTAATTTAGAATATAAGTTCTTCCAAAATTTAGGAAACCCAAGATGGATTATACATTTTTCAGCGTTTTTGGAGGTTGGAGCAGCGCGCACTTTTCGAAAAAGTTAGCTGCCAGGCTCTTGCCTTCACTGGAAAGTTCATATCCTAGGAAAAGGACATTGAGATGGGCGAGTCTGGATTTTTTAAAGTTGAATTTATAGCCCTCAGAGGCGAAGCCCAATATAATGGTACTCACCCTGTTCAAGTGCCTATCTAGGTCATCGTCTGTCAGATAGATGTCATCGACATATGACAATGCCTCATGATCATAAATTTGTAGCAACTCTGTTACTCTTGCTGAGAATAACCCTGGGCTGTTTTTGAACCTTTGTGGGAGTCTACAAAATTGACGCTGGGTCCCCATTATTGAGAAAGCTGTTAAGTACCTGCTTTCAGGTGCTATGTTTTGACAAATGAAACCATTTGAAATGTCCAATGTGGTTTTATATTTTTTTACGCACAATGTTATTCATTAATGCTGTACTATGTGCATTTTGCACTGCAAATGTTTTGGAACAAGTGTTCAAGTGTCTGTAATCCAAAACTAGACGATATGTATTGTCTGGTTTGGATACAGGAAACAAAGGATTGTTCATTGAGGAGGTGCATGTTTCAATCACCCCTTGCTATTCAAGTTGATCTAAGATCTCCCTGACCTGTTTTTTAGCTTCTTGCTTTATTGGGTTCTGCCTTTGTGCAGTAGGTTGATTTTTTAGCTGTATTTTGTGGTGAGGTGAGTCCTCATCCCATCCTACATGTTTTTTGTAAAATGCTGGGGCCTGGGCAACTGCCCATTTCCTGGCATAAGTATATTTTAGGTGAATTGGAATATGGTTGGAGAAGGCTGGCATAATGATGTCCTCGCCATGTGGGCACTCCCTGACAAAGTTTGGTGGCCAGTCCTTTTCTGCTAGAAGTATATCGTAACCCCGTGAAAGTTTTTCCCAAAAGAGTGTTTTCACTTTTCTTGGTATGTCTCCCTCCATTCGGAGTGTTATTTCATATAACTTTTGTGGAGTACTAACCCTGGTGTCTACAGTCTCTACTGTGATGTACTCATTCAAGTCCACTATCTCCAGAAGTTCCTTCAGGTTCTGGCGAGCTATTGTTACTTCTGCTGCACTGTCCAGCATTGTCTGAGCCCATTCTCCGTTCATGAGCTGTGTTCTCAGTATTCTCAGCATGTCTTATCTTCAGACCTGCTACCTTCTTTTTTGTGAATTGAGGTTTTGATTTATTTTTCTGAACGTGTTTATCGTCTTTGGATTTCACGCGTTCTTCTTTGTGATCTGACCGTCCTCTTCTTTCCGATGCCTGTGACGATATCTGAAAGGTACGAGAGAAACGTGTATCAGTATCTTGATACCTGTCAGGTTTTCTTAAATTATCCCTATTCCTGAGGTTATACCTCCTTTCAGAGGGCTCCTTTTGAGGAGACCTAGCTCGGGATTGAGAACGTGTCTCGTTTGAATTTTGTTTATTAGTTTCCCACTTCTTTTTAGAAGATGTAGGATTTTGTTTAATAGAGTCCTTCTCAGGATCTTCAGATAGTTTTGGCTTCAAAGGTTTTCCACCCAAACTATCTCTGCCTAATTCTGCATAAGATTGTTCTATTATTCTCAGGAGTTCATGTTGATGTTCTGTAACATCAAATTCCCTTAAGCGTTGGCAGATCGCCACTGATGCTGCCTCCCCTTTAATATTAGATAATATTATTGTTGAGACCTGGTCGAAGTTTTTCAGTAATTTCATACCTAAATTCAGAGCAGGTACTGCCCCGTATTCGTTTTGAATTTGTTTCAGGACATCTGGTATTACTGCAATTGACGGAACACCATCTGTTTTAGTATAGATGGCAGCAAAGACTGTGCCCCAAGTGGTGCAGTCTTCCAGTTGTGGTGTGATCCCCATTGGTAAACAGATTGTTAGGATTCTGTGTTTCTCATAAGGGCTAGTATTTGGAAATACTGCTTCGATTTGAGTAATTTTTTGAGCTATCCAGAATGGAATTTGTTCACGTTTTGTGGGCATTTTACCCATGACTGCGTGTAAAGTCTGTGGAGTAATTTTTAGTATATTCCCCTGTTGAGGGGTTTGATTTGGAATGGTCATTGGTGGTTGGACTGTGAAAGTCCGCATGACATATTGGACTAATTGTCTGTACATTTTTATTAACTCTTGTAGTTGAGTAAGTAATTCATCGTCTGACATTTCTTCGATGTCAGGATGAGGTGTGTAGCCGGCTAGAATCGGCCATGTTGCTCCTGGTCTACCTAGTGGACCGAGTCTGGTAATGTTTTTGTGATGTTTTAGGGCGCCTTTAAACCAGAGATTATGCTCCTGGTATGTGAGTGGAATTTCAATATCCTTGAAAGGAATATATTCCTCTGGTGGTTCATCTCCTTTAAAGAAGTGAAACATTTTTGTTACTGGATTTGATTCTGGGAATACTATCCATGAATAGAATACCTCTGTCTGAAAGGATTTGTGTGCCTCTATCACGAAAACTGCTCTACCACCTCTTGGTGTTAGGCCATGTTTTATAAGTTTTAGAGTGATGGTTCTCCTTAAGTTTGGAGGGATGTTTATAACACCCTCATCGGTTTCATTTAAACCTGTAAAATAAAAGCTATTACGACTGGGTCAGCCGCAGCTACACCGTTCTCGGTGGCAGTATCCCCGTTCAGGGACATTATTTTTTGAAAAAATGTAGAACAAGTTTCAAGGAAACAAAGATACGGTGCACAATATTTTGGAACACTGTATCCTTCAACGTTGATCAAACCATACAGCTAATATATAGGATTTTTGTCCTATTCAGCTTTGGCGGATACTTAACCCTACCCACTGCAGACGTCTTATGGAGTATGTGAGTAGGGGTCTCTGAGAGAAAAGCACGACTGAGTTACTCAGTATCTAGCGTTAAATTAGTGCCTTACTAAACGTTGGGCGCCATGTAGTGTAGTTCCTATTTCCCTAATAGGCTCTGCGCATTGGAATAATATACCCTATAGGTTTGACATAGGACTGAGGTCAGTATGTCCCTATCGAGTATATTAAACTTAATTTACTTTGTACCAGCTAACTCAGAGGCCACTAGAAACTCCCTGTAAACAAGAAGGGAGTAGTTTCTGGCAACCGCATAAACATGACAACTTTGTTTCCCTTTTAGAATCGGAACACTCTCAGAATCGTGGAAACAACAGATAACAGTTTCACTCAGCTAATCGTGCATGCTTAGTTTCTTCAGAGTTACACAGAAAGAATAGACGGGCGTTTCAATAAAAGGATTTATTGAACAGTCTTGTTTCTCGTGTAAGAGATATGAGCTGTTACAATTGTAAGACAGTATGCGAGCTATATTATGTACAGCGTAAGCTGTAGAAAGAAATAATACTGCGCTAGCATTATCTTTTAGCTATGACACATATATTCATATACATAAATAACATAAGCTAAAAATGCGAGTACTCATGAGATGCTTCTCTAACTAGTTCTACCCCAGTGTACCTGACCTAAGTGTAGTGGAAGGTAAGAAGTAGGTGATGTATTCTATAGTATGGTATGCTATAGTATGGTACGCTAAGTCTGGTATGCCAAGAGTCCCTCTAGGTTCTAGTCAGCTCCATACCTTGAGAATGAGAGAGGTGGGAATCTCCTTCCGGGTCTCGAACTCTAACACCCCGCGAAGGGAGTCAGAACACTGGAAGCTGGATTCTCTGTGAGCAGGGATGACAGCGTCTCTTGTCAGTGCGTCAGGCCGGGACACAGGCTCCTCTAAAGTCGAGGTCTCCTCCTACTTGCTTGGGTAAGGGAAGGTATATTTATACCCGGTAGGTGCCTTGGAATGTTAGCATTGACGTAAAGCCGGGCAGAGGAAGACATCAGGAATGAACCCTTAAGGAATAGCGGTTCATGCATAATAAATGAGTTCTTGGAGAAATCAATAATCCTGTGCTAGGGGAACTCCCAAGAGCTTAAGGGTCTGGTTTCTAAGAACTCGTTGTGACGTTAGGGTGGACGGATGTAGGTGACCATGCCTGTATTTGGATAGCATGGCTAATGCCTAAATAAGGACTGGGATCTTATGCCTATATAAGGGCAATGAGAATTGTGCCTATATAAGGACATGTATCAGGAAAACCTATATACGGACACCTAAAGCGGAATGCAACAACCTCTCATCAGCCAGGATAGCCTGACTCCAGTGGCGTGGAGAGCACGGGACCCACGTCTGGGCATACCCGTCCCACTCGGGGTGACAAATGCAAAAACAACAATTGATGGACAGAATGCAGAACAATGTCATACATTCACCCCAGTACAAAGATCTGGGCCTAAATCCATCGTTTTTTCCCTCACCATGCCATTCCAGTTTGAATCCAGCCATATGCAAATCAGTCTTGACCTTGTGCCCAATGGGAACAGTCCAGCCCGAACTGCCAGGCCAGGTCCTCCCTGGACTGGAAACAAGCATCCTAGGACCGGTTTCGGAGTTTCACCCCTCATCAGCCAGGATAGCTTGACTCCAGTGGCATGAGAGCACGGTAACCACGTCTGGGCATACCCGTCCCACCTGGGGTGACAACTGCAAAAACAACAATTGATGGACAGAATGCAGAACAATGTCATACATTCTCCCCAGGACTGAGATCGGGGCCTAAATCCATCGTTTTTTTGCTCACCATGCCATTCCAGTTTGAACCCAGCCATATGCAAATCAGTCTTGACCCTCTGCGAACAGTCCAGCCTGAACTGCCAGGCCAGGTCCTCCATGGACTGGAAACAAGCATCCTAGTACCGGTTTCGGGGTTTTACCCCTCATCAACCAGGATAGCTTGACTCCAGTGGAATGGAGAGCACAGGACCCACGTCTGGGCATACCCGTCCCACTCGGGGTGACAAATGCAAAAACAACAATTGATGGACAGAATGCAGAACAATGTCATACATTCACCCCAGTACAGAGATCTGGGCCTACATCCATCGTTTTTTTGCTCACCATGCCATTCCAGTTTGAACCCAGCCATATGCAAATCAGTCTTGACCCTCTGCCCTATGGGAACAGTCCAGCATGAACTGCCAAGCCAGGTCCTCCATGGACTTGAAACAAGCATCCTAGTACCGGTTTCGGGATTTTACACCTCATCA
This sequence comes from Calotriton arnoldi, assembly GCA_963921515.1. Lineage (NCBI taxonomy): Eukaryota > Metazoa > Chordata > Amphibia > Caudata > Salamandridae > Calotriton > Calotriton arnoldi. The sequence goes on from CAWUFW010013043.1 coordinate 370,963, forward strand.
GCCAGGATAGCTTGACTCCAGTGGCATGGAGAGCACAGGACCCACGTCTGGGCATACCCTCCCCACTCGGGGTGACAAATGCAAAAACAACCATTGATGGACAGAATGCAGAACAATGTCATACATTCACCCCAGTACAGAGATCTGGGCCTAAACCCATCGTTTTTTTTGCTCACCATGCCATTCCAGTTTGAACCCAGCCATATGCAAATCAGTCTTGACCCTGTGCCCAATGGGAACGGTCCAGCCCGAACTGCCAGGCCAGGTCCTCCTTGTACTGGAAACAAGCATCCTAGGACCGGTTTCGGGGTTTCACCCCTCATCAGCCAGGATAGCTTGACTCCAGTGGCATGGAGAGCACGGGACCCACTTCTGGGCATACCCGTCCCAGTCAGGGTGACAAATGCAAAAACAACAATTGATGGACAGATTGCAGAACAATGTCATACATTCACCCCAGTGCAGAGATCTGGGCCTAAATCCATCGTTTTTTTGCTCACCATGGCATTCCAGTTTGAACCTAGCCATATGCAAATCAGTCTTGACCTTGTGCCCAATGGGAGCAGTCCAGCCCGAACTGCCAGGCCAGGTCCTCCCTGGACTGGAAACAAGCATCCTAGGACCGGTTTCGGGGTTTCACCCCTCATCAGCCAGGATAGCTTGACTCCAGTGGCATGGAGAGCACGGGACCCACGTCTGGGCATACCCGTCCCAGTCAGGGTGACAAATGCAAAAACAACAATTGATGGACAGATTGCAGAACAATGTCATACATTCACCCCAGTGCAGAGATCTGGGCCTAAATCCATCGTTTTTTTGCTCACCATGGCATTCCAGTTTGAACCTAGCCATATGCAAATCAGTCTTGACCTTGTGCCCAATGGGAACAGTCCAGCCCGAACTGCCAGGCCAGGTCCTCCCTGGACTGGAAACAAGCATCCTAGGACTCTAATTCTAATGAGAGAAGTTCTGGAATCTGCACCTGCCACACTTTCTGGAATATGAATGAGTTCAAATATGAGATGTTTTTTTTAAATCTGCACTTGTCACACTTCCTGGAAAGTGCATGAGTTCAAATAAAAGATGTTCTGGATTCTTCACTCGCCACGCTTCCTAGAAAGTTTCTGAGGGGAATTAAAGAACGTGCTGGAATTTGAACCTGCTACCACACTCCGAAGCTCTGGGGCCTAACATTTTTGTACGGAGAGATGAAAGTAGAATTGCAAAACGACTACACACGGTGCATTTTGCACTCGTGCAGATTCTTTTGTGAATTAATCTATGTGTAAAATGCACGTTTTTTCTGATTTGTTCCGGCCTAGATTTTGACATAAATATCTATGAATCCGGCCAATCACGCCCACATTTTGAAGCAACACAAACGTTATATATTCTTGTCCACAGTAATTTAATGTGTGGAAAACTGAAAAAACTAACAGTATCTAAACTAACGTATTGACTTGTGTTCTAATAGTTTTTTCATTAGAACTGCAATTTATTAAGCGAGAATTAAGTGAATCAAAAGTAATAAATGACCAGTCACAAACGGTCAAGTTAACAGTGCTTGAAGGTGAAAGTTAAGCTACCTGAAATAGTCACCCCACAAAGGAAAGAATGCTGGCGCTCAATATGTTCTTTAACGTGGCTATCACAGAACGCCGACAGGTGCGTATTACAGACAATACTACGATCCTGAGTAAAATGCATTCCTTCAACCGCATCAACACAACCTCCAAGCAGATAAATGAAGGAGGTAAAAGCAAGAATATCGCAAGAAAAAAGAAGGGAACCTCGTTGCCAAATGTATTAAGGATGCTTTTGGGGTGTAGGAGGACCGCAGGCGGAAACTACTCACAAAAAACATAGGGGCATATTAGCAAGGCGATTATCGCCACTTTAGCGGGACTTTTTCCCGCTAAAGCGGCGATAATATTATCGCCTTATCAACAAGCTGTCGCTAACTGCTGTTAGCGACAGCTTGTAGGCGATAGTGACCGGGTTGGGTGCCGCTTTGCATGCCAGCGATATTTATCGCTAATGACATGCAAAGTAGGCGTTCCCCACCTAACAGCGACTGGAAACAGTCGCTGAGGTCGCTAACACCTATCAGCGAGGCAGGGCGGTGATTAGCGAACCAGCGCTAAACACGTTTAGCGCTGGTTTGCTAACACCTGGTCCCACCCTGACTTAGCCATGTAATCCAATGAGAGGTGGATTACATGGCTAAGTCCCCTCGCACTATCAGCAAGCAGAACTGGGGAACAGTGTGAATATCGCCTGTTTTCAGGCGATATTCACACTGTTCTCAAGGTTTCTATCGCTTTGGAGATTAGCATTGCTGATTGCACGCTAACTCCGCGATAGAAACCGGCGATGCCTGGCGATAATTATCCAGCGCTAATTGCGCTTGCGATAATTATCGCCAGGCATTGCTATATGCTCTATAGGGGCATATTAGCAAGACCGGCGATAAAATTATCGCCGTTTTAGCGGCAGGAAACTGCCGCTAAAACGGCTAATAATGGGCTTGCTAATATGCGTTATAGAATTCCAATAGAAGCCCAGGTTAGATGTGCAGGACATCTAACCTGGGCTTCTATTGAATTCTATAACGCATATTAGCAAGCCCATTATCGCCGTTTTAGCGGCAGTTTCCTGCCGCTAAAACGGCGATAATTTTATCGCCGGTCTTGCTAATATGCCCCTAAAATGGGGCATATTAGCAAGACCCACGTTAAAATTATCGCCGGTTTAGCGGCAGGAAACTGCCGCTAAAACGGCGATAATGGGCTTGCTAATATGCGTTATAGAATTCCAATAGAAGCCCAGGTTAGATGTGCAGGACATCTAACCTGGGCTTCTATTGAATTCCATAGCGCATATTAGCAAGCCCATTATCGCCGTTTTAGCCGCAGTTTCCTGCCGCTAAAACGGCGATAATTTTAACGTGGGTCTTGCTAATATGCCCCATTGTTTTTTATTCTTTTTTCTGTTCCTTGCGACACCACAACCACGAACTCGAAGCTTCACCCCATAAACATTGATGTATTTACCATCTGAGTTTTCAATCTGAGCATTTCTAGGAAAAGAGTTTGTGGTATTTTAATAACGATAGCCAGATGAGCTACTACAATACTACCCATCTATCCTGTTAAATAATCCTTATGACCATATTAGTTTTAAAATATAGTTACAATACCGAAATGGAACTGTGGTGTACACTTAATGCACAATTTGAGGTCCTGCATTTCCGTCTGGACCAGGGAGGTGCTTTAGTTTTATTTTTTCTCTATCTCTCTGTTAATTTTTTACATAACCTGCTGTCCTTTGCCATGAAACGAAATCAAGGTTGAGACTCTTCCGAGATGATGATGCCCTCAATATTCAAATGTGCATTACTAAATCACAGTAGAATAGATACAGGTAGAGTCTGTCATGCCACTCAGCTTCCCTCCCCACTGTGTTTTTTTGCATGAAATCTAATGGGTGCAGATATACGGCTTTCAGGAAATCATAAATGTTTCTTCAAGCACTTTTGGAAACCTAACAGCCGCAATTTCCAAGCACTCTCATCAAAATGCTTTTAGAGTTTCAATTTTGCATGCAAAATGTACATGGGTTTATTTGCTTCTGAGATACATATGTGAAGACACTAAGGGGCATATTATCAAGCGGCAGCGATAATTATCGCTGGCCGCTCTTAGCGAGTTTTTTTTTATCGCTGGCAATTATCGCCATGCCATCGCTGTATTAACAACGCATAGCGCAATGGTGATAATTTTCCAGCGATAGCTGTGTTTTCCATGGAACATCGCTGGTTTTCCATGGAAAACGGCGATAACCTTGCTGATACGACCCTGTGGTCGTATCAGCATAATCCACCTCCCATGTTAGGTAAGCCTTAGTCAGGAATTTAACAGACGTTAAATTCCTGCGTTAAGGCCGAGTTAGCGCGAAAAAGATCAGCGCTACACCGGACGGGGCCGCGTTGTAAATATCGCGAAGCCCCGTTAGTGATATTTTACACTGAAGTTTTACGAGGCACGCCTACCTTGCATCTCATTAGCGATGCGAGGCGAGATGGAAAGAAACCGGGCGCTAAGGCAAGGAAACACGCGCTAGCGTGTCCTTGTTAATAAAGCGATAAAATTATCGCCGCTTTTCGCCCGAAAACGGACGCTAAAGCGGCGATAATGTTATCGCCAGCCCTTGATAATATGCCTCTAAACAAGTACAAATGCAGTTCCTATCTTTTTAGCGTACTTTCCAAAGTGAAAACATTGTTTCCTGTGGTAAAGACCTATCCTCTGCATTCCCAATAATTTGGACCTGGTTCCCTCCCTCGTTGGATTACGATTTACTCCTGCGAATCCTCTGGGACCCCACCATCAGGCCCAGGTGGTAATACCCTGGTCCCTCTATGTCCTTTTTAAGCAGTTTTTCTAGGACTAGGGGCAGAGTCCTGAGTCCTAAGATGGATCTCAGCTTGAGATCTAACAGGTCCACAGATCCTTCACATCGTGATATATACAAGGTTTTTAAGCATTAATTGCTCAAAAACTAATAAATGTATATACACCAAATCCTCAAAAGCACTCTTTCTAGACCAAAATCTAGCTTTACGCCAAATCTGGTGTAAATCTGTTTAGCTGTTCGGGCTGTAGCTGTGTATAAAGTTCCTATGGAATAATAAATGGGAAAATTCATTTTGGGACCCCCTTTTTCTCGGCCCCCAATTGACGGATCCTCTCCAAAACTTATATAAAGAAGACCAGTATGGTAGGGGATTTGTCCATATTTGCGACGTATTTGTGATCATTGCGAAGAATTTGCAGAAAAAAACAGGAGTCGAAAAACATATTTGGCTTGGTAGCTTTATGACTTTAAGAGTACTATACAGTTTATTAACAAGCCTTCATTAGGACATGTAACCCTTGTTTCACAACAATGAGTCTAAACAGCATTAATTGCTAAAAACAGACAACCCTCTCTTCAAAACACTTCCCCAATACACTCTTAGCACAGTCTCCCTAGCAACCCTCTAGAATCAGTAGGTCACAAGTTCACAGCACATTCTCGAAAGACCATATTAGTTACAAAATGAGCTGCAGCAGGTGCCGTGTACTGTACAGAATAAAAAGCATATCCAAGTCTGCATTACACTTTTTTATTTTTACCACAACCAATCATAAATCTAGTTTCTTAACCTTTCAAATAACTACCTAATTTTATTCTCCTGCTTATTCACAGCATCCATTCAACTATGATTTATTTTAACCAGGAGCATACTTCCATTTTAACTGACTTTTTTTTTTCCCAAACTGTCACATTCAGCTCCAGCCTTCTACTGTCTTCTACTGCTGCTTCACTTCAAAATGGTTAGAGTGTGGATTGTGGGCCACAGCTATGTGTTTTGGGCTACAGATTCTGCTAGAAAAAGTGGTATTGGCAGGGACTTGGGTTTGCCGAATGTGGACATTACTTGGATTGGCCAGAGAGGGTTGAAGTGGCATCAATTGCTGATTTTGGTTAAAAGCAATGTGGATTGCCAGCCCCCTGACCTCCTGATTTCTCACTGTAGTGGCAATGACCTAGGCACACTGACTGGGGTAGGACTGGAAATCCTAATGAAGGATACCTTTGCAAAATTAATGACACTTTTCCCTCAGACTGTCTTGGTGTTCTCCAGCATATGCCAAAGGCAGAAATGGAAGTAGTCAAATCAATTCAGTCCACAGATTGACAGAGCCAGGAAATATGTTAATAAAACTATGTCTGCATTCCTCAGAGAGACCATAACATGGCCTCTATCTACAGCAATAATCTGTGTTTTGATATTATTTATTTATTTATTTATTTAAAGGTTTTTTATAACGCTGGCTGGACCCAAGAGTATCAGAGCGCTTTACAAGGTTTGGTAATGCAGAATTGCAATATAACTTTTGTACATTGAGGTAATAAACAAGGCAATTTGAAAATTTGAAACAGTATTCATTTTAAATGAGGTAAATTAACTAGGGAAGCATAAGTCAAACAACTGATCGAAGATAGTAGGACTGATAGAAAGCAAAGTTAGTTAGTGAAATGAAGAGGGGGCGTGAAAGTGAAGGGCGACTGTGGAGGGCGAGGGGTAAGGGGAAAGCAGGTGTAAGTAGGTGGGTACTACCCAAAAAATAAAAAGGGGGGGGGGGAGGTGGCCGTAAATGAAAGAATTGAAGGGAGGGGGGGAAGGGGGTGATACAATAAGTAGAGGGGACCTATACAGTCGGGTCAGGGGTAGGAATTAGTGTCCGGGGACAAGGTATTAAGGACCCCAGTATTTGTTGAGAAGGTGCAGCTTGAGGTCTTTTTTGAAGCTGAGGTAGGAGGGGTTGCAACGTAGATCTTTAGGGAGGGCATTCCAGACGGAGGGCGCATTTCCAGAGAAAGAGCGTGACTGTGTTGATTTCTTTTTTAATAAGGGAGGGACTAGGACGAGAGCATTAGTGCTCCTCATTGTTCTAGTACAGCCTGCTTTGTGGAGTTTATCAGAGAGGTAAGATGGGGTGCTTTGATGGAGGGCTTTGTGCGTGATGCAAGCAGTCTTGTAAGTGGATCTGCCTTCAATAGGAAGCCATTTGAGGTCTTTGAGGACAGGGGAGATGTGATCAAACCGTTTACAGTCAGTAATAAGTCTGGCAGCAAGGTTAAGTATGGATTTGATAGGGGCTAGGTGGACTTTAGGAGTTCCCGAGAGAATGGCATTACCATAGTCGAGTCTCGACAGGACCAATGATTGCACCACTGTTTTAAAGTCGTCAGCAGGAATAAAGGGTTTAATTTTCTTGAGATGATGGAGTGTGAAGAGAGCACCTTTGGCCGAATTTTTTATGTGGGGAGTAAGACTGAGGCTCTGATTGACGCTGATGCCGAGGGATTTGACTGAGTTAGAAATGGAAAGAGTGCAGTTGAGAGCTTTGATGTCAGAGATCCAGTGTTGAATAGGGAGCGAGTTGTTTTTAGGGGAGAATAGAATGATTTCCATTTTTTTAGGGTTCAGTTTGAGGTGGTTGTGATGGAACCAGAATTGAATCTTAGTCAATGCCTCGTTGAGGTGTAAGACGTCTGCATGGGATTTGATCTTACAGTAAAGTTGGGTGTCATCAGCATAGAGGTGGTAACTGATTTTCGCTTGCTTAAGAATGAGGGTGAGGGGTTCCATGAAGAGGTTGAATAGAGTGGGAGAGAGAATAGAGCCCTGGGGGACGCCCAAGGAGACCGGCAAAGGTTTAGAGAGGCAATCGCTGACTTTAATTTGCTGGGTTCTGTTTTGCAAAAAGGAGGTGAACCATTTGAGAACAGCACCACTGAAGCCAAAACGGTCTTTGAGAATATTGAGTAAGGCAGCGTGGTTAACAGTATCAAAAGTAAGCCTGGGCGTAGTTCGCGAAGTAGCGCTACGCGAAGCTACGCAAAGTGCAGTTCGAACTACGCGAGCTACGCGTAGCACTACGCGAACTGCGTAGTGCACTGTTCGCAATGATTGCACAGTGCCGGATGCTTGTCCGCACTGTGCAATCATTGAAAACGGCATCTTGCACAGTGCGAGCTGTCTTTTACTGCCGCTCGAGTAGATTTTTACTCGAGCGGCAGCTTTCTCAACGCGGACTGGTAGTTTCTCATCGCGAGCGGTCGCGAGCATACGCGACCACTCGCAATGAGAAACCTGACCTCCCCGCGTTGAGAATCTCGCTGGGAGGTTTATTTTCCACGCTCGCGATCGGCAACTTGATGTTGCTGATCGCGAACGAGGAAAAAGTCTCGCCGGGATGTCATTTTGCTTGCTCGCGGTCGCCAACTTGATGTTGAGGACCGCGAGCAAGCAAAAAATGACCGCTGCACTACGCTACGCTACGCTACGCGTGTTTGCACTGTGCTACGTGCAATTCGCGTTGTGCGAAGTAGCGCAAACTTCGCAAACTTCGCAAACTACGCGAGTGTAGCGTAGTGCTTTGCCCAGGGTTAATCAAAAGCAGCAGAGAGGTCAAGGAGAATGAGAAGGGAGGATTCGCCCTTGTCTAGGGAGTGGTGGATGTCATCAATAATGTTGAGCATGGCAGTTTCGGTGCTGCAGCCCTTTCGAAAACCTGATTGTAATGCGTCCAAGAGGTTGAATGAGTCGATGTGTTTGTCCAACTGGAGCAGGGCGCATTTTTCCAGGGCCTTAGATAGGAAAGGAAGGTTAGAAATAGGGCGCAGGTTATTTAAGTCATTGGGGTCAACTGTAGCGTTTTTGATGGTGGGGGTAATTTGTCCTAGTTGGAGGGAAGCAGGGACACTACCGGTGGTTAGGGAGGAGTTGATGATAGTGGTCCAATATGGGGCGATGATGTGTTTTAGGTCTTGGACAAGATAGGCAGGGAGGGGATCTCTGGTGTGCGAGGATGGTTTAAGCTTGGTGATGATGTTGAGGACTTCCCGTTCTGAAACTGGATAGAAGTTATTCCAGGATGCATTGTTTTTTAGCTGGGGGATGGTGTAGTAGGGTTCAGAAGGGGTGACAATGGGGGGGAGTTGGGAAGGGTCCGGGGGAAGGGTAGCTGTGGATGGAGACTTAGAGGGGATGTTAAGGAGGGGTGGTAGGCTATGCGGGAGGGGAGTTAAGACGAAGGATTGATCAATCTTAGTGATTTTATCAGAGAAGAAGCTAGCAATTTCTTCACATCTCTTGACTGTAGCCATTAGTTTGGGGGGGGCTGAAGCAGCTTGGTTTTGACAATGCTAAATAATTCCCTAGGTCGGTTTCTTGCCCGGTCAAGTTGTGAACGGAAGAAGGAGGCCTTTTCGTTAAAGATGTGTTTTTTGTAGTTGGCCCTTGCGGCTCTGAGGAGGACAAGATTTGAGGGGGAAGGGTGTTGCCTCCACGTGTGTTCAGTCTGCCTAAGAGCGCGTCTCTCATTGTTGAGGTCAGTGTTGAACCAGGATTTGGAGGGGTTACGTTTTTGCAGTTTTAATTTGGCTGGTGCGATTTGGTCAAGGACTTCAACGATGGATTTGTTGTAGTGTTCCGTAAGGTCGTTAGCACTTTGGGAGAGAGGAGTAAGCCGTAGATGTGCTTTAATCTTAGTCTCCAGTTTGCCCGGAGGAATAAGGTGAAGATTTCTAGTCAATTTCTTTTGTTTGATGGTATTTGTGGCTGGGGGGGCACAAAGCTGTTGATCGTGAAGAGGATGAGGTGGTGGTCGGACCAGTCAATGGGGATGATGTGTGAAAGAGAAGCCAGTTCCTTGCTAGTGATGATAGCTTCAAGAGTGGCACCTTTGGAGTGTGTTGGAGAATGGCAGAGTTGTTTCAATTCACTGATATCAAGTAAGTCATTGATGAGACTAACCTGAGGGATCATCATTTTTGTTCCAGTGGAGGTTAAAGTCTCCGAGGAAGAGGTTTCTAGAATTGGAAATCGATGAATGGGTAAGGAGATCAGACAGTTCTTCCACAAAGGAAAGAGGGTCACCAGGGGGATGATAGATGTTATGTAGACGAATAGGGGGGGAACCCTGAACTATAAGTTCAGCACCAAGGTATTCAAAAGTAGTATGGTCAGAGTGCAGGACAGGTGAGAGTTGAAGTTCTTCTTTATAGATTATGGCAAGGCCCCCTCCAATTTTATCAATTCTGTCTTTTCTGAGGATGGAGTAACCAGGGGGAGAGAGCAGGTCAAGGATTGATGATGAGTGGGCATTAAGCCAGGTTTCCGTGAGAAAGGCGACGTCAATGGCATCACTAAGGATAGTTTCCGCGATTTCTGTTGCATGACAGGCTGCCGATCGGCAGTTAATAAGCATGCAGTTGAGGGGTTTAGAGTCGTTTTTTGTGGGGGAACAGGAATGGATAGTGGTGAGTTGTTGTGGGGGTCTAGGCGAGACCTGGGAGGAAGGGATCCTACTTGTCCCCAGGATCACAGGGATAGATGAATGAGGTGAAAGGGTGTTCGTAGTCGAGGTGATGGGGGAGTGGGATTTTTTGAGGTCAAGGAGGTTGGAGGAGGGAAGATGGCTCAGGGAGGAGGGTGGGCTGAGTAAACAATTACTGCAAGGCGGTCTAGGTGGAGAATTGCCGTAAGGGTAATTATTCCCTTGGTGATGGAGTGCGGTGTTAGTTTGTACGGAATCCAAGGGATAGGTATGATTGGAGGGGTTCCTTGAGGAGAGGGAGTTGACATCATTTCTGAGAGAAGAGAGTTCTAACACGAGGGTTGCGAGGTGGAGTTCAATATTGAGGAGTGACTGGGTAAGAAGTGAGATAGTGAAGGGGGCTAGGAGGTCGGGGGTAGAGGGGTATGTTCCATGCTGGTCGGGGATGGAGGTCTAGGGAGTGGACAGGGTGGGAAGCCAGGTGGGGGGATGTGAGGGGTGTTTAGGTTGCAGGATTGAAGTGGAATTAAAGGGTGCGAGAGGGCAGTCCCAGGGGTCAACTGGGTGTCATGAGAAGAAAAGGGGGCATGGGGGGGGTGATGAGGGCTGTTAATTAGATAATGGGGGGAAGGTTACTAGGAGAGAGGGAGATTGGAGTTATTAGTGGAGCCATCGGGGGATCGGGGGGAGGGGGTACATGAGGATGAGGGGGGGTTTGGGTGATTGAGGGAGTTGTAGGAGGGTTACTAGGAGGGAAGGAGATTGGAGTTATTGGTGGAGCCGTCGGGGGGTCAGGGGGAGGGGGTACATGTGGAGGAAGGAGGGTTTGGTTGGCTAAGGGAGTAGTAGGAAAGTCAGGAGGAGGGGGAGATGCTAATGAGGTAGGGGGAAAATACATCAGGGAATCAGGGATTTCATTGATGATTAATGAGTCAGGGAAAGGATGGGTTGGGGTAGAGGTGGGGGGGAAGAAAAGGCATTCTGCGATTGGGAGGCTGAGAGGTTAGAGGTAAGTGTAGGTAGTAGGTAATGGGATAGGGAACTGAAGTGGTGTTCAAAAATAGTGAGGTGGTTTTCGGAGGCTTGTATAAGGATATTTCCTGATTTGAAAATAGAGATGTCGATTTCGCCAGGAAAAGTAGGTGAAGGAGTGGTGGATAGTTTCAAACCATAAGGGATTTTGCAGGAATTCGTGATAGGAAGGTGGTGGAGAAAGATACTTTTCCATTTAGAGGGGCGTTTAGAGTAGAAGATGTAGTTAGTTTTTATGATGGAGGTTAGGCTAAGGTGAGTTGTCAACAAATAAGGTTTCTTGGTGGCATATTAGAAGTTTGCATTTAAAGTTTTTCTTGCCACTTTTGGAGAGGTTTGGGGGTAAAGGATGGACCAAGAGTTAGGGCCATGCCTAGTGATGGGTGAGTCCAGTGTCGCGAGAGTATGGTTGAGGGGAGGCATGATGGTTCAACTGGTGTGGTCAGGGGGCGAGGGGAAGGTGTGCGGGAGGGAGAATGGGGTGGGGCACAGAGGGGATGGGGAATAAAAGAGAGGGGGGGCGGGGGGGAGTCAGTGAGAGGTAATATCCCCAGATAAGAGTGGGGGCCGTGCGTTGAGGTGGCTCAAGAGGGAGGCATTAGGGGGGAAGGAAGATGGGAGAAGGGGGAGAGTCCAGGAGTAGAGACAATAGATAGGGTCAATATCTTGAGAAAGGAGAGTATGTAAAGGTAGAACCAGTTGGGGGAAAAATAATAAAGTGAAAATAGGGAAGAGGAAGGGGGAAGGATGTAACAGAGGGGAACAATAATAATACACAGATCCGTGAGACAATAATAATAAACAAATCAGTGAAGTACAAAGAGACAAAGGTACTAAGTGTAGCTGTACGTCTTCTTCAATGGTAGGCTATATAACATTCAGAAAAATTAAAAATTAAAACCAAGAAAGATAAAATGAGGTAGACCAATTATGAGTGTACATAGAGCAAAGGTAAGTAATAACTAGCAACTATTCAGAAAAAGTTACGAACAACAAACAATCCAAGAATAAAAATAACAAAATGAGGTAAATCAGAAAGATGGGAGAAGGGGGAGAGCTGAGGAGAGCAGAAGATGGGAGAAGGGGAGAGTCCAGGAGTAGAGACAATAGATAGGGTCAATATCTTGAGAAAGGGAGTATGGAAAGGTAGAACCAGTTGGGGGAAATATAATAAAGTGAAAATAGGGAAGAGGAAGGGGGAAGAATGTAACAGAGGGGAGCAATAATAGTACACAGATCCGTGAGACAATAATAATAAACAAATCTGTGAAGTACAAAGAGACAAAAGTACTAAGTGCAGCTGTACGTCTTCTTCAATGGTAGGCTATATAACATTCAGAAAAATTAAACATTAAAACCAAAAAAGATAGAATGAGGTAGACCAATTATGAGTGTATATAGAGCAAAGGTAAGTAATAACTAGCAACTATTCAGAAAAAGTTATGAACAACAAACAATCCCAGAATAAAAATTGCAAAATGAGGTAAATCAGTGAGGGTGGGCATGATGTTATAAATAGCTGTAGGAATGTTTGTGTGCAGCTAGCGTAATAGATAAGTAGTATCCGACAGTTTAACAGGTTATACGATTATAGGATAGTCATTCAGCCAAAGAAAAGGACTCTTTCTAAAATAAGGAGGGTACTGACTTATTCAGTAAGGTGGAGAATGAATACCATGGAAATCAAAATATTATGCAACCTAGAGGAAGTGGGCTGGTTATGGCAGATCCCCTAAGTAAGGTTTGGAATTTAATTTAACAATACAGACTCATAAAAGGGGGACTGGTAATTAGTATGGAGGAGTGCGGGGTGAATGGCTAATGAAGATCAAGGACGAAAAGACTTAGACTAAAGTAACCGTAATGAGGAGCATGTTAGAATAGCTAAACCTCATGACTGACTCCCTTTCAAGATGGCTACCGTAGGAGCGGGGTGGAGATAGTCCTTTTTCTCTTTCCCCACTTATTGAAGCAACAGGATCAGGGAGGGTCAGTTCCAGGATTGAGTAAGGAGGACAAAATGGCGATCGAATTTCGACCGACCAATCCAAATGGCGTCCACGTTTTAGGATCATTGTCCAGATCAGCGTCCCCAGAAACCAGAAGTCCGGGTTATCAGCCAGCCACTAAAAATATTCGCAAGGCGGTTCAAGTGCTGCTTGATCACCATGTTTTATTCACCCTAAAGGCCCGGGATGATGCGTACTTTGCGGACCCGCCGCGCCGTCCGTGCAGCGAGTGTCCCGGTGCAACCTATCGGGAGGTCTCCAACTATGCCCTGCAGAGGGAGAGGTCGTGTCTGTCGAGCGCAATTTGCGAAATCCGCCTCACTGAGACCAGTCGTGAAGGATTAATAAGCAGGCATGAGCGGGGTTCATGGCAGGCTCGTTAAGATGGGGAACGACAGCAGCCTGCGCCGGCCAGTCACTGATCTCGCCAGCTCTTCGGGAGAGCCTCACCGGGTGGTGGCTACGGATCGTGGGACCCCTGGTGCCCGGAGAACGTGCTCATCAGGGGGCAGGCAGCGTAGACGGGAGGACGGGAGGACCGGCACCATCAACCAGGGCTCACCGTGGAAGCGATCAAAAACCTCCAGCAGCAGGTCCGCTCCGTTGATGATGAGCCTCGGAACCCTGTCGGAGTCCAAGCGGCGTTGGTGTCGAGCAGAGTCGCAGCCGGGGACAGTCCGGGTAAGTAGGCCTCCACAATTCTTTTGAGTTGCATAGGTCGACGGAGGGTGTGTAGTCCGGTTTAAAAAGCAGGTGGGTGGTGGCCGGTGAGGTGGTTTTTGCAGGGATATCAACCTAAAAGGTAATCCCAAAACCAGGAGCTCCTCGGGAGGCTCCTACTCCTCGGCGGCCATGTTCCTTGTTGAAACTGCGTGGAATCTATACAAGTATATATATATATATATATATATATATATATATATATATATATATATATATATATTCACCAAACTCCTTCACAGCATGTCAGTTTCACCAGGCACAAAGAAAGAGCGCGGACCTCATCAGCCTTCAATTTGCAATGTTTATTTGTGCTCCCCAAACAATGCTGCAGCCATGACGCGTTTCGTCTCTCTAGGGGACTTGATCACATGACGCGCTGGTAGTTTAGGCAGTTATTTAAATACTCTTTACAATTGTGTCACGTGACAACCTTCTTAAAGTGCACAGTGCTCATAAATAAATAAATAAAAAGATGACATATCCGAACAATCAAAATTGACAATATTGCTCCTGCATAAATGCTGTTTACACCGATTTGTTTCTTAAATACATATATGTATAAATATATAAATACATATAACATTTCAATAAATATATAAATATATAAATATTACATTGAAAATCAGTTCTAATACATTTCTTAGTCATGGCTCAAATGCTCTTTTTGGAATTTGGTACCATTTATTAGTACCCTCTTCCCCCTCATGTATATAGTATATATTGTCATTATCTATGTTTGGTTTCTAAAAATGAATAAAAAGTGTTTGCACCTCTATCGTGATGTCTGCCTTAAACTAGCTATTATAACCAGAGAAAAAAGAGAGAATAAAAAAAGTGAATGAAAAAAGTTTAAAACCTAAATATTCTAAAAATTCTATTTAAGCGGTCTAGCAAAAATGTTAACTTAACATGTTGAGGGGCAAACTGGTTGATTTAATCTATAGTTACTTCAAAGTTATTTACTAGTATACTTTATTTAGACACATCATATAAAAAGAGAGAAAGAGAGAACCCGAGTAACTATGTGTGATTCACGTGCTCAACAGATGTTCACAGATGGTTGCTGTATTTTAGAATTCTTTTAGAATCTAAATTTAAGTTTAAATTTTTAAATTTTTGTTTTTAGGTTAAAATTTATACTAGGAGAAGTTTGGCTAAATCTGACTACACTCCATGCCACGGTTGTTTAAACTTGTGAATTCAGAAAATTAGACTGGCATGAAGTTCCTCAGTGGCATTCAATCCATTTGGCTGTTTAGTGTCGAGATTTAAGATGTATTGCATCTCTAATTTGCTTTCTCACGATCACCCCCTCTTTTGTGGACTGGAATATATATATATATATAGAACAGTAAGCGCAGCATGGATGTGTAATTATAAATCAATCAGGAAGATTACCGTATTTTTAACATCAACGTGGCAATATGTACGGCATCCATGGCGGCTGAGGAAATTACAGCAGTAGTCATCTGAAATTGCAGCTCTTCCATTGGCCACTGATTCACCAATCGGAAGCAAGGTGACACATTTTAAACCAACCAGAGACTGTAGTACATTGTTTAAATTTAATGAAAGGCACAGAAGAAGGCTTGTTGCCAAAATGCATCTGCCATATATTTCATTATTACATTTCTGAATTGCCCTGTGAGTGCTCCTTATTTTGGATTAGTTGTTGTGGAATACGCAGAGTCTCACCCTCGCGAAGGAGGCACCCGTGTTGGAGTTCGGCAGTGGCACTGGTGGGAAAGGTGGAAAGGATTTTCAATGCTAGACTGCCTGAACCGCAGCCACTTGATCTTCTCGTCGATCAAGGAGGTCGCAAACTATTCAAGTTTGTGGATGTCTATTCATTATAATGGCACCTGCGAGAAAACCTTTGCAACACCACTCGGTTGTCACGAGGGGCAATCAGTACACAAGATCTGGAGAGTGGCGGCCCATTGGGGACAAAGTGGAATGAAGCTGATACAGAACAGTAAGCGCAGCATGGATGCGTAATTATAAATAAATCAGGACGACTACCGTATTTTTAACATCAACGTGGCAATATGTACGGCATCCATGGCGGCTGAGGAAATTTCAGCGGGAGTCATCTGAAATTGCAGCTCTTCCATTGGCCACTGATTCACCAATAGGAAGGAAGGTGACACAATTTAAACCAACCAGAGACTGTGGTACATTGTTTAAATTTAATGAAAGGCACCGAAGAAGGCTTGTTGCCGAAATGCATCTGCCATATATTTCATTATTAAATTTCTGAATTGCCCCGTGAGGGCTCCTTATTTTGGATTAGTTGTTGTGGAACACGCGGGTCTCACCCTCGTGAAGGAGGCACCCGTGTTGGAGTTCGGCAGTGGCACTGGTGGGAAAGGTGGAAAGGATATATATCCTTTTTACACCACTCTGCAAACGCGGCTTCTGGTGCACTGGTGGTGGGGCGATGAGGTCCTCTTGTGTCCTGAGGACCTCAGGACACAAGTGCACTTCATCCTCCGAGCAGCAGTGTGCCAGAAGCCGCGTTTGCAGAGTGGTGTAAAAAGGGGCGTGGCCTCGGACCACCTCTCTGTAATCCAGCTGTGTGGCACTTACTGGAGGTACCTGGTGGACTAGTTGGCCCCCAGGGACCCTCAGTATTCAAGGGGACTTAATCCCCCAACTTAGAACGTGCCAGGGGGCGCGTCTGCAGAATGGTGGAGAAAGGGGGCGTGGCCTTTGTCCACCTCTCAGCAATCCCACTGTGTGGGGCTTACTGGAGGTAAGAGGTAGGCTAGTTGGCCCCTAAAGGACCCCCAGCAGCGAAGGGGACTTCAATCCCCATCCAAGAGCGCGCCAGTAAGTCCCGCACAGTGGGATTGCTAAGACGTCTTCAGAGGCCATGCCCCCCTTTCTCCACCATTCTGCAAACGCGCCTCCTGGCAGACTACGGGATGGGGGATGACCTCCTGTAAGCCCTACGCACCGGAATTCCTGAGCGCTGGTCGGAGGCCCAGCACCCTTTCTCCACCACTCTGCAAACGCGACCACTCTGCAAACGCGACTACTAGTTAAAGAAGTGTTTGCAATGTAATAGGTTTCGCATTTGGGAGAATTAGAGCTATTGGCGTTGTAAATGCAAAAGTTTTTTACTAATGTTTTTTGGAGTGGAGTGGATGTACGTTGTGTGTAGTGGAATTATGTGATATGTTGTGCAGTGAAATTATGTGGATAGAAAGTATGTGGTATTTAGTGTATAGGAATTATGTAGAGTGGGATTATGTGTTATGGAGAGTAATTATGTGGTATGGTAGTCTGTGTTGTGGAGTGGAGTGGTAACCTCAGGTTTAGTCTTCCTCGTTTCCATAGAAGCTCAACTATGAACTCAGTTAGACAAAAAAAGATGGAATCACTGAGGAGCACTTGTGGACCTAGTCAGAGGTATGAGCAGGGTCACTGGAATTATGTGACTGTTTGGCTGCACCGACTTTTGCACAATTATACATTTTCTGCATTAGCCACATAATTCATCATCTGCACCCTAATCTGCAGATTTGAACAAACAAAGCCTTGTTTCTAGCTGAAACGGGTCAAACGTTACCAAAATGCAGCGACAAGTGTTACAGCGTGGTGGAAGGCCGTTTGCAAACCTAGAATGGTCACCTGTTACTTATTGCTAAATGTGGGTGTTAAATTGGTACTTCCGAATTAGCGGCCAAAAAGGTAACACAGCCCCGAAAACAAGACCCTCTAAGAAATACAGACAATGGAAAAAAATCACTTCTACAAACTTCCATGAAGCTTTTACACCTCCCCAGAACTCGGAAACCGTCAGCATAGAGGAACGTCTATCTTCCTTAACTACTAGTATGCTATTCACTATTGACCATCTAGCCCCGTTGAAACCTCTACCATTTTCTAACAAATGCCTACATACTCCATGGTACTCCCCCATTCTCAGAACCGAAAAAAGCCATTGTAAAAAACTTGAACGGCTATGGCGTTTTCCCCAAAACCCACTAGATAAAGATCGATTTAAATATGCACAAGCAGCATACCACAAAAACTTGAAATCTGCTCGGAAATCACACATCGCACTCCAAATCGAAATAGCTGAAAATTCCCCACGAACTCTGTTCCAGATATTAAAATCATTTACCAACCCAAAGGCATGTAATACTGAAGAAGTCCCTTCTCAAACTCTTTGCGACAACATTGCGAACCATCTCACTCAGAAAATAGAAAATATTTACCAAAAGATTACCTCAGCCACCCATCCCCAACCAGGTCCTAGCATAGATCCTCCCCCCATCATACCAGATGCCTCAACCCTAGAAATCATTCCAGCTCTTACAACTATTGAAGTGGATGCTCTCTTAAGAACAGTCAAATCAGGGTCTCCACTTGACCCCATACCTGCTAAGATCACTGCTGTGCTATCCAAAACACTTGCTGCTCCCATCTGCTCAATCCTCAATAGTTCTATGGAGGAAGGCAGCCTTCCCCATGAGTGGAAAGCTGCTCAGGTCATCCCCATTAGGAAAAACCCTAAAGTCGCACCGGAAGACGTTACGAATTATCGTCCCATCTCTCTGCTTCCTTTATATAGTAAATTCTTAGAAAAGCACATAAACAAACACCTATCCGAGTTTGTCGAATCCTCCAATCGCCTTGACCAATCACAATCCGGATTTCGACCGAGGCACAGCACGGAGTCAGTGCTGGTGGAAGTTACGGACAACATTCGAATGCTAGCGGACAATGGTCGAGCAGTACTCTTGGTGCTGCTTGACCTGTCTGTTGCCTTCGATACTATCTCCCACCAGATCCTGCTCAAACGTCTCAAGGACATAGGCATCCAGGGTAAAGCATTGAAATGGTTGACCAACTTCTTAACCAACAGAACCCAAACCATCAACCTCGGCCTTTTTCGTTCACAGACCTCCATAGTTACCAAGGGGGTTCCGCAGGGCTCCTGTCTAAGCCCTACATTATTTAACATCTATTTTACCCCCTTGGCAGGGCTACTGAGGAAATTAGGCTTCAATTCCATCTCCTACGCCGATGACACGCAACTTCTCCTCTCCTTTGATAAATCAGACCCTAATATTCAGACCACCTTCTCGGAAGGGATGAAAGGCATCGCGCAGTGGATGAGAGAAAACTTCCTTCAACTGAACACTGAAAAATCTGAAATTATGTTGTTCGGAGAAGCAAAAGTGAGATGGTCCCCTTGCTGGTGGCCCGGGGAATTAGGATCAGCCCCTTCCCCTAAACAGGTAGTGAAAAATTTAGGAGTGCGAGTAGACCAGGAATTAACATTGGAGGAACACGTGAACACCACTGCCAGGACATGCTTCCACACACTCGGCCTCCTCCGAAGGGTCTTCCCCCTCCTGCCACTAGCCACTCGTAAAACCCTAATCCAGGCTCTGATCATCAGTCGCCTGGACTATTGCAATGCACTGCTGATTTCTGCTAAGGAAACGTCCCTTAAAAAACTTCAAATAGTCCAGAACACTGCAGCCCATTTGGTGAGCAATGCACCCCCTAGAACTGCATCTGCTCCGCTACTCTGGAAACTTCACTGTCTTCCAGTAAAAAAACGAATTATGTTTAAAGTCTGTTGCATGGTGTATAAATCCCTAAACAACATGGGCCCCAGCTATCTAACACAAAAGCTGGTCAGATACACACCGCCTAGGCCCCTGCGGTCAAGTCACCTAGCGCTCCTTTACATCCCTCGCGTTAAATTAGCCTGCACTGGTGGCAAAGCCTTCTCCCATCTCGCCCCTCGCTACTGGAACCAACTCCCTATCCAGATGCGCCAATGTACCAACTTTCTGGCCTTCAGAAAACTTCTGAAAACTTCGCTGTTCTGAATCTTCCCTTGATCTGGTCACGAGCAGTCTCAGTGCGGAGATACCCTGATGGGGGTGATTCGGCGCTCTACAAGTCCCTAAATTAAATTAAATTAATGGTGTGCAAGCCACTCTTGCTTCCCTCTGCGCCTCTCTTGCCTCTTTCTGCATTTCTGTTGCTTCTTTCTGCACATTTCTTTCTTTTTCTGCACTTCTCTTGACCTCATTCTTCAAATCTCTTGTACTTTCTGTACCTCTCTTCCCTCTTTCTGCACTTCTCTTGCCCCTTTCTGCCCTGCCGTTGCTTCATTCTGCACTTTCCATGCTTCTTTCTGCACCTCTCTTGCTTCTTTCTGCACCCCTGGTGTCTCTTTATGTACCTCTTTTGCCTCTTTCTGCACTTTTCTTGCCTTTATCTGCACCTCTCTTCCCTCTTTCTGCACGTCTGTTGCCTCTTTCTGCACCTCATTTGCTTCTTTCTGCACCCCTGTTGTCTCTCTCTGCACACGTCTTCCCTCTTTCTGTACCTTTCCTGCCTGTTTTTGCATCTCACTTGCCTCTTTCTGCACTTTTCTTGCTTCTTTCTACACCTCTGTTGCTTCTTTCAGCAATTCTCTTGCCTCTTTGTGCACTTCTCTTGCCTGTTTCTGCATCTCTCTTGCCTCTTTTTGCACCTCTGTTGGCTCTTTCTGCACCTCACTTGCTCCTTTCTACACTTATCTTGCCTCTTTCTGCACCCATGTTGCTTCATTCTGCACTTTCCATGCTTCTTTCTGCACCTGTCTTGTTTATCTCGGCACCCCTGGTCTCTCTTAATGTACCTCTTTTGCCTTTTTCTGAACTTTTCTTGCCTTTTTCTGCACCTCTCTTCCCTCTTTCTGCACGTCTGTTGCCTCTTTCTGCACCTCATTTGCTTCTTTCTGCACCCCTGTTGTCTCTTTCTGTACTCGTCTTCCCTCTTTCTGTACCTTTCCTGCCTGTTTTTGCATCTCACTTGCCTCATTCTGCACCTCTATTGCCTCTTTCTGCAGTTCTCTTGCCTCCTTCTGCACTTCACTTGCCTCTTTCTGTAACTCTCTTGCCTCTTTGTGCACCTCTCTTGCCTCTTTCTGCATCCCTGTTGCTTCATTCTGCACTTTCCATGCTTCTTTCAGCACCTGTCTTGCTTCTTTCTGCACCCCTGTTGTCTCTTTATGTACCTCTTTTGCCTCTTTCTGCACTAATCTTGCCTTTTTCTGCAGTTCTCTTCCATCTTTCTGCACGTCTGTTGCCTCTTTCTGCACCTCATTTGCTTCTTTCTGCACCCCTGTTGTCTCTTTCTGCACTCATCTTCCCTCTTTCTGTACCTTTCCTGCCTGTTTTTGCATCTTACTTGCCTCTTTATGCACTTTTCTTGCTTCTTTCTACACCTCTGTTGCTTCTTTCAGCAATTCTCTTGCCTCTTTGTGCACCTCTGTTGTCTATTTCTGCAGCTCACTTGCTCCTTTCTACACTTTTCTTGCCTCTTTCTGCACCCCTGTTGCTTCATTCTGCACTTTCCATGCTTCTTTCTGCACCTCTCTTGCTTCTTTCTGCACCCCTGGTGTCTCTTTATGTACCTCTTGTAGGAGAGTAGGATCTGCTTCACATGGGTACCCCCACTTTTTGCTGATGCTTCACTGTTTTTCGACATTAGTCTGGCTGGGGCCCTGCTAATCAGAACCCCAGCCTAGCTGCTTCCTCTCTAAAATGGTTTCCATGTGCCTTAGGCACATCACTGATTGGGATCTGGAGTGCCCTTATAAGTCCCTAGTATATGGTATACTATGTACCAAGGGCATAGGTACCTCAGAGGCCTGCCAGGGGCTGCAGCATGTATTATGCCACCCCTGGAAGGTCATCCAAACTGACACCACAGGTCTGCTACTGCAGCCTGGGTAAGGTGGTGCATGCACCCCTTACTGTGATATAGGTTACCTATATCACTAAATACATACACACATATAAACCTATAAGTCACTCCTAAGGCAGGCCTTATCAATCCTAAAGGCAGAGTGCATGGTTCCTATGTGAGAGGGTGCCCCTGCATGAGCAGGGCCCCTCTGCAAGCATTCGGAGACCATCTCTGATGCTGTTTGTAGTGCAGCCTGACCATATACTCTTAAGCGCATTATATCCTCGCGGTAAAATGCTAACTTTGGAATGGCTGCACCTAAACATGTCGTGTTTGGTGTCAAACATCTTGGAATACTACCCCCCGCCAATCCTGGCGGCGGGGGTAGCATTCCACCCTTCTAGAGGGAAAGACATGTTAACTCTGACTAGTCCGGTAACTTCTTTCCAGAGCCCTGGCATCACAAAATGGATGCTGTTGCCACAGACACGAGTCTGGCCTCCTGCTGCTGGACGAAACTCCGGCAGGGGAGGCCTGGACAATAGGTTTCCTGTCCCAGGGAGGTGTGACCACCTCCCCAGACAGGATAATGTGTATTGGGGCTGGGCGGGAGCACTTTCGGGTGCTTTGAAGTCCTGCACTGGGGGCACATTTGGTGTCCCTGTGCATACCCCAGTTCAAACCGGATCAGGGGCTTGCAGCCCCTGCTTTGGCGCGAACTGGACAAAGGGAAAGGGGTGTAGCCACCCCTCTGCCCTGACCCACCCATAGGTGGGGCCACAGAGTAGTCCAACCCCTATCTTTAGTATAAAGGTAGGAACCCAGTCCTTAGGACTTTAGATTATCCCTGGACGAAACTCTGTAACTGAATCCTGGACCTTCGACGCTCTACTCACGATTAGAGGACAGAAGAATCTCCCTTGGGGTCAAGGAGTGACTCCCCTGCTTGGCAGGCACCAAAGAAGCATCTGTCCGGTTCGCATTTCTGAAGCTCCCGTCGGACGCCGAAGTCATCGCATCACCAGAGGTGGATTCTCAGACTTCCCAGAGGCTACCCTGAGTCCCCAGCAAAGCTGAGGCCCGTGGCTATCGTGGGTGACTTGAGACCGTGACCCCTGGACACCGAGCACATTTGCAAGTGCATCCTCTTCTGGGTCTCCCAAGAAGTCGTGCTTTGGGCTCCGAGTAGCCCTAGCCTCCAGCACCACCTGCACCGAAGATCACTGGCCCCCACTCCACGAGTGTCCTGTAAGCCAGATCCACGTGCGGCGTCACGAGGCTCCTTCGCGGTCGCTAGCCCGTTGGCTAGTAGCCCTTAACGAAGGCCAATCCTTTTCTAACTTGGCATCCTGGTTGCTCCAGGCCTGCCCTCACTTACCCTCACTGGGTGAGTTCCACAGACCTTGCTGGTCTGCACCATCGACGATCTACATCTTCACCGAGACTTGCCGTTGCCAAGGCTTGTTGGGTCCAATCCGGTCGCCGACACCTCAGCACTCGACAGACATCGTGTACCAGCCCGAATCCTGCTCCTGGTCGCCGACAACGCCTCCTGGACCTCGTGGCTGAAGAGTCAAGACGACCGTCAACGCACCTGAAGCACTCGACATCGGTGGGCATCTGTCCATCGCCTTCCTGGTCACTGGCTAGTGACCCAGACTCTGTCCCCTCTGCTTTCAGGTTCTTCAGAACTCCGATCCACTCTTGGATCCACCCGGACACTTTTCTCTTGGCCGCCAGCAGCACTTTGCAGCAGATCGCCATTCGAATCGACGACGAAACCCGACCCCGAAAGGCACCTATGCACCCGGCTTCCCTGGGTGAGGTAACACGAGTACTCCGGTGCTCCCGTGGGTAGAGACTCTTCAAAGTCCTAGATCTCAAAGGGTTTTGTCCTAGTCCTCTTTTAAGTGTCCCTTTTCTCTAATTTCCCGATCCCGACTTTCTCCATAGAAGTCAACGGCGTATCGCGGTTGTGTATTTACACTGCACGCGTCTCCCGTGGGTCCCCTGTGTCACTACCTTGGGTGGTTCCTTGTGGTCCAAGCACTTCTAGAGGCTCTAGGCCTAGTGTCTAGTTCAGTCGTGGTTCGCATACCACTTTATTGGTATATGGTTTGGTACGCCCCTAGGGCCCAAACGTGTATTTGTGCTATTACTGTGATTTAATAACTTCTAACTTATGTACTTCGAACTCTAGCCTCATAAAGAGACTAGAGGGGTGTGTTTAGCAATAAATACATATATTTTGAATATATACCTGGTGTGGTGCTCTTTCATTTGATCACTCAAGAGATTATAGACTGGTAAAACAAGCTGCTTTACATTCCTTCAAGACTTAGCCTGAAGGCTGCTCTCCATAGCTACCACTAGGATAGCTTTCAATAAGGTTGTCTTTAACCTATCTCCAATAAGGGGTTGTTTGGACTGGTGCAAGGTGCCCACTATAATTAGTGGACAGCATATGCCAGGCCAACTTCTCACATTGGTGTGCAGCGTGTGGGATTCCAGCTTGCTATTGTTTTACCAGATAATCTCAATTGAATTGATCAACTGAAAACCACTAAAGGTACCTAAGGTACATATAATTTAAGCTTAGAATACAGTAAGTTCTACTGAACTTAGAGTTGTGTGTTAAGGGATAGCACAACCCTTTCTACAACTCAAGAGAGTTTAGTAGGCCACACTAGAGTAGGTAGTGCATACACCACACCACACTAGTAATGTCTTTAAGGGTAGGATCTAAAGAATCCTTGCAGGAAGCCATTGAGCTTCCACCCTCCAAGTATGATACACTCCCATTCTTGGAATTGAGAGCTTTATGTAACTTGAGAAAACTAAGGACAGGCCAAAGCCCCACCACCCAACACCTCAAGGAGTTGTTGGTGGCTTATGACCTTAGTAAGCCCTTGGGGACTGAAGGGGTAGGAGCTGAGGGTGGGGCAGAGGAAGAGGAGGAGGCCAGGGGTACCAATACCCCCAGCCCCCCTCTGAGACTGGCCAGGAGGGTGACAATGACCCTGACCTGGATAACCCAATCCCTCCTGTGGAAGATGATGAGGATGATCTGAATGATCCCCACTTTGTCCCCCCAGGAAGGATTAAGAGTGTGCCCAGAAAGTCTAGATCTCCTTCTCAGGAGTCTAACCACTCTGGCACCTCCATAGGGAGCTCTATCTCCTCTCACAGGAGGGAATCCTCTCATGAGAGAAGAGACAGACTGGTCCAGTATGAGGAAACTCAGCTGGAAATCAGAAAAAAGCAATTGGCTTTAGATAGGGAATCCCTAGATCTCCTTAGAGAGAGAAGAAAGTTGGGACTAGAGTCCCATGGTGGCAGCCATGTCCCTAGAGACAGGGAAAGGTCCTATGACCATAGGAACCTGAGCAAGATTGTCCCTCCCTACCAGAGTGGGGATGACATCCACAAATGGATAACTGCATTAGAGAGGGCCTGTAAGGTACAGAAGGTCCCTCAGGAGCAGTGGGCAGCAATCTTGTGGCTCTCCTTTGCTGACAAAGGTAGAGATAAGCTCCTCACTGTTAGAGAGGAGGATGCTGATAATTACAAGGTCTTGAAGAGTGCTCTTATTGATGGGTTTGGCCTAACCACTGAACAGTACAGGTTGAAGTTCAGAGACACCCAAAAAGCACAGACTCAAGACTGGGTAGACTATGTGGATTGTTCTGCCAAGGCTCTGGAAGGCTGGTTGATGGGCAGTAAGGTGTGTGACTTCTCAGGATTGTACAATCTGATAATGAGGGAGCAGATTCTTAATAACTGTCAAAATCAGCTGTTGCATCAATACCTGGTAGACTCTGATCTGACCTCTCCCCAAGAATTGGGAAAGAAGGCAGACAAATGGGTCAGAACCAGGGTGAAGCAGAAGGTACAGAACCAAGGTGGGGAAACCAAGAAGCAAGATGCTAAGAACTCTGACAAGGGTGGGGAGAAGGGTAAAGATCAAAAGTCTTCATCAGGCCCCCAAAAATCTTCTTCTGGTGGGGATTCACAGTCTACCAAAGGGAAAGGCCAAAGAAAACCATGGTGCAAGGTCTGTAAGCAAAAGACCCACTGGACCAGTGATTGCACCAAGTCCAAAGACTCCAGTCCAGCACCCACCAATGCCCCTAAGGCACCTGTTCCCCCTAGTACAGTTGGTGGGAGTGCTCCAGCCAAGGGTTTAGTAGGGTTCACCCTGGGAACTGAGTTGGGCTCTGACCTAGTCAGAGAACTGACTCAGGCTGTGTTAGTCTGTGATGGAGGCATGGATGTGACCTCCACTGTGAGTCCCAGTAATCTGGGCAAGTACAGACAACAGCCTTTAATCAATGGACGTGAGGCTTTGGCATTTAGGGACACAGGGGCAAGTGTCACAATGGTGACACAAGACCTTGTGAATCCTGGGCAAGTTATACTTGGTGAGATGTACCAAGTGACCAATGCTAGCAATGTCAGAACAGACCATACTCTGGCAGTTGTTAACTTCTCCTGGGGAGGGGTAACTGGCCTTAAGAAGGTTGTGGTAAGTGCAAACCTACCAGTCGAATGCTTGCTTGGCAATGACTTAGAGACTTCTGCTTGGGCAGAAGTGGAGCTCAGGACCCATGCAGAAATGCT
This sequence comes from Calotriton arnoldi, assembly GCA_963921515.1. Taxonomy (NCBI): domain Eukaryota; kingdom Metazoa; phylum Chordata; class Amphibia; order Caudata; family Salamandridae; genus Calotriton; species Calotriton arnoldi. The sequence goes on from CAWUFW010013043.1 coordinate 396,947, forward strand.
GGGGATCCCTGCAGATGTGTTTGCTGTGACCAGGTCACAAGCCAAAATGTCTAGCACTGAACAGGCCTTGGATTCTGGAAGAATGGACCAAGTGCCTTCCAAGAGGAGGAGTAGTAGGGTTAAGGCAGTGCCTTCCCCCTTGGCTCAGGAGGAAGATCAGTCCCTTGAGGGGGATGATCTCAGCCCTGAAGAAGGAACTGTCCCAGAGGAACTTGAACCTGACCAGGTTGAGTTCTTGGGGACAGGGGGACCTTCTAGGGCAGATCTGAGCCAGGAGCAGCAGAGCTGCCCCTCCCTTGAACCCCTCAGACAGCAAGCTGCTGCTGAGGCTGAGGCTGCTGGGAAAGCTAGTGGTCCCCATACAATGTATTGGGATGATGGACTCCTGTACTCAGAGAGTAGAGACCCCAAGCCTGGTGCTACCAGGAGGTTGGTAATACCTCTGAAGTTCAGGGGCTTCCTATTGACCCTAGCCCATGATATTCCCTTAGCAGGTCACCTGGGCCAGAACAAGACTTGGGTCAGAATTGTCCCTCACTTTCACTGGCCCCACATGTCTGAAGACAGTAAGGAGTTTTGTCGCTCCTGTGTAACCTGCCAAGCCAGTGGCAAGGCAGGTGGCACTACAAAGGCCCCCCTGATACCACTACCTGTGGTGGGGGTGCCCTTTGAAAGGGTAGGGATTGACATTGTTGGTCCCATGGATCCCCAAACAGCCTCTGGGCACAGGTTTATCCTGGTGGTAGTGGATCATGCCACCAGGTACCCAGAAGCTATTCCCCTCAGGACCACTACAGCACCTGTGGTGGCAAGGGCCCTCCTGGGAATCTTCTCAAGAGTGGGCTTTCCTAAGGAGGTAGTATCAGACAGGGGTGCTAACTTCATGTCTGGGTACTTAAAAGCAATGTGGAAGGAGTGTGGAGTGACTTATAAGTTCACCACACCCTATCACTCACAATGCAATGGTTTAGTTGAGAGATTCAACAAAACCTTGAAGGGCATGATTAAAGGGCTCCCAGAAAAGCTTAGGCGTAGATGGGACATACTCTTGCCCTGCCTTTTATTCGCATATAGGGAGGTGCCTCAGAAGGGGGTTGGTTACAGCCCTTTTGAACTTCTGTTTGGCCACCCTGTGAGGGGTCCACTGTGCTTGGTGAAGGAAGGATGGGAGTTACCTCTCAAGCCCCCAAAGCAAGATATAGTGGACTATGTACTTGGTCTCCGCTCCAGGATGGCTGAGTACATGAAAAAGGCAACCAAAAACCTTGAGGCTAGCCAGGAACTTCAAAAGGCCTGGCATGACCAAAGGCTGTTCTGACTGTTTACCAGCCAGGACAGAAGGTGTGGGTGTTGGAGCCAGTGGCCCCAGCAGCTCTCCAAGATAAATGGAGTGGACCCCACACTATTGTTGAGCAGAAGGGTGAGGTCACTTATTTAGTAGACCTAGGAACACCCAGGAGTCCCCACAGGGTTCTCCATGTCAACAGGTTAAAACCATATGTGGACAGGGCAGACATGGGCTTGCTCATGGCTACTGATGAAGGGCAGGAGGAAGAGAGTGACCCACTCCCTGACCTGCTCTCACAGAACCCTGACGATGGGTCAGTTGATGGTGTAGCCTTGGCAGGCAGCCTCACTACCCAGCAACAAACTGATTGCAGGCAAGTCCTCAATCAGTTTAGACATATGTTTTCACTGACACCCAGTCAGACCACCTGGTGCACTCATGAAGTGGACACTGGGGACAGTCTGCCTATTAAAAACAAGATTTATAGGCAACCTGACCATGTCAGGGACTGTATCAGGACTGAAGTCCAGAAAATGTTGGAATTGGGAGTTATTGAACCCTCAGATAGCCCTTGGGCTAGTCCAGTGGTCCTTGTACCAAAACCTCACACCAGTGGTGGAAAAAGAGAGATGAGGTTTTGTGTGGACTACAGGGGTCTCAATGCAGTCACTAGGACTGATGCCCATCCAATACCCAGGGCAGATGAGCTCATAGATACTTTGGCCTCTGCCAAATATCTCAGCACATTTGACCTAACAGCTGGCTACTGGCAGATCAGACTAGCTGATACTGCAAAGCCCAAAACAGCATTCTCAACCCCTAGTGGGCATTATCAATTTGTGGTAATGCCCTTTGGTCTGAAGAATGCACCTGCCACTTTCCAGAGGTTGGTAAATACAGTTCTCACAGGACTGGAAGCCTATAGTGCAGCATATCTAGATGATATTGCTGTCTTTAGCTCCACCTGGGAGGATCACCTGGTCCACCTCAGGAATGTTTTACAGGCCCTGCAAAAGGCAGGCCTGACTATCAAGGCCACTAAGTGCCAGATAGGGCAGAGTCAGGTTGTGTACCTGGGCCACCTTGTGGGTGGAGGCCAGGTTCAACCTTTGCAGAGCAAGATCCAGACCATCATGGACTGGACTGCTCCCACTACCCAGACTCAGGTGAGAGCCTTCTTAGGCCTGACTGGGTACTATAGGAGATTTGTCAAGGGGTATGGATCAATAGTGACACCCCTGAATGACTTAACTTCTAAGAAAATGCCCAAAAAGGTTCAGTGGACAGTTAGCTGTCAAAAGGCATTTGATGACCTGAAGCAGGCCATGTGCACTGCTCCAATTCTGCAGAGTCCTGATTACTCCAAGAAGTTCATTGTTCAAACTGATGCATCTGAATTGGGGGTAGGGGCTGTACTGTCACAATTGAATGAAGAAGGTCAGGATCAGCCAGTAGCTTTCATTAGCAGAAGGCTGACCCCTAGAGAGAAACGTTGGTCAGCCATAGAGAGGGAGGCCTTTGCTGTGGTCTGGGCTCTGAAGAAGTTGAGGCCATACTTGTTTGGTACACACTTCCTGGTTCAGACAGACCATAAGCCCCTCTTATGGCTAAAACAAATGAAGGGTGAAAACCCCAAACTGCTTAGGTGGTCCATTTCCCTACAGGGGATGGACTTTACAGTGGAACATAGGCCTGGGAGTAACCATGCGAATGCAGATGGACTCTCTAGGTATTTCCACTTAGAACATGAAGACTTAACTGGGCAAGGTTAGTTTAATGTCCCTACGTTTGGGGGGGGTTGTGTAGGAGAGTAGGATCTGCTTCACATGGGTACCCCCACTTTTTGCTGATGCTTCACTGTTTTTCGACATTAGTCTGGCTGGGGCCCTGCTAATCAGAACCCCAGCCTAGCTGCTTCCTCTCTAAAATGGTTTCCATGTGCCTTAGGCACATCACTGATTGGGATCTGGAGTGCCCTTATAAGTCCCTAGTATATGGTATACTATGTACCAAGGGCATAGGTACCTCAGAGGCCTGCCAGGGGCTGCAGCATGTATTATGCCACCCCTGGAAGGCCATCCAAACTGACACCACAGGTCTGCTACTGCAGCCTGGGTAAGGTGGTGCATGCACCCCTTACTGTGATATAGGTTACCTATATCACTAAATACATACACACATATAAACCTATAAGTCACTCCTAAGGCAGGCCTTATCAATCCTAAAGGCAGAGTGCATGGTTCCTATGTGAGAGGGTGCCCCTGCATGAGCAGGGCCCCTCTGCAGCGTTCGGAGACCATCTCTGATGCTGTTTGTAGTGCAGCCTGACCATATACTCTTAAGCGCATTATATCCTCGCGGTAAAATGCTAACTTTGGAATGGCTGCACCTAAACATGTCGTGTTTGGTGTCAAACATCTTGGAATACTACCCCCCGCCAATCCTGGCGGCGGGGGTAGCATTCCACCCTTCTAGAGGGAAAGACATGTTAACTCTGACTAGTCCGGTAACTTCTTTCCAGAGCCCTGGCATCACAAAATGGATGCTGCTGCCACAGACACGAGTCTGGCCTCCTGCTGCTGGACGAAACTCCGGCAGGGGAGGCCTGGACAATAGGTTTCCTGTCCCAGGGAGGTGTGACCACCTCCCCAGACAGGATAATGTGTATTGGGGCTGGGCGGGAGCACTTTCGGGTGCTTTGAAGTCCTGCACTGGGGGCACATTTGGTGTCCCTGTGCATACCCCAGTTCAAACCGGATCAGGGGCTTGCAGCCCCTGCTTTGGCGCGAACTGGACAAAGGGAAAGGGGTGTAGCCACCCCTCTGCCCTGACCCACCCATAGGTGGGGCCACAGAGTAGTCCAACCCCTATCTTTAGTATAAAGGTAGGAACCCAGTCCTTAGGACTTTAGATTATCCCTGGACGAAACTCTGTAACTGAATCCTGGACCTTCGACGCTCTACTCACGATTAGAGGACAGAAGAATCTCCCTTGGGGTCAAGGAGTGACTCCCCTGCTTGGCAGGCACCAAAGAAGCATCTGTCCGGTTCGCATTTCTGAAGCTCCCGTCGGACGCCGAAGTCATCGCATCACCAGAGGTGGATTCTCAGACTTCCCCGAGGCTACCCTGAGTCCCCAGCAAAGCTGAGGCCCGTGGCTATCGTGGGTGACTTGAGACCGTGACCCCTGGACACCGAGCACATTTGCAAGTGCATCCTCTTCTGGGTCTCCCAAGAAGTCGTGCTTTGGGCTCCGAGTAGCCCTAGCCTCCAGCACCACCTGCACCGAAGATCACTGGCCCCCACTCCACGAGTGTCCTGTAAGCCAGATCCACGTGCGGCGTCACGAGGCTCCTTCGCGGTCGCTAGCCCGTTGGCTAGTAGCCCTTAACGAAGGCCAATCCTTTTCTAACTTGGCATCCTGGTTGCTCCAGGCCTGCCCTCACTTACCCTCGCTGGGTGAGTTCCACAGACCTTGCTGGTCTGCACCATCGACGATCTACATCTTCACCGAGACTTGCCGTTGCCAAGGCTTGTTGGGTCCAATCCGGTCGTCGACACCTCAGCACTCGACAGACATCGTGTACCAGCCCGAATCCTGCTCCTGGTCGCCGACAACGCCTCCTGGACCTCGTGGCTGAAGAGTCAAGACGACCGTCAACGCACCTGAAGCACTCGACATCGGTGGGCATCTGTCCATCGCCTTCCTGGTCACTGGCTAGTGACCCAGACTCTGTCCCCTCTGCTTTCAGGTTCTTCAGAACTCCGATCCACTCTTGGATCCACCCGGACACTTTTCTCTTGGCCGCCAGCAGCACTTTGCAGCAGATCGCCATTCGAATCGACGACGAAACCCGACCCCGAAAGGCACCTATGCACCCGGCTTCCCTGGGTGAGGTAACACGAGTACTCCGGTGCTCCCGTGGGTAGAGACTCTTCAAAGTCCTAGATCTCAAAGGGTTTTGTCCTAGTCCTCTTTTAAGTGTCCCTTTTCTCTAATTTCCCGATCCCGACTTTCTCCATAGAAGTCAACGGCGTATCGCGGTTGTGTATTTACACTGCACGCGTCTCCCGTGGGTCCCCTGTGTCACTACCTTGGGTGGTTCCTTGTGGTCCAAGCACTTCTAGAGGCTCTAGGCCTAGTGTCTAGTTCAGTCGTGGTTCGCATACCACTTTATTGGTATATGGTTTGGTACGCCCCTAGGGCCCAAACGTGTATTTGTGCTATTACTGTGATTTAATAACTTCTAACTTATGTACTTCGAACTCTAGCCTCATAAAGAGACTAGAGGGGTGTGTTTAGCAATAAATACATATATTTTGAATATATACCTGGTGTGGTGCTCTTTCATTTGATCACTCAAGAGATTATAGACTGGTAAAACAAGCTGCTTTACATTCCTTCAAGACTTAGCCTGAAGGCTGCTCTCCATAGCTACCACTAGGATAGCTTTCAATAAGGTTGTCTTTAACCTATCTCCAATAAGGGGTTGTTTGGACTGGTGCAAGGTGCCCACTATAATTAGTGGACAGCATATGCCAGGCCAACTTCTCACATTGGTGTGCAGCGTGTGGGATTCCAGCTTGCTATTGTTTTACCAGATAATCTCAATTGAATTGATCAACTGAAAACCACTAAAGGTACCTAAGGTACATATAATTTAAGCTTAGAATACAGTAAGTTCTACTGAACTTAGAGTTGTGTGTTAAGGGATAGCACAACCCTTTCTACAACTCAAGAGAGTTTAGTAGGCCACACTAGAGTAGGTAGTGCATACACCACACCACACTAGTAATGTCTTTAAGGGTAGGATCTAAAGAATCCTTGCAGGAAGCCATTGAGCTTCCACCCTCCAAGTATGATACACTCCCATTCTTGGAATTGAGAGCTTTATGTAACTTGAGAAAACTAAGGACAGGCCAAAGCCCCACCACCCAACACCTCAAGGAGTTGTTGGTGGCTTATGACCTTAGTAAGCCCTTGGGGACTGAAGGGGTAGGAGCTGAGGGTGGGGCAGAGGAAGAGGAGGAGGCCAGGGGTACCAATACCCCCAGCCCCCCTCTGAGACTGGCCAGGAGGGTGACAATGACCCTGACCTGGATAACCCAATCCCTCCTGTGGAAGATGATGAGGATGATCTGAATGATCCCCACTTTGTCCCCCAGGAAGGATTAAGAGTGTGCCCAGAAAGTCTAGATCTCCTTCTCAGGAGTCTAACCACTCTGGCACCTCCATAGGGAGCTCTATCTCCTCTCACAGGAGGGAATCCTCTCATGAGAGAAGAGACAGACTGGTCCAGTATGAGGAAACTCAGCTGGAAATCAGAAAAAAGCAATTGGCTTTAGATAGGGAATCCCTAGATCTCCTTAGAGAGAGAAGAAAGTTGGGACTAGAGTCCCATGGTGGCAGCCATGTCCCTAGAGACAGGGAAAGGTCCTATGACCATAGGAACCTGAGCAAGATTGTCCCTCCCTACCAGAGTGGGGATGACATCCACAAATGGATAACTGCATTAGAGAGGGCCTGTAAGGTACAGAAGGTCCCTCAGGAGCAGTGGGCAGCAATCTTGTGGCTCTCCTTTGCTGACAAAGGTAGAGATAAGCTCCTCACTGTTAGAGAGGAGGATGCTGATAATTACAAGGTCTTGAAGAGTGCTCTTATTGATGGGTTTGGCCTAACCACTGAACAGTACAGGTTGAAGTTCAGAGACACCCAAAAAGCACAGACTCAAGACTGGGTAGACTATGTGGATTGTTCTGCCAAGGCTCTGGAAGGCTGGTTGATGGGCAGTAAGGTGTGTGACTTCTCAGGATTGTACAATCTGATAATGAGGGAGCAGATTCTTAATAACTGTCAAAATCAGCTGTTGCATCAATACCTGGTAGACTCTGATCTGACCTCTCCCCAAGAATTGGGAAAGAAGGCAGACAAATGGGTCAGAACCAGGGTGAAGCAGAAGGTACAGAACCAAGGTGGGGAAACCAAGAAGCAAGATGCTAAGAACTCTGACAAGGGTGGGGAGAAGGGTAAAGATCAAAAGTCTTCATCAGGCCCCCAAAAATCTTCTTCTGGTGGGGATTCACAGTCTACCAAAGGGAAAGGCCAAAGAAAACCATGGTGCAAGGTCTGTAAGCAAAAGACCCACTGGACCAGTGATTGCACCAAGTCCAAAGACTCCAGTCCAGCACCCACCAATGCCCCTAAGGCACCTGTTCCCCCTAGTACAGTTGGTGGAAGTGCTCCAGCCAAGGGTTTAGTAGGGTTCACCCTGGGAACTGAGTTGGGCTCTGACCTAGTCAGAGAACTGACTCAGGCTGTGTTAGTCTGTGATGGAGGCATGGATGTGACCTCCACTGTGAGTCCCAGTAATCTGGGCAAGTACAGACAACAGCCTTTAATCAATGGACGTGAGGCTTTGGCATTTAGGGACACAGGGGCAAGTGTCACAATGGTGACACAAGACCTTGTGAATCCTGGGCAAGTTATACTTGGTGAGATGTACCAAGTGACCAATGCTAGCAATGTCAGAACAGACCATACTCTGGCAGTTGTTAACTTCTCCTGGGGAGGGGTAACTGGCCTTAAGAAGGTTGTGGTAAGTGCAAACCTACCAGTCGAATGCTTGCTTGGCAATGACTTAGAGACTTCTGCTTGGGCAGAAGTGGAGCTCAGGACCCATGCAGAAATGCTGGGGATCCCTGCAGATGTGTTTGCTGTGACCAGGTCACAAGCCAAAATGTCTAGCACTGAACAGGCCTTGGATTCTGGAAGAATGGACCAAGTGCCTTCCAAGAGGAGGAGTAGTAGGGTTAAGGCAGTGCCTTCCCCCTTGGCTCAGGAGGAAGATCAGTCCCTTGAGGGGGATGATCTCAGCCCTGAAGAAGGAACTGTCCCAGAGGAACTTGAACCTGACCAGGTTGAGTTCTTGGGGACAGGGGGACCTTCTAGGGCAGATCTGAGCCAGGAGCAGCAGAGCTGCCCCTCCCTTGAACCCCTCAGACAGCAAGCTGCTGCTGAGGCTGCTGGGAAAGCTAGTGGTCCCCATACAGTGTATTGGGATGATGGACTCCTGTACTCAGAGAGTAGAGACCCCAAGCCTGGTGCTACCAGGAGGTTGGTAATACCTCTGAAGTTCAGGGGCTTCCTATTGACCCTAGCCCATGATATTCCCTTAGCAGGTCACCTGGGCCAGAACAAGACTTGGGACAGAATTGTCCCTCACTTTCACTGGCCCCACATGTCTGAAGACAGTAAGGAGTTTTGTCGCTCCTGTGTAACCTGCCAAGCCAGTGGCAAGGCAGGTGGCACTACAAAGGCCCCCTGATACCACTACCTGTGGTGGGGGTGCCCTTTGAAAGGGTAGGGATTGACATTGTTGGTCCCATGGATCCCCAAACAGCCTCTGGGCACAGGTTTATCCTGGTGGTAGTGGATCATGCCACCAGGTACCCAGAAGCTATTCCCCTCAGGACCACTACAGCACCTGTGGTGGCAAGGGCCCTCCTGGGAATCTTCTCAAGAGTGGGCTTTCCTAAGGAGGTAGTATCAGACAGGGGTGCTAACTTCATGTCTGGGTACTTAAAAGCAATGTGGAAGGAGTGTGGAGTGACTTATAAGTTCACCACACCCTATCACCCACAATGCAATGGTTTAGTTGAGAGATTCAACAAAACCTTGAAGGGCATGATTAAAGGGCTCCCAGAAAAGCTTAGGCGTAGATGGGACATACTCTTGCCCTGCCTTTTATTCGCATATAGGGAGGTGCCTCAGAAGGGGGTTGGTTACAGCCCTTTTGAACTTCTGTTTGGCCACCCTGTGAGGGGTCCACTGTGCTTGGTGAAGGAAGGATGGGAGTTACCTCTCAAGCCCCCAAAGCAAGATATAGTGGACTATGTACTTGGTCTCCGCTCCAGGATGGCTGAGTACATGAAAAAGACAACCAAAAACCTTGAGGCTAGCCAGGAACTTCAAAAGGCCTGGCATGACCAAAAGGCTGTTCTGACTGTTTACCAGCCAGGACAGAAGGTGTGGGTGTTGGAGCCAGTGGCCCCAGCAGCTCTCCAAGATAAATGGAGTGGACCCCACACTATTGTTGAGCAGAAGGGTGAGGTCACTTATTTAGTAGACCTATGAACACCCAGGAGTCCCCACAGGGTTCTCCATGTCAACAGGTTAAAACCATATGTGGACAGGGCAGACATGGGCTTGCTCATGGCTACTGATGAAGGGCAGGAGGAAGAGAGTGGCCCACTCCCTGACCTGCTCTCACAGAACCCTGACGATGGGTCAGTTGATGGTGTAGCCTTGGCAGGCAGCCTCACTACCCAGCAACAAACTGATTGCAGGCAAGTCCTCAATCAGTTTAGACATATGTTTTCACTGACACCCAGTCAGACCACCTGGTGCACTCATGAAGTGGACACTGGGGACAGTCTGCCTATTAAAAACAAGATTTATAGGCAACCTGACCATGTCAGGGACTGTATCAGGACTGAAGTCCAGAAAATGTTGGAATTGGGAGTTATTGAACCCTCAGATAGCCCTTGGGCTAGTCCAGTGGTCCTTGTACCAAAACCTCACACCAGTGGTGGAAAAAGAGAGATGAGGTTTTGTGTGGACTACAGGGGTCTCAATGCAGTCACTAGGACTGATGCCCATCCAATACCCAGGGCATATGAGCTCATAGATACTTTGGCCTCTGCCAAATATCTCAGCACATTTGACCTAACAGCTGGCTACTGGCAGATCAGACTAGCTGATACTGCAAAGCCCAAAACAGCATTCTCAACCCCTAGTGGGCATTATCAATTTGTGGTAATGCCCTTTGGTCTGAAGAATGCACCTGCCACTTTCCAGAGGTTGGTAAATACAGTTCTCACAGGACTGGAAGCCTATAGTGCAGCATATCTAGATGATATTGCTGTCTTTAGCTCCACCTGGGAGGATCACCTGGTCCACCTCAGGAATGTTTTACAGGCCCTGCAAAAGGCAGGCCTGACTATCAAGGCCACTAAGTGCCAGATAGGGCAGAGTCAGGTTGTGTACCTGGGCCACCTTGTGGGTGGAGGCCAGGTTCAACCTTTGCAGAGCAAGATCCAGACTATCATGGACTGGACTGCTCCCACTACCCAGACTCAGGTGAGAGCCTTCTTAGGCCTGACTGGGTACTATAGGAGATGTGTCAAGGGGTATGGATCAATAGTGACACCCCTGAATGACTTAACTTCTAAGAAAATGCCCAAAAAGGTTCAGTGGACAGTTAGCTGTCAAAAGGCATTTGATGACCTGAAGCAGGCCATGTGCACTGCTCCAATTCTGCAGAGTCCTGATTACTCCAAGAAGTTCATTGTTCAAACTGATGCATCTGAATTGGGGGTAGGGGCTGTACTGTCACAATTGAATGAAGAAGGTCAGGATCAGCCAGTAGCTTTCATTAGCAGAAGGCTGACCCCTAGAGAGAAACGTTGGTCAGCCATAGAGAGGAGGCCTTTGCTGTGGTCTGGGCTCTGAAGAAGTTGAGGCCATACTTGTTTGGTACACACTTCCTGGTTCAGACAGACCATAAGCCCCTCTTATGGCTAAAACAAATGAAGGGTGAAAACCCCAAACTGCTTAGGTGGTCCATTTCCCTACAGGGGATGGACTTTACAGTGGAACATAGGCCTGGGAGTAACCATGCGAATGCAGATGGACTCTCTAGGTATTTCCACTTAGAACATGAAGACTTAACTGGGCAAGGTTAGTTTAATGTCCCTACGTTTGGGGGGGGTTGTGTAGGAGAGTAGGATCTGCTTCACATGGGTACCCCCACTTTTTGCTGATGCTTCACTGTTTTTCGACATTAGTCTGGCTGTGGCCCTGCTAATCAGAACCCCAGCCTAGCTGCTTCCTCTCTAAAATGGTTTCCATGTGCCTTAGGCACATCACTGATTGGGATCTGGAGTGCCCTTATAAGTCCCTAGTATATGGTATACTATGTACCAAGGGCATAGGTACCTCAGAGGCCTGCCAGGGGCTGCAGCATGTATTATGCCACCCCTGGAAGGCCATCCAAACTGACACCACAGGTCTGCTACTGCAGCCTGGGTAAGGTGGTGCATGCACCCCTTACTGTGATATAGGTTACCTATATCACTAAATACATACACACATATAAACCTATAAGTCACTCCTAAGGCAGGCCTTATCAATCCTAAAGGCAGAGTGCATGGTTCCTATGTGAGAGGGTGCCCCTGCATGAGCAGGGCCCCTCTGCAGCGTTCGGAGACCATCTCTGATGCTGTTTGTAGTGCAGCCTGACCATATACTCTTAAGCGCATTATATCCTCGCGGTAAAATGCTAACTTTGGAATGGCTGCACCTAAACATGTCGTGTTTGGTGTCAAACATCTTGGAATACTACCCCCCGCCAATCCTGGCGGCGGGGGTAGCATTCCACCCTTCTAGAGGGAAAGACATGTTAACTCTGACTAGTCCGGTAACTTCTTTCCAGAGCCCTGGCATCACAAAATGGATGCTGCTGCCACAGACACGAGTCTGGCCTCCTGCTGCTGGATGAAACTCCGGCAGGGGAGGCCTGGACAATAGGTTTCCTGTCCCAGGGAGGTGTGACCACCTCCCCAGACAGGATAATGTGTATTGGGGCTGGGCGGGAGCACTTTCGGGTGCTTTGAAGTCCTGCACTGGGGGCACATTTGGTGTCCCTGTGCATACCCCAGTTCAAACCGGATCAGGGGCTTGCAGTCCCTGCTTTGGCGCGAACTGGACAAAGGGAAAGGGGTGTAGCTACCCCTCTGCCCTGACCCACCCATAGGTGGGGCCACAGAGTAGTCCAACCCCTATCTTTAGTATAAAGGTAGGAACCCAGTCCTTAGGACTTTAGATTATCCCTGGACGAAACTCTGTAACTGAATCCTGGACCTTCAACGCTCTACTCACGATTAGAGGACAGAAGAATCTCCCTTGGGGTCAAGGAGTGACTCCCCTGCTTGGCAGGCACCAAAGAAGAATCTGTCCGGTTTGCATTTCTGAAGCTCCCGTCGGACGCTGAAGTCATCGCATCACCAGAGGTGGATTCTCAGACTTCCCCGAGGCTATCCTGAGTCCCCAGCAAAGCTGAGGCCCGTGGCTATCGTGGGTGACTTGAGACCGTGACCCCTGGACACCGAGCACATTTGCAAGTGCATCCTCTTCTGGGTCTCCCAAGAAGTCGTGCTTTGGGCTCCGAGTAGCCCTAGCCTCCAGCAACACCTGCACCGAAGATCACTGGCCCCCACTCCACGAGTGTCCTGTAAGCCAGATCCACGTGCGGTGTCACGAGGCTCCTTCGCGGTCGCTAGCCCGTTGGCTAGTAGCCCTTAACGAAGGCCAATCCTTTTCTATCTTGGCATCCTAATTTGCTCCAGGCCTGCCCTCACTTACTCTCGCTGGGTGAGTTCCACAGACCTTGCTGGTCTGCACCATCGACGATCTACATCTTCACCGAGACTTGCCGTTGCCAAGGCTTGTTGGGTCCAATACGGTCGTCGACACCTCAGCACTCGACAGACATCGTGTACCAGCCCGAATCCTGCTCCTGGTTGCCGACAACGCCTCCTGGTCCTCGTGGCTGAAGAGTCAAGACGACCGTCAACGCACCTGAAGCACTCGACATCGGTGGGCATCTGTCCATCGCCTTCCTGGTCACTGGCTAGTGACCCAGACTCTGTCCCCTCTGCTTTCAGGTTCTTCAGAACTCCGATCCACTCTTGGATCCACCTGGACACTTTTCTCTTGGCTGCCAGCAGCACTTTGCAGCAGATCGCCATTCGAATCGACGACGAAACCCGACCCCGAAAGGCACCTATGCACCCGGCTTCCCTGGGTGAGGTAACACGAGTACTCCGGTGCTCCCGTGGGTAGAGACTCTTCAAAGTCCTAGATCTCAAAGGGTTTTGTCCTAGTCCTCTTTTAAGTGTCCCTTTTCTCTAATTTCCCGATCCCGACTTTCTCCATAGAAGTCAACGGCGTATCGCGGTTGTGTATTTACACTGCACGCGTCTCCCGTGGGTCCCCTGTGTCACTACCTTGGGTGGTTCCTTGTGGTCCAAGCACTTCTAGAGGCTCTAGGCCTAGTGTCTAGTTCAGTCGTGGTTCGCATACCACTTTATTGGTATATGGTTTGGTACGCCCCTAGGGCCCAAACGTGTATTTGTGCTATTACTGTGATTTAATAACTTCTAACTTATGTACTTCGAACTCTAGCCTCATAAAGAGACTAGAGGGGTGTGTTTAGCAATAAATACATATATTTTGAATATATACCTGGTGTGGTGCTCTTTCATTTGATCACTCAAGAGATTATAGACTGGTAAAACAAGCTGCTTTACATTCCTTCAAGACTTAGCCTGAAGGCTGCTCTCCATAGCTACCACTAGGATAGCTTTCAATAAGGTTGTCTTTAACCTATCTCCAATAAGGGGTTGTTTGGACTGGTGCAAGGTGCCCACTATAATTAGTGGACAGCATATGCCAGGCCAACTTCTCACATTGGTGTGCAGCGTGTGGGATTCCAGCTTGCTATTGTTTTACCAGATAATCTCAATTGAATTGATCAACTGAAAACCACTAAAGGTACCTAAGGTACATATAATTTAAGCTTAGAATACAGTAAGTTCTACTGAACTTAGAGTTGTGTGTTAAGGGATAGCACAACCCTTTCTACAACTCAAGAGAGTTTAGTAGGCCACACTAGAGTAGGTAGTGCATACACCACACCACACTAGTAATGTCTTTAAGGGTAGGATCTAAAGAATCCTTGCAGGAAGCCATTGAGCTTCCACCCTCCAAGTATGATACACTCCCATTCTTGGAATTGAGAGCTTTATGTAACTTGAGAAAACTAAGGACAGGCCAAAGCCCCACCACCCAACACCTCAAGGAGTTGTTGGTGGCTTATGACCTTAGTAAGCCCTTGGGGACTGAAGGGGTAGGAGCTGAGGGTGGGGCAGAGGAAGAGGAGGAGGCCAGGGGTACCAATACCCCCAGCCCCCCTCTGAGACTGGCCAGGAGGGTGACAATGACCCTGACCTGGATAACCCAATCCCTCCTGTGGAAGATGATGAGGATGATCTGAATGATCCCCACTTTGTCCCCCAGGAAGGATTAAGAGTGTGCCCAGAAAGTCTAGATCTCCTTCTCAGGAGTCTAACCACTCTGGCACCTCCATAGGGAGCTCTATCTCCTCTCACAGGAGGGAATCCTCTCATGAGAGAAGAGACAGACTGGTCCAGTATGAGGAAACTCAGCTGGAAATCAGAAAAAAGCAATTGGCTTTAGATAGGGAATCCCTAGATCTCCTTAGAGAGAGAAGAAAGTTGGGACTAGAGTCCCATGGTGGCAGCCATGTCCCTAAAGACAGGGAAAGGTCCTATGACCATAGGAACCTGAGCAAGATTGTCCCTCCCTACCAGAGTGGGAATGACATCCACAAATGGATAACTGCATTAGAGAGGGCCTGTAAGGTACAGAAGGTCCCTCAGGAGCAGTGGGCAGCAATCTTGTGGCTCTCCTTTGCTGACAAAGGTAGAGATAAGCTCCTCACTGTTAGAGAGGAGGATGCTGATAATTACAAGGTCTTGAAGAGTGCTCTTATTGATGGGTTTGGCCTAACCACTGAACAGTACAGGTTGAAGTTCAGAGACACCCAAAAAGCACAGACTCAAGACTGGGTAGACTATGTGGATTGTTCTGCCAAGGCTCTGGAAGGCTGGTTGATGGGCAGTAAGGTGTGTGACTTCTCAGGATTGTACAATCTGATAATGAGGGAGCAGATTCTTAATAACTGTCAAAATCAGCTGTTGCATCAATACCTGGTAGACTCTGATCTGACCTCTCCCCAAGAATTGGGAAAGAAGGCAGACAAATGGGTCAGAACCAGGGTGAAGCAGAAGGTACAGAACCAAGGTGGGGAAACCAAGAAGCAAGATGCTAAGAACTCTGACAAGGGTGGGGAGAAGGGTAAAGATCAAAAGTCTTCATCAGGCCCCCAAAAATCTTCTTCTGGTGGGGATTCACAGTCTACCAAAGGGAAAGGCCAAAGAAAACCATGGTGCAAGGTCTGTAAGCAAAAGACCCACTGGACCAGTGATTGCACCAAGTCCAAAGACTCCAGTCCAGCACCCACCAATGCCCCTAAGGCACCTGTTCCCCCTAGTACAGTTGGTGGAAGTGCTCCAGCCAAGGGTTTAGTAGGGTTCACCCTGGGAACTGAGTTGGGCTCTGACCTAGTCAGAGAACTGACTCAGGCTGTGTTAGTCTGTGATGGAGGCATGGATGTGACCTCCACTGTGAGTCCCAGTAATCTGGACAAGTACAGACAACAGCCTTTAATCAATGGACATGAGGCTTTGGCATTTAGGGACACAGGGGCAAGTGTCACAATGGTGACACAAGACCTTGTGAATCCTGAGCAAGTTATACTTGGTGAGATGTACCAAGTGACCAATGCTAGCAATGTCAGAACAGACCATACTCTGGCAGTTGTTAACTTCTCCTGGGGAGGGGTAACTGGCCTTAAGAAGGTTGTGGTAAGTGCAAACCTACCAGTCGAATGCTTGCTTGGCAATGACTTAGAGACTTCTGCTTGGGCAGAAGTGGAGCTCAGGACCCATGCAGAAATGCTGGGGATCCCTGCAGATGTGTTTGCTGTGACCAGGTCACAAGCCAAAATGTCTAGCACTGAACAGGCCTTGGATTCTGGAAGAATGGACCAAGTGCCTTCCAAGAGGAGGAGTAGTAGGGTTAAGGCAGTGCCTTCCCCCTTGGCTCAGGAGGAAGATCAGTCCCTTGAGGGGGATGATCTCAGCCCTGAAGAAGGAACTGTCCCAGAGGAACTTGAACCTGACCAGGTTGAGTTCTTGGGGACAGGGGGACCTTCTAGGGCAGATCTGAGCCAGGAGCAGCAGAGCTGCCCCTCCCTTGAACCCCTCAGACAGCAAGCTGCTGCTGAGGCTGCTGGGAAAGCTAGTGGTCCCCATACAGTGTATTGGGATGATGGACTCCTGTACTCAGAGAGTAGAGACCCCAAGCCTGGTGCTACCAGGAGGTTGGTAATACCTCTGAAGTTCAGGGGCTTCCTATTGACCCTAGCCCATGATATTCCCTTAGCAGGTCTCCTGGGCCAGAACAAGACTTGGGACAGAATTGTCCCTCACTTTCACTGGCCCCACATGTCTGAAGACAGTAAGGAGTTTTGTCGCTCCTGTGTAACCTGCCAAGCCAGTGGCAAGGCAGGTGGCACTACAAAGGCCCCCTGATACCACTACCTGTGGTGGGGGTGCCCTTTGAAAGGGTAGGGATTGACATTGTTGGTCCCATGGATCCCCAAACAGCCTCTGGGCACAGGTTTATCCTGGTGGTAGTGGATCATGCCACCAGGTACACAGAAGCTATTCCCCTCAGGACCACTACAGCACCTGTGGTGGCAAGGGCCCTCCTGGGAATCTTCTCAAGAGTGGGCTTTCCTAAGGAGGTAGTATCAGACAGGGGTGCTAACTTCATGTCTGGGTACTTAAAAGCAATGTGGAAGGAGTGTGGAGTGACTTATAAGTTCACCACACCCTATCACCCACAATGCAATGGTTTAGTTGAGAGATTCAACAAAACCTTGAAGGGCATGATTAAAGGGCTCCCAGAAAAGCTTAGGCGTAGATGGGACATACTCTTGCCCTGCCTTTTATTCGCATATAGGGAGGTGCCTCAGAAGGGGTTGGTTACAGCCCTTTTGAACTTCTGTTTGGCCACCCTGTGAGGGGTCCACTGTGCTTGGTGAATGAAGGATGGGAGTTACCTCTCAAGCCCCCAAAGCAAGATATAGTGGACTATGTACTTGGTCTCCGCTCCAGGATGGCTGAGTACATGAAAAAGGCAACCAAAAACCTTGAGGCTAGCCAGGAACTTCAAAAGGCCTGGCATGACCAAAAGGCTGTTCTGACTGTTTACCAGCCAGGACAGAAGGTGTGGGTGTTGGAGCCAGTGGCCCCAGCAGCTCTCCAAGATAAATGGAGTGGACCCCACACTATTGTTGAGCAGAAGGGTGAGGTCACTTATTTAGTAGACCTAGGAACACCCAGGAGTCCCCACAGGGTTCTCCATGTCAACAGGTTAAAACCATATGTGGACAGGGCAGACATGGGCTTGCTCATGGCTACTGATGAAGGGCAGGAGGAAGAGAGTGACCCACTCCCTGACCTGCTCTCACAGAACCCTGATGATGGGTCAGTTGATGGTGTAGCCTTGGCAGGCAGCCTCACTACCCAGCAACAAACTGATTGCAGGCAAGTCCTCAATCAGTTTAGACATATGTTTTCACTGACACCCAGTCAGACCACCTGGGGCACTGATGAAGTGGACACTGGGGACAGTCTGCCTATTAAAAACAAGATTTATAGGCAACCTGACCATGTCAGGGACTGTATCAGGACTGAAGTCCAGAAAATGTTGGAATTGGGAGTTATTGAACCCTCAGATAGCCCTTGGGCTAGTCCAGTGGTCCTTGTACCAAAACCTCACACCAGTGGTGGAAAAAGAGAGATGAGGTTTTGTGTGGACTACAGGGGTCTCAATGCAGTCACTAGGACTGATGCCCATCCAATACCCAGGGCAGATGAGCTCATAGATACTTTGGCCTCTGCCAAATATCTCAGCACATTTGACCTAACAGCTGGCTACTGGCAGATCAGACTAGCTGATACTGCAAAGCCCAAAACAGCATTCTCAACCCCTAGTGGGCATTATCAATTTGTGGTAATGCCCTTTGGTCTGAAGAATGCACCTGCCACTTTCCAGAGGTTGGTAAATACAGTTCTCACAGGACTGGAAGCCTATAGTGCAGCATATCTAGATGATATTGCTGTCTTTAGCTCCACCTGGGAGGATCACCTGGTCCACCTCAGGAATGTTTTACAGGCCCTGCAAAAGGCAGGCCTGACTATCAAGGCCACTAAGTGCCAGATAGGGCAGAGTCAGGTTGTGTACCTGGGCCACCTTGTGGGTGGAGGCCAGGTTCAACCTTTGCAGAGCAAGATCCAGACTATCATGGACTGGACTGCTCCCACTACCCAGACTCAGGTGAGAGCCTTCTTAGGCCTGACTGGGTACTATAGGAGATTTGTCAAGGGGTATGGATCAATAGTGACACCCCTGAATGACTTAACTTCTAAGAAAATGCCCAAAAAGGTTCAGTGGACAGTTAGCTGTCAAAAGGCATTTGATGACCTGAAGCAGGCCATGTGCACTGCTCCAATTCTGCAGAGTCCTGATTACTCCAAGAAGTTCATTGTTCAAACTGATGCATCTGAATTGGGGGTAGGGGCTGTACTGTCACAATTGAATGAAGAAGGTAAGGATCAGCCAGTAGCTTTCATTAGCAGAAGTCTGACCCCTAGAGAGAAACGTTGGTCAGCCATAGAGAGGGAGGCCTTTGCTGTGGTCTGGGCTCTGAAGAAGTTGAGGCCATACTTGTTTGGTACACACTTCCTGGTTCAGACAGACCATAAGCCTCTCTTATGGCTAAAACAAATGAAGGGTGAAAACCCCAAACTGCTTAGGTGGTCCATTTCCCTACAGGGGATGGACTTTACAGTGGAACATAGGCCTGGGAGTAAACATGCGAATGCAGATGGACTCTCTAGGTATTTCCACTTAGAACATGAAGACTTAACTGGGCAAGGTTAGTTTAATGTCCCTACGTTTGGGGGGTTGTGTAGGAGAGTAGGATCTGCTTCACATGGGTACCCCCACTTTTTGCTGATGCTTCACTGTTTTTCGACATTAGTCTGGCTGGGGCCCTGCTAATCAGAACCCCAGCCTAGCTGCTTCCTCTCTAAAATGGTTTCCATGTGCCTTAGGCACATCACTGATTGGGATCTGGAGTGACCTTATAAGTCCCTAGTATATGGTATACTATGTACCAAGGGCATAGGTACCTCAGAGGCCTGCCAGGGGCTGCAGCATGTATTATGCCACCCCTGGAAGGCCATCCAAACTGACACCACAGGTCTGCTACTGCAGCCTGGGTAAGGTGGTGCATGCACCCCTTACTGTGATATAGGTTACCTATATCACTAAATACATACACACATATAAACCTATAAGTCACTCCTAAGGCAGGCCTTATCAATCCTAAAGGCAGAGTGCATGGTTCCTATGTGAGAGGGTGCCCCTGCATGAGCAGGGCCCCTCTGCAGCGTTCGGAGACCATCTCTGATGCTGTTTGTAGTGCAGCCTGACCATATACTCTTAAGCGCATTATATCCTCGCGGTAAAATGCTAACTTTGGAATGGCTGCACCTAAACATGTCGTGTTTGGTGTCAAACATCTTGGAATACTACCCCCCCCGCCAATCCTGGCGGCGGGGGTAGCATTCCACCGTTCTAGAGGGAAAGACATGTTAACTCTGACTAGTCCGGTAACTTCTTTCCAGAGCCCTGGCATCACAAAATGGATGCTGCTGCCACAGACTCTCACACCTCTTTTGCCTCTTTCTGCACTTTTCTTGCCTTTATCTGCACCTCTCTTCACTCTTTCTGCACGTCTGTTGCCTCTTTCTGCACCTCATTTGCTTCTTTCTGCACCCCTGTTGTCTCTCTCTGCACACGTCTTCCCTCTTTCTGTACCTTTCCTGCCTGTTTTTGCATCTCACTTGCCTCTTTCTGCACTTTTCTTGCTTCTTTCTACACCTCAGTTGCTTCTTTCAGCAATTCTCTTGCCTCTTTGTGCACTTCTCTTGCCTGTTTCTGCACATCTCTTGCCTCTTTTTGCACCTCTGTTGGCTCTTTCTGCACCTCACTTGCTCCTTTCTACACTTCTCTTGCCTGTTGCTTCATTCTGCACTTTCCATGCTTCTTTCTGCACCTGTCTTGCTTCTTTCTGCACCCCTGTTGTCTCTTTATGTACCTCTTTTGTCTCTTTCTGCAAATTTTCTTGCCTTTTTCTGCAGTTCTCTTCCCTCTTTCTGCATGTCTGTTGCCTCTTTCTGCACCTCATTTGCTTCTTTCTGCACCCTTGTTGTCTCTTTCTGCACTTGTCTTCACTCTTTCTGTACCTTTCGTGCCTGTTTTTACATCTCACTTGCCTCTTTCTGCACCTCTATTGCCTCTTTCTGCAGTTCTCTTGCCTCCTTCTGCATGTCACTTGCCTCTTTCTGTAACTCTATCGCCTCTTTGTGCACCTCTCTTGCCTCTTTCTGCACCCCTGTTGCTTCATTCTGCACTTTCCATGCTTCTTTCTGCACCTGTCTTGCTTCTTTCTGCACTCCTGTTGTCTCTTTATGTACCTCTTTTGCCTCTTTCTGCACTTTTCTTGCATTTTTCTGCAGTTCTCTTCCATCTTTCTGTACCCCTGTTGTCTCTTTCTGCACTCGTCTTCCCTCTTTCTGTACCTTTCCTGCCTGTTTTTGCATCTCACTTGCCTCTTTCTGCACTTTTCTTGCTTCTTTCTACACCTCTGTTGCTTCTTTCAGCAATTATCTTGCCTCTTTGTGCTCTTCTCTTGCCTTTTTCTACACCTCTCTTTCCTCTTTTTGCACCTCTGTTGGCTCTTTCTGCACCTCACTTGCTCCTTTCTACACTTCTCTTGCCTCTTTCTGCACCCATGTTGCTTCATTCTGCTCTGTCCATGCTGCTTTCTGCACCTGTCTTGCTTCTTTCTGCACCCCTGGTGTCTCTTAATGTACCTCTTTTGCCTGTTTCTGCACTTTTCTTGCCTTTTTCTGCAGTTCTCTTCCATCTTTCTGCACGTCTGTTGCCTCTTTCTGCACCTCATTTGCTTCTTTCTGCACCCCTGTTGTCTCTTTCTGCACTCGTCTTCCCCTCTTTCTGTACCTTTCCTGCCTGTTTTTGCATCTCACTTGCCTCTTTATGCACTTTTCTTGCTTCTTTCTACACCTCTGTTGCTTCTTTCAGCAATTCTCTTGCCTCTTTGTGCACCTCTGTTGGCTATTTCTGCAGCTCACTTGCTCCTTTCTACACCTTTCTTGCCTCTTTCTGCACCCCTGTTGCTTCATTCTGCACTTTCCATGCTTCTTTCTGCACCTCTCTTGCTTCTTTCTGCACCCCTGGTGTCTCTTTATGTACCTCTTTTGCCTCTTTCTGCACTTTTCTTGCCTTTATCTGCACCTCTCTTCCCTCTTTCTGCACGTCTGTTGCCTCTTTCTGCACCTCATTTGCTTCTTTCTGCACCCCTGTTGTCTCTCTCTGCACACGTCTTCCCTCTTTCTGTACCTTTCCTGCCTGTTTTTGCATCTCACTTGCCTCTTTCTGCACTTTTCTTGCTTCTTTCTACACCTCTGTTGCTTCTTTCAGCAATTCTCTTGCCTCTGTGTGCACTTCTCTTGCCTGTTTCTGCACCTCTCTTGCCTCTTTTTGCACCTCTGTTGGCTCTTTCTGCACCTCACTTGCTCCTTTCTACACTTCTCTTGCCTCTTTCTGCACCCCTGTTGCTTTATTCTGCACTTTCCATGCTTCTTTCTGCACCTGTCTTGCTTCTTTCTGCACCCCTGTTGTCTCTTTATGTACCTCTTTTGTCTCTTTCTGCAAATTTTCTTGCCTTTTTCTGCAGTTCTCTTCCCTCTTTCTGCACGTCTGTTGCCTCTTTCTGCACCTCATTTGCTTCTTTCTGCACCCTTGTTGTCTCTTTCTGCACTTGTCTTCCCTCTTTCTGTAACTTTCGTGCCTGTTTTTACATCTCACTTGCCTCTTTCTGCACCTCTATTGCCTCTTTCTGCAGTTCTCTTGCCTCCTTCTGCATGTCACTTGCCTCTTTCTGTAACTCAATCGCCTCTTTGTGCACCTCTCTTGCCTCTTTCTGCACCCCTGTTGCTTCATTCTGCACTTTCCATGCTTCTTTCTGCACCTGTCTTGCTTCTTTCTGCACCCCTGTTGTCTCTTTATGTACCTCTTTTGCCTCTTTCTGCACTTTTCTTGCATTTGTCTGCAGTTCTTTTCCATCTTTCTGCACGTCTGTTGCCTCTTTCTGCACCTCATGTGCTTCTTTCTGTACCCCTGTTGTCTCTTTCTGTACTCGTCTTCCCTCTTTCTGTACCTTTCCTGCCTGTTTTTGCATCTCACTTGCCTCTTTCTGCACTTTTCTTGCTTCTTTCTACACCTCTGTTGCTTCTTTCAGCAATTCTCTTGCCTCTTTGTGCACTTCTCTTGCCTGTTTCTGCACCTCTCTTGCCTCTTTTTGCACCTCTGTTGGCTCTTTCTGCACCTCACTTGCTCCTTTCTACACTTCTCTTGCCTCTTTCTGCACCCCTGTTGCTTCATTCTGCACTTTCCATGCTTCTTTCTGCACCTGTCTTGCTTCTTTCTGCACCCCTGTTGTCTCTTTATGTACCTCTTTTGTCTCTTTCTGCAAATTTTCCTGCCTTTTTCTGCAGTTCTCTTCCCTCTTTCTGCACGTCTGTTGCCTCTTTCTGCACCTCATTTGCTTCTTTCTGCACCCTTGTCTCTTTCTGCACTTGTCTTCCCTCTTTCTGTACCTTTCGTGCCTGTTTTTACATCTCACTTGCCTCTTTCTGCACCTCTATTGCCTCTCTCTGCAGTTCTCTTGCCTCCTTCTGCATGTCACTTGCCTCTTTCTGTAACTCTATCGCCTCTTTGTGCACCTCTCTTGCCTCTTTCTGCACCCCTGTTGCTTCATTCTGCACTTTCCATGCTTCTTTCTGCACCTGTCTTGCTTCTTTCTGCACCCCTGTTGTCTCTTTATGTACCTCTTTTGCCTCTTTCTGCACTTTTCTTGCATTTTTCTGCAGTTCTCTTCCATCTTTCTGCACGTCTGTTGCCTCTTTCTGCACCTCATGTGCTTCTTTCTGTACCCCTGTTGTCTCTTTCTGCACTCGTCTTCCCTCTTTCTGTACCTTTCCTGCCTGTTTTTGCATCTCACTTGCCTCTTTCTGCACTTTTCTTACTTCTTTCTACACCTCTGTTGCTTCTTTCAGCAATTCTCTTGCCTCTTTGTGCTCTTCTCTTGCCTTTTTCTACACCTCTCTTTCCTCTTTTTGCACCTCTGTTGGCTCTTTCTGCACCTCACTTGCTCCTTTCTACACTTCTCTTGCCTCTTTCTGCACCCATGTTGCTTCATTCTGCACTGTCCATGCTGCTTTCTGCACCTGTCTTGCTTCTTTCCGCACCCCTGGTGTCTCTTAATGTACCTCTTTTGCCTGTTTCTGCACTTTTCTTGCCTTTTTATGCACCTCTCTTCCCTCTTTCTGCACGTCTGTTGCCTCTTTCTGCACCTCATTTGCTTCTTTCTGCACCCCTGTTGTCTCTTTCAGTACTCGTCTTCCCTCTTTCTGTACCTTTCCTGCCTGTTTTTGCATCTCACTTGCCTCATTCTGCACCTCTATTGCCTCTTTCTGCAGTTCTCTTGCCTCCTTCTGCACTTCACTTGCCTCTTTCTGTAACTCTCTTGCCTCTTTGTGCACCTCTCTTGCCTCTTTCTGCATCCCTGTTGCTTCATTCTGCACTTTCCATGCTTCTTTCTGCACCTGTCTTGCTTCTTTCTGCACCCCTGTTGTCTCTTTATGTACCTCTTTTACCTCTTTCTGCACTTTTCTAGCCTTTTTCTGCAGTTCTCTTCCATCTTTCTGCACGTCTGTTGCCTCTTTCTGCACCTCATTTGCTTCTTTCTGCACCCCTGTTGTCTCTTTCTGCACTCGTCTTCCCCTCTTTCTGTACCTTTCCTGCCTGTTTTTGCATCTCACTTGCCTCTTTATGCACTTTTCTTGCTTCTTTCTACACCTCTGTTGCTTCTTTCAGCAATTCTCTTGCCTCTTTGTGCACCTCTGTTGGCTATTTCTGCAGCTCACTTGCTCCTTTCTACACTTTTCTTGCCTCTTTCTGCACCCCTGTTGCTTCATTCTGCACTTTCCATGCTTCTTTCTGCATCTGTCTTGCATTTTTCTGCACCCCTGGTGTCTCTTTATGTACCTCTTTTGCCTCTTTCTGCACTTTTCTTGCCTTTTTCTGCACCTCTCTTCCCTCTTTCTGCACGTCTGTTGCCTCTTTCTGCACCTCATTTGCTTCTTTCTGCACCCTTGTTGTCTCTTTCTGCACTCGTCTTCCCTCTTTCTGTACCTTTCCTGCCTGTTTTTGCATCTCACTTGCCTCTTTCTGCACCTCTATTTCCTCTTTCTGCAGTTCTCTTGCCTCCTTCTGCACTTCACTTGCCTCTTTTTGTAACTCTCTCAACTCTTTGTGCACCTCTCTTGCCTCTTTCTGCATCCCTGTTGCTTCATTCTGCACTTTCCATGCTTCTTTCTGCACCTGTCTTGCTTCTTTCTGCACTCCTGTTGTCTCTTTATGTACCTCTTTTTTTACCTCTTTCTGCACTTTTCTTGCCTTTTTCTGCACCTCTCTTGCCTCTTTCTGCACGTCTGTTACCTCTTTCTGCAGCTTATTGCTTCTTTCTGCACCCCTGTTGTCTCTTTCTGCACTCGCCTTCCCTCTTTCTGTACCTTTCCTGCCTGTTTTTGCATCTCACTTGCCTCTTTCTGCACTTTTCTTGCTTCTTTCTACACCTCTGTTGCTTCTTTCAGCAATTCTCTTGCCTCTTTGCGCACTTGTCTTGCTGTTTCTGCACCTCTCTTGCCTCTTTTTGCACCTCTGTTGGCTCTTTCTGCACCTCAGTTGCTCCTTTCTACACTTCACTTGCCTCTTTCTGCACCCTGTTGCTTCATTCTGCACTTTCCATGCTTCTTTCTGCACCCGTCTTTCTTCTTTCTGCACCCCTGTTGTCTCTTTATGTACCTCTTTTGCCTCTTTCCGCACTTTTCTTGACTTTTTCTGCATTTCTGTTCCATCTTTCTGCACGTCTGTTGCCTCTTTCTGCACCTCATTTGCTTCTTTCTGCACCCCTGTTGTCTCTTTCTGCACTAGTCTTCCCTCTTTCTGTACCTTTTCTGCCTGTTTTTACATCACACTTGCCTCTTTCTGCACTTTTCTTGCTTCTTTCTACACCTCTGTTGCTTCTTTCAGCAATTCTCTTGCCTCTTTGTGCACTTCTCTTGCCTGTTTCTGCACCTCTCTTGCCTCTTTTTGCACCTCTGTTGGCTCTTTCTGCACCTCACGTGCTCCTTTCTACACTTCTCTTGCCTCTTTCTGCCCCCATGTTGCTTCATTCTGCACTTTCCATGCATCTTTCTGCACCTGTCTTGTTTCTTTCTGCTCCCCTGGTGTCTCTTAATGTACCTCTTTTGCCTTTTGCCGAACTTTTCTTGCCTTTTTCTGCACCTCTCTTCCCTCTTTCTGCACGTCTGTTGCCTCATTCTGCACCTCATTTGCTTCTTTCTGCACCCCTGTTGTCTCTTTCTGCACTCGTCTTCCCTCTTTCTGTACCTTTCCTGCCTGTTTTTGCATCTCACTTGCCTCTTTCTGTACCTCTATTGCCTCTTTCTGCAGTTCTCTTGCCTCCTTCTGCATTTCACTTGCCTCTTTCTGTAACTCTCTCGCCTCTTTGTGCACCTCTCTTGCCGCTTTCTGCATCCCTGTTGCTTCATTCTGCACTTTCCATGCTTCTTTCTGCACCTGTCTTGCTTCTTTCTGCACCCCTGTTGTCTCTTTATGTAATTCTTTTGCCTCTTTCTGCACTTTTCTTGCCTTTTCTGCAGTTCTCTTCCATCTTTCTGCACGTCTGTTGCCTCTTTCTGCAACTCATTTGCTTCTTTCTGCACCCCTGTTGTCTCTTTCTGCACTCGTCTTCCCTCTTTCTGTACCTTTCCTGCCTGTTTTTGCATCTCACTAGCCTCTTTCTGCACTTTTCTTGCTTCTTTCTACACCTCAGTTGTTTCTTTCAGCAATTCTCTTGCCTCTTTGGGCACTTGTCTTGCCTGTTTCTGCACCTCTCTTGCCTCTTTTTGCACCTCTGTTGGCTCTTTCTGCACCTCACTTGCTCCTTTCTACACTTCCCTTGACCCTTTCTGCACACCTGTTGCTTAATTATGCACTTTCCATGCTTCATTCTGCACCTGTTGTGCTTCTTTCTGCACCCCTGGTGTCTCTTTATGTACCTCTTTTGTCTCTTTCTGCACTTTTCTTGCCATTTTCTGCACCTCTCTTCCATCTTTCTGCACGTCTGTTGCCTCTTTCTGCACCTCATGTGCTTCTTTCTGCACCCCTGTTGTCTCTTTCTGCACTCCTCTTCCCGCTTTCTGTACCTTTCCTGCCTGTTTTTGCATCTCACTTGCCTCTTTCTGCACCTCTATTGCCTCTTTCTGCAGTTCTCTTGCCTCCTTCTGCACTTCACTTGCCTCTTTCTGTAACTCTCTTGCCTCTTTCTGCATCCCTGTTCCTTCATTCTGCACTTTCCATGCTTCTTTCTGCACCTGTCTTGCTTCTTTCTGCTCCCCTGTTTTCTCTTTAGATACCTCTTTTGCCTCTTTCTGCACTTTTCTTGCCTTTTTCCGCACCTCTCTTCCCTCTTTCTGCACGTCTGTTGCCTCTTTCTGCACCTCATTGCTTCTTTCTGCCCCTGTTGTCTCTTTCTGCACTCGCCTTCCCTCTTTCCGTACCTTTCCTGCCTGTTTTTGCATCTCAATTGCCTCTTTCTGCACTTTTCTTGCTTCTTTGTACACCTCTGTTGCTTCTTTCAGCAATTCTCTTGCCTCTTTGGGCACTTGTCTTGCCTGTTTCTGCACCTCTCTTGCCTCTTTTTGCACCTCTGTTGGCTCTTTCTGCACCTCACTTGCTCCTTTCTACACTTCTCTTGCCTCTTTCTTCACCCCTGTTGCTTCATTCCGCACTTTCCATGCTTCTTTCTGCACCTGTCTTGCTTCTTTATGCACCCCTGTTGTCTCTTTATGTACCTCTTTTATCTCTTTCTGCACTTTTCTTGCCTTTTTCAGCAGTTCTTTTCCCTCTTTCTGCACGTCTGTTGCCTCTTTCTGCACCTCAAGTTCTTCTTTCTGCACCCCTGTTGCTTAATTCTGCACTTTCCATGCTTCATTCTGCACCTGTTGTGCTTCTTTCTGCACCCCTGGTGTCTCTTTATGTACCTCTTTTGTCTCTTTCTGCACTTTTCTTGCCTTTTTCTGCACCTCTCTTCCATCTTTTTGCACGTCTGTTGCCTCTTTCTGCACCTCATTTGCTTCTTTCTGCACCCCTGTTGTCTCTTTCTGCACTCCTCTTCCCGCTTTCTGTACCTTTCCTGCCTGTTTTTGCATCTCACTTGCCTCTTTCTGCACCTCTATTGCCTCTTTCTGCAGTTCTCTTGCCTCCTTCTGCACTTCACTTGCCTCTTTCTGTAACTCTCTTGCCTCTTTCTGCATCCCTGTTCCTTCATTCTGCACTTTCCATGCTTCTTTCTGCACCTGTCTTGCTTCTTTCTGCTCCCCTGTTTTCTCTTTAGATACCTCTTTTGCCTCTTTCTGCACTTTTCTTGCCTTTTTCGCACCTCTCTTCCCTCTTTCTGCACGTCTGTTGCCTCTTTCTGCACCTCATTGCTTCTTTCTGCCCCTGTTGTCTCTTTCTGCACTCGCCTTCCCTCTTTCCGTACCTTTCCTGCCTGTTTTTGCATCTCAATTGCCTCTTTCTGCACTTTTCTTGCTTCTTTGTACACCTCTGTTGCTTCTTTCAGCAATTCTCTTGCCTCTTTGGGCACTTGTCTTGCCTGTTTCTGCACCTCTCTTGCCTCTTTTGCACCTCTGTTGGCTCTTTCTGCACCTCACTTGCTCCTTTCTACACTTCTCTTGCCTCTTTCTGCACCCCTGTTGCTTCATTCTGCACTTTCCATGCTTCTTTCTGCACCTGTCTTGCTTCTTTATGCACCCCTGTTGTCTCTTTATGTACCTCTTTTATCTCTTTCTGCACTTTTCTTGCCTTTTTCAGCAGTTCTTTTCCCTCTTTCTGCACGTCTGTTGCCTCTTTCTGCACCTCAAGTTCTTCTTTCCGCACCCTTGTTGTCTCTTTCTGCACTCGTCTTCCCTCATTCTGTACCTTTCCTGCCTGTTTTTACATCTCACTTGCCTCTTTCTGCACCTCTATTGCCTCTTTCTGCAGTTCTCTTGCCTCCTTCTGCATGTCACTTGCCTCTTTCTGTAACTCTCTCGCCTCTTTGTGCACCTCTCTTGCCTCTTTCTGCACCCCTATTGCTTCATTCTGCACTTTCCATGCTTCTTTCTGCACCTGTCTTGCTTCTTTCTGCACCCCTGTTGTCTCTTTATGTACCTCTTTTGCCTCTTTCTGCACTTTTCTTGACTTTTTCTGCAGTTCTCTTCCATCTTTCTGCACATCTGTTGCCTCTTTCTGCACCTCATTTGCTTCTTTCTGCACCCCTGTTGTCTCTTTCTGCACTCGTCTTTCTTCTTTCTGTACCTTTCCTGCCTGTTTTTGCATCCCACTTGCCTCTCTGCACTTTTCTTGCTTCTTTCTACACCTCTGTTGCTTCTTTCAGCAATTCTCTTGCCTCTTTGTGCACTTCTCTTGCCTGTTTCTGCATCTCTCTTGCCTCTTTTTGCACCTCTGTTGGCTCTTTCTGCACCTCACTTGCTCCTTTCTACACTCCTCTTGCCTCTTTCTGCACCCATGTTGCTTCATTCTGCACTTTCCATGCTTCTTTCTGCACCTGTCTTGTTTATCTCGGCACCCCTGGTGTCTCTTAATGTACCTCTTTTTCCTTTTTCTGAACTTTTCTTGCCTTTTTCTGCACCTCTCTTCCCTCTTTCTGCACGTCTGTTGCCTCTTTCTGCACCTCATTTGCTTCTATCTGCACCCCTGTTGTCTCTTTCTGCACTTGTCTTCCCTCTTTCTGTACCTTTCCTGCCTGCTTTGCATCTCACTTGCCTCTTTCTGCACCTCTATTGCCTCTTTCTGCAGTTCTCTTGCCTCCTTCTGCACTTCACTTGCCTCTTTCTGTAACTCTCTCGCCTCTTTGTGCACCTCTCTTGCCTCTTTCTGCATCCCTGTTGCTTCATTCTGCACTTTCCATGCTTCTTTCTGCACCTGTCTTGTTTATCTCTGCACCCCTGGTGTCTCTTTATGTACCTCTTTTGCCTCTTTCTGCACTTTTCCTGTCTTTTTCTGCAATTCTCATCCATCTTTCTGCACGTCTGTTGCCTCTTTCTGCACCTGTCTTGCTTCTTTCTGCACCCCTGTTGTCTCTTTATGTACCTCTTTTGTAGGCCTGGGCGGTAAATTCCGTTCCGCTCGCGGAATTTGCGGAATTTGGGTAATTTCGCGTTCCGCAGAGAACGCGGAATTACCAAAAATTCTGCGATCCGCGGCTTCGCAGAATTTTTTGCTTGTTCGGGCTTTCAAAATGCGTGTTCGTGAGATATTTCTCCCCGAGCACGCAAACAGCGTTCGCGAACAGGAAAAAAGCATCGCGAATGGGCGGAACAAGCAATTCTGCGTGTTCGCTGAACTTTTGCGTGCTCGGGGAGATTTTTTACCGTTTCACGGAGCTTTGCGTAGCGCGACTACGCAAATTCCGCCCATCCCTACTCTTTTGCCTCTTTCTGCACTTTTCTTGCCTTTTTCTGCAGTTCTCTTCTATCTTTCTGCACATCTGTTGCCTCTTTCTGCACCTCATTTGCTTCTTTCTGCACCCCTGTTGTCTCTTTCTGCACTCGTCTTCCTTCTTTCTGTACCTTTCCTGTCTGTTTTTGCATCTCACTTGCCTCTTCATGCACTTTTCTTGCTTCTTTCTACACCTCTGTTGCTTCTTTTAGCAATTCTCTTGCCTCTTTCTGCACTTCTCTTACCTTTTTCTGCACCTCTCTTGCCTTTTTTTGTACCTCTGTTGGCTCTTTTTGCACCTCACTTGCTGCTTTCTACACTTCTCTTGCCTCTTTCTGTACCCCTTTGCTTCATTCTGCACTTTCCATGCTTCTTTCTGCACCTGTCTTGCTTCTTTCTGCACCCCTGTTGTCTCTTTATGTACCTCTTTTGCCTCTTTCTGCACTTTTCTTGCCTTTTTCTGCACCTCTCTTCCGTCTTTCTGCACGTCTGTTGCCTCTTTCTGCACCACATTTGCTTCTTTCTGCACCCTGTTGTCTCTTTCTGCACTCGTCTTCCCTCTTTCTGTACCTTTCCTGCCTGTTTTTGCATCTCACTTGCCTCTTTCTGTAACTCTATTGCCTCTTTCTGCAGTTTTCTTGCCTTCTTCTTCACTTCACTTGCCTCTTTCTGTAACTCTCTCACCTCTTTGTGCACCTCTCTTGCCTCTTTCTGCATCCCTGTTGCTTCATTGTGCACTTTCCATGCTTCTTTCGGCACCTCTCTTGCTTCTTTCTGCACCCCTGTTGTCTCTTTATGTACCTCTTTTGTCTTTTTCTGCACTTTTCTTGCCTTTTTCTGCACATCTCTTCCCTCTTTCTGCACATCTGTTGCCTCTTTCTGCACCTCATTGCTTCTTTCTGCACCCCTGTTGTCTCTTTCTGCACCTCATTGCTTCTTTCTGCACACCTGTTGTCTCTTTCTGCACTCGTCTTCCCTCTTTCTGTACCTTTCCTGCCTGTTTTTGCATCTCACTTGCATCTTTATGCACTTTTCTTGCTTCTTTCTACACCTCTGTTGCTTCTTTCAGCAATTCTCTTGCCTCTTTGTGCACTTCTCATGCTTGTTTCTGCACCTCTCTTGCCTCTTTTTGCACCTCTGTTGGCTCTTTCTGCACCTCACTTGCTCCTTTCTATACTTCTCTTGCCTCTGCCAGCACCCCTGTTGCTACATTCTGCACTTTCCATGCTTCTTTCTGCACCTGTCTTGCTTCTTTCTGCACCCCTGTTGTCTCTTTATGTACCTCTTTTGCCTCTTTCTGCACTTCACTTGCTTCTTTTACACCTCTCTTGCCTCTTTCGGCACCTCTGTTGCTTCTTTCTGCACTTCTCTTGCCTCCTTCTGCACCTCTTAGTTAGAGGTAGTTTTAATCCCCCTGCCCTATTATGTACTAGGGTCTTACAGGGGAGGTCAAGCCAATCACAGGGGTAGCCCAACCCATAGTGTACCCTAGTGTATGTAGGTGTGTTCACTGTATTCTAAGTGTCTTTTAGCATAGCACTGGCTCCGGGCCTGGCTAGTCAGGGTCAGTTACCACCAGTACCCGTCAGCAAAAACTTGGGGGCGCAGGATGACTTTGCATTAAGGCCTCTCTCTGCTCCTCTGTTGGATCTTTGTGCACATCTCTTGCTTCTTTCTGCACCTTTCTTCGTCTTTCTGGACTTCTGTTGCCTCTTTCTGCATTTCTCTTGCTTCTTTCTGCGCCTTTCTTCCTCTTTCTGCACATGTCCTACCTCTGTAGGCATAGTTAGAAATTAACATTTACAAAACCTTTGAAATTCACTGAAAAAACCACAGGTTTCAGGGACGTTATAGGTAGAAATTAGCATTTAAAAAACCTTTGAAATTCACTGAAAAAACCATAGTTTTCTGTGACGTTATAGTTAGAAATTAGCATTTAAAAAACCTTAGAAATTCACTGAAAAACCATAGGTTTCAGAGATGTTATAGTTAGTTGGACATTTCACTCGTACAAAACCAGAGAAATTTGGCCGTTATAGTAAGTTCAGCTAAATATAACTCGTACCCCCGCAATGCACTGCTGATGACGTCACATATTACATCATTCATGACATGGTCAGTGACATCACTGATGACATCTCAAATGACATCACTGATGACATCACTGATTACAACATCCACGTGATAATCTGATGCACCTCCTCATACCCTAATATAACCTTTGATACACCCACTCTAAAATTCAGACTACCATTTTCGAAACCATAGACAAACCAATACCAGTTAGTACATACCCACTCACTAATTCCTAGGTCTACACACACATCCACTCATTCACCCATACAGTCACTCATACATGCAGTCGACCATCAATACGGCACTATCATATGCACTCACATATCTATACAGACACTCACACCGCCACTTATCCATAGAGTTACTCACACACCTAGTCAGTCATGCAAAGAATCAATCACACTCCCATTTACTCACCTATACTGTTATACACACACCACCTCACTTATTCAAACATATACTAACACATACTTACACTCTTTTACAATAACTAATACAAGTACACACTCATCCATACAGCCACTCTCACAATCACTCACTCTCACATATAGTCATTTATATACTCCAACACTCACATATACTGCCTTTCACATATGCAGTTACTCACACATGTACCACTAAGACATACATTAACTCACCAGCACACCCATACACACACTCACCCACCCATACAGCTCTTCACAGATGCACTCTAGAACCCATACACCCAGTGAATCACCCACTCACTCATCTATGCACAGAGTCACACCCCCCCACCCACCCACACAGACACTCAGGCACCCATACAGATACTCAGAAAAGCAATCAATAACCCATATAGACCCTCATTTAGCTACTCACCAACCCATGCAACCGCTTACACACCAACTGACAAACTAAACTGTGTGAATGTCTGTATCAGTCACTAACCCATGCATTCAGTAAGACACATTTAATCACTCACTTATACAGTCAGTCACGCACCTACTAAATCATCCATTCAGACACTTACACACCCACTCATTCTTCAATACACCTTGGCCTATATATATATAAAACATATTTAAACTTTACAGAAACACACAGTCTCTGGATGATGTCATCAGTGATGTCATCAGTGATGTCATCAGTGATGTCACTGACCATGTCATGAATGTTATTTAATGAAAAACAACTGAATTAACAATAAACAACCAGCCGACACGTGTTTCGTCACTCAGAGTAATCCGGTGACTCTTCAGGGCTGGGAAGGATACAAAAAATGGGGTGAGGGGGTAAAGGGAAAACAATAGGAAAACATCGAACATTATAATCTCTACAGGATCAAGGAGAAAAAGGGATCACCTAAAGTGCATGTGCTGTGGGCATAACAGCAGAGCGCATGGCAATAAGTGACTTGGGTGTTGGTGCCGCTCTCATGGTGTAAACAACATGAATAAATGCGCGGGAAAAGACAAGTACATAGTAACGTGACAAGGTCAAAACGTGGGCATTCGTGAGCGTGAATCACCTATAAACATCATGTACTCAGCGAATATGTGAGACTAAATCCATAACACAGAAAATAATAACAACATGGAATGTACAACATTAAAGTGGGGTGCGTAGGAGTCCTGGATGCGGTAGTGAGAAACCCAAATCGGAATACTAAACTAAGGTGGGAAGAGAGACAGAAGCAGGGAGAGCGCATGGTTGAAAAAGAGAAAAGCATAAAAAAGCATAAAAAAAGTGAAAGGGAATCAGGAGGTGGAGGAGGAAAAAGGGGTGGGAAGAAAACAAAATTTGGAAAAGAAAGGAGGGAACTCAAAAGGGAAAGGTGGGCATTCGCTTTGCCCACCTTACTTTTGATTCCCCTCTTAGTCTGCTCGCCCTGTGGCCCCAGTTCATCCACTTTTCTTTCCGCAGGGTTCTGCTTTTTCTATCCTCACTCATGCTACACAGGTAATTTCTCACTTCTTCCTTTTCTTTCCTCCTCTTTCCCTTTTGCCATGCGCCTCTGCTGTTATGCCCACAGCACATGCACTTTAGGTGATCCCTTTTTCTCCTTGATCCTGTAGAGATTATAATGTTCGATGTTTTCCTATTGTTTTCCCTTTACCCCTCACCCCATTGTTTGTATCCTTCCCAGCCCTGAAGAGTCACCGGATTACTCTGAGTGACGAAACACGTGTCGGCTGGTTGTTTATTGTTAATTCAGTTGTTTTTCATTAAATAACTTTTCAACTCTAACAGGTGTCGACCCCTACAACTGTTATTCGAACAATACGGTCACACTATCATTATACCCTTACCACGTGTGCCCGGGACTGTGCTTATTTTCCCAGTGTGGGTCCTGTGACTCACACACCTCCGAGGGTTATTGGGTAAATCCCCGACCTGGCAGCACCGTACCTACTCTAGTTCACATTTACACCACGCATACTAGTCTGAGCGCCACACTTCCTGACTACGCCAAAAACCCTAGCTCTAGTCTTCATGTCATGAATGTTGTAATATGTGATGTCATCAGCATTGCATAGCTCAACTAACTATAACGGCTGAATTTCTCTGGTTTTGTACGAGTGAAATGTCCAACTAACTATAACGTCCCTGAAACCTGTGGTTTTTTCAGTGAATATATATATATTTATTGACTGTTCAATTAATTAAAATCATTACAGTAAGCAAATGTTCAAAACAGTTCCCTCTACCCTCCAATGTCTTTGTCCTTGGATCAGCGATAGTACCCTGACTCGCATTTGCTAGTACTCAAAGTTAATTGCACTTACTTGAGGAAAGGGAGAATCAAAAGTGTGGCATTTGTTAGTAAGAATGGATCCACCTCGAGAATGGGCCTGTGCTATGCTTTCCTACACAAAGCCTTCCTTATCCTAGTGATTTGTGGGGGACTAATAGTTCTCGATCCAAGTGAAGTAAGGTGAGGGAAACACAGTGGACCTTGCTAACCAGCTCATCTGCTCCAGAAGAAGATATACTGTGCAGGGTCATTGGGAGAGTATAAAGTGCAAATAGTGCTTATGTAAAATAAACGGCGTTTTTCCCCCATGTGGCCTGTTGAGGATTCCGTGCCAACTCTCAAAAGGCGGACGAATGGGTGCCAAAAAAAAAGGAGTTGAATTATAGATAAAGGAAGATGGAGGCCCTGGGGGAGGCTCTCCCTTAGACCCTAACGGAGACCCACCCTGCTACCCCTGGGATTAAAGTGCACTGTGTAAGTAAAAATGTGTGATTGTTAGCCGATCAAGGAAGTAGCTTCAGTTTGTAGCACCTCTTTAATGGCGATCCTGATTTGGTGCGTAAACTTTCCCTGTCCGGCTAGATTGCATGCCGTGGATTCGGTGAAGCACAGGTTTGAAGACTCCCTGCAAGTCCTGGCTCCCTTTGCACTGAGTATCGGGCGAAGCAGGCACCGACGCTCGTTGTTCAGTTTGGGGAAGCAGCACAGGAGGTGGACCCAAGATTCGGAGCATAGCCTTCACAAAGCATTTTCCCCTTGCGTGGCCAGGCTGGATTAAAATCTGTAATACGTAGCATGGTAAGTCTCAAGTAGAGTATTTTCCTCCGGACCTGTGTTGTCAAAGCATAGCATAAGTAGGGTTGGGCCTTTCCCAGGATGTATCTTTTATCCAGTGATTCACTGATAGAGCTGGAATGGATGGTTGTAGTGTCTTTTTTAAACGATGTTACCAGTATCTGCTTCATTCACTGCTTTTTTTCCAAGCGGATAGATGAATGTCAGGTAGTTGTAGGCTATCTGCGTCAATCCTCAGGGTGTCAATGGCCTGGCCAAGATTGCGGTGCCAGGTGGAGCCTTCCTCCTCGAAAACAAACCTCAATTACTATTTAAGTGAATGCTGGTGCCCTCAGGATCATGATGTAAAGCTGTATTTGGTCCCCCTGGGAAGCCAGGTCCAGCCTCCCAAGACTGAGTTCCAGTCTCAGCCTTGCTTTTCTGGTGTGCCTCAGTACGAGCAGCACTGACTAGTATGATTTGGCCTGGGTTTTAATTAAGAACCTTTCCAGTGCTTCTGAAAAGGCCAA
The DNA here is from genome assembly GCA_963921515.1 of Calotriton arnoldi. Taxonomy (NCBI): domain Eukaryota; kingdom Metazoa; phylum Chordata; class Amphibia; order Caudata; family Salamandridae; genus Calotriton; species Calotriton arnoldi. The sequence goes on from CAWUFW010013043.1 coordinate 432,825, forward strand.
ATAGTTGCAGTGGCTGGCCAGTAACAGTTTTGCTTTTATGACTCTCAGTATTGGCACGGCGGATGGGCTTAGCAGGTGGTGGCTCAGTTGTTTCAATGAGTGGATGACGCTGTTGGCCTTGGTACTAAGATGTTTTTGGTGGGTGTATTTGAGTTAGCCCTTTCTGAAAACCAGACCCCAAGGTAGCAATAGGCTGTTACTGTTCCAATTTGCAGTTCTTCCAGTTGCAAGTGAGCTTGGCTTTTGTATGGATGTTTCCCGAACACAACTATCTTGGTCTTACTCTGAATGACCAGTAGATGGTTATTCTGGTTATAGCAATCCAAAGCATGGAGGGCTCTCTGGAGGTCCAGCCTTGTGTGGTCCATTATTGGTGTATCATCCACGTATTGCAAGGCAGGGAGTCTGACCCTGCCCAGCCTTGGAGCTACTAAGCTGGCACCTTGCAGGGCGGCCCCCAAGTCTGTGGTGTAGAGGTTGAAGAGGAGGGGGCCAATATATAGCCCTTTTTGAGCCCATTGTTTGTGTGAATTTTAGAGGTCACTGTGTTACAGCTTGTTTTGACCAGGACCCATGTCCCTTCATATAGCGATGTTATTGCCTTTCGAAGTTTTGGTGGAATCCCCTAGGTGGTTAGTGTCCCCCATAGTCTGCTATGATCAACCTTGTTAAAAGAACAATGGTCGGCTCTTCTTCTTGAACGCTTGTGTGGGTAAATGTGCCAGCACTATAATGTTATCCATGGTTGAGGAGTGTAACGTGAAATCTGATTGATAAAATGGAATATTGCCATTTTCTTTTACCCATGACTCCGAGTCCATCAGGAGTATTCGATCATAGGCCTTCGCCTCTAGGTAGAGAAGGGCAACAAGCCTATAGTTTGATGGCTTGGAGCGGTCGCCTTTCTTGAAGATGGGAAAAAGTATGGATCCCCTCCAGGAGTCCGGTGTTGTCGCTGTCATAAAGGCGTAATTAAAGGGTGGAGTTAAGACTGCTGCCCAGAAGACCTGTGCTATTTTGAATACTGGCGCCGGGATCCCAATTGGCCCTGGTGCTCCGTCATTCCTCATTTTCTTGATGATCTTGATGACTTCATCATCTTTTATTGATGTGCTTTGGGGCGTACAGTACCCTTCTTCAGGGATGTTCCATTCGGTGGTTCCTTTGTCCAGAGGGTCTTTCGAGTACAGTTGTTTTACATAGCTTGTCCAGTCTCGTTCAGCTACCCATTCTCCTTTGTCGCTCCTCGGTAGCTCAGCTGATTGATGTGCCTCCACAGCTCTGAGTGGTTCTTCTCTTTCATCGGGGAGAACACCTTGATCCATTCCTTTTTGATGTGCTCCCTTTTGCTCTCCCATACTTTCTTTTTGTAGGCTGCCCTCAAGGCTGTAATGCAGCATCCGTCGGTTGGTTTGCCCCCTCTTTTCTTGGCTTCCAGGGCCATATGGAGAGCATGTTTGCACTTGATTATGTCCTTGGAGTGGCGGGGAGCTCCAGGAATCATTATGTTTTTATTTACTCGGGCCCTGGTGTCGTGCCTTCCCCTGGTTTAGTTGGAGCTCTTCTATGATGATCTCCCAGTTGCTTATTACTGAGACTTGATTTGGTGGATTTGCACCATGCTGTCTTTTATCCACCCATGCTAGAAAGTTGTCTCCAATTTTTGCTGACCAGTTTCTCCTTTAGAGAACCTTGTACTTCTCTTCTCCTGTAGATTCACAAATTGTTTGGAGGGTGATTGCTGTAGGTACTGTTAGTTGTTTCATGCTCCTCAGGGGTTTGTGAATGCTTTCGGCCCTGTCATCGATTTCAAAATCTATCAGCCTGGCTGCAATAGTTTCACTGACTACGATATAATTGATTGTAGACACGTTCCTGAAGGTTAGTTTCGGGCACCACGATGGAGAGCGATATTCCTTTATTGAGTGGGTTGAGCTCAGGTTGTGTTATTAAATAGGGTAAGGAGGGGTTCGGCCCGACCCCTGCGCCTAGGCATGACTTTCATTTTATCTAAATCCCCCAAGTTGAAGTCCCCTGCTTCGATTACTTGATGAGATTCATATATGGTTAGAAGGTCATCTAATGATCTTGTCAGAGAGTCCATCAATTCCTTCCTGATTGTCTGTGCAGGGTTGATATATAGTTTATTAGCAGGAGGCGTACAGGTGGAGAGTTGAGATTCGAGCCTTTAATCACTAAGACTTGGATCTCTGGTGTTCTAGTTTGTATTTCCATGGATTCAATTCTACAGGCATGTTTTAGAAAGACGGAAAGTCCCCTAATGGCTGGCCAAAGATGTTGCGCTTGGTAGCTGGTACGTGAAACTCGTAGTACCCTGCCATGGGGGTACTGTTCATGGACCATGTCTCCTTGAGACACAATATGTCACCCTTAGCTAGATAGTCCTGTGTTGGATTTACCATGGAGATTTTGCTAATCCCTCCGATGTTCCATGAGATTATAGAGAGTTGTTGATGGGGTGAAGTTTTGTCCCTTTCCCCCTTCCTGCCGGATTGACTGTAACTGTTGTTAGGGATAATGCCACTGTGTTCTTTGAGCTACTGTGGGAACTAGGGCAGGTTGAATTTAGTGTACAACTCATTAGTTGTTGCAGTATGTGACCCTAATGTTAGAAGGGGCACTTGAGCTAATCTGGCTACTGCTGCAGGCTACGTTGCTGATGGTGCCACGCAGGACTGAGCGGGCCCCCTTCTCCCCAAATCTCTTGGTGATGACATGCAGGTATTTCATCTGCCGGGGAGGCTGAGCATCTATGCCCCAATCAGCTAGCTGTTGCGACTCACCCAATGCTGCATGTTGGAATCACTTTTGCCAAAATCCCACCAGGGTGAGTTGCCAAGGGTGTCCCCCTGGAGTTATAAGAATATGACGCATTCTAGTTCTTCTGAAAGAAGTGATGGAGTTCACTTCACAGACCAAGGCAACAGGGTGTTTCTCAGCAACCAGAAACTGTGCATCCTGTCTTATGTGTAGCTGTCACATACTCACAATGAACACTGCAGCTCTTCTCAGAGCCACCCCATTGCCCAAAATGTTGTTCATTTTCTTTAAGATGATCTTTTTTCAATGTTTTGAAATATTTGCGATGACGTTGCGATATTTACAACATAGTTGCAAATTCTCAAAACAAAAGCAGACATTCAATAGACACCAGCACATTTAAAATTCAGAACTATATATAAGGAATTCTGTGCATAACACTTGGTACATCACCATCTACATAACTCTATAAAAACATGTGTGAGTCTCTGAGTGTGTCTATGAGCATGTGTATGAGAGTTTGAGTGGGTCAGTCAGTGGGTGCATAGGTGTCTGATTGGGTCTGTGAGTGGGTACATGAGTCTCTGAGTATGTCTGTGAGTGGAGGCATGAGTCTTTCAGTGGGTCTATGAGTGAGTGCATGAGTGTCTGAGTGGATCTTTGATTGGGCACATCAGTGTCTGAGTGGGTCTGTGAGCGGGTGCATGAGTCTCCGAGTGGGTCTGTGAGTGGGTGCGTGAGCCTGTGAGTGGGTGCATGAGTTTCTGAACGGGTCTGTGAGTGGCTACACAAGCCTCTCAGTGGGTGTGTGAGTGGGTGTGTGAGTCTCTGACTAGATCTGTGAGTGGGTGCATAAGTGTCTGAGTGGGTGTGTGAGTCAGTGCATGAGTCTCTGAGTGGGTGTAGGAGGCTGACTTTCTATATAGTGTACTAAAATAAAGTACACTGTACAGAGATTTCAGTGGATCTCTTACTAGTAGATAGAGGCAAATATAGATATATTAACGCTCTTTTTGTGGTAGTGTGGGTGAGTAGTTAGGCTTATCAGAGGTTAGTGCTAAATAATTGTTGTACTCACAGGGGCAATAAATTAAACACACACTGAAGAATAAATCCAAGACCAATTTGTAAAAATAACATCGATTTTGTATATAATTTTTCAGACCAAGAACTTTGTTTTAAGGTAAGTACTTTTGAAGTTATGATTTTTCAAAGTTCGCAAAACAAATCACTGTTGTGCGCAATTACGCGCAATAAAAGTCAATGGGAGAAAATAGGAAAAAGCATATAAAATTACACAGTGGTTTCTCGAGGTTCACCTTCTGGATTTAGGTAAGTAGGTAGGCCAGGTCCAATGTTCCATCAGTGGAAGATTAGGAGTGTCACGGATTCAGCCGGGAGCAAGGTGCTGAGGTCATTGGTATCGTGTGTGCTACAAAGGATGAGGCCACCTGAAAACAGAGGGACTTAAAGGTAAGTCCAAGGGGGTCCTACTTAAGGGGGCAGGTCCGAAAGGCCCAAGGACCATAGAGCACAGCTAGTTCATCTTTACCCAGGCTGGGTGCTCTAGGTGCAGAGCAGATAGAACAGCCAAGCATCATGCGTGAAGATGGTCCTCACGGTCAGGGGCAGGCAGGTTGCAGGGATGAGGCTGGGACAGTTGGGCCACTCACAGAGCAGGTCTCAGGGGTCTCAAAGTCCCTCAATGGATGTCTCTTCCTGGGTAGTTGGAGTCCAGATTTAACTCTTCTTTGTCGGTCTTTGGTGTACGGGGTCTGGTACCCCAGGTATTGGCACGGCACATCTCCGGTAGGTCCTGGTGTCCTCTCACTTGGTGGGGGGACAGATATGACCCTCCGGAGCTGATGTACCTCTTCTGGCTTGGGTGCAGCGTCAGAGTCGCCGGAGAGCAGCAAGTCAATCAACCAGACTTTGCAGTTTGGTGTCTGCAGGCTACAGGGGAGTAGCTCCTCTACTCCAAGGGAGGTTCTTGGCAATTGGTTGAAGGCTGGAGGTGCTCCAGGGTTCTTGGAAGGCTCACAGTTGCAGGACAAGACAGCACATCATGATTGCTGAGTCCTGGAAGCAGCTGGCAGGGTTTGGCACCAATTGTCTGCAGCAGGTCTTCGGGTCTCGGGTCAGCAGCTCTTCTTTGTCCATTGCTCTTCTTAGGTCCATCAAATCTCAATTCAAGGTCCAGGGATGCCACCTAAATACTAAATTTAGGGGTGTTAGAGGGGCCGACAGTTAGTAGCCAATGGGCTACCTACCTTTAGGTTGCCCACACCCTCTAAGTTATGACTTCCTGTGGGAGGGTGCTCTATTCTGACCCTAATTGGCTAATTCCCTCTCAAACCAAGATGGAGGGAAATGAAAAGTGGGCTCCACATCACCTGCCCCTACTTAGGAGTAGTGTCGGTTGAATGGGGACCCACCTCCTAATTTGACTAATATTTCTGCCTGTCCTCCTGCCAAATGTGGAGCAGGACAGGGGGTTGGCATCCTCCACTAGCTGGAGCTGCCTGGGTTGCAATTCAAATGCGGCATCGCCTTTGAAGCTTCCCACCGTGGAAGGACATCCTGGCCTGGGGAGGTATGAAGCACAACTGCCCGGAGCAGCTTTGTTCCTGGCCTCTGAGACTGCTGTCTCGCACGCCATGAGGTCAGAAACAAGTCTGGTGGTGGCAGGCATGCTAAGACTAGTCAGAAACCACACCAGTGCTCTGTAGGTTTTCAGGGGAGCCTTTAAAGGATCTCCTGTGTGCCTTTATTACTAAATCCAACACTGGCATTAGTGAGGATTTATTAAGATATGATGTTTAGTACCAAAACTCTCAGGGTGTGGTGAAGACATCATGGAGCTAGGAAACTCCTAATGAAAAGTGTCCAACTCTCTATGGCTTCCCTGTGCACTTACAGTATCCAAGAGTGGATTTAGATATTTTAGTGTCATATCTGCTCATGCAGACATGTCCACACATGGGATATAGTGCACCCTGTCTTAGGGGCTGTAAGGTTTGCAGTAGGGATGACTTACCTATACCTCATGCAGTGAATGTGGGCATGGCACACAGGGTTTTGTGCCACGTGCCACGTTTCCTCTGAACCAAGACATGCAGCTTGCAATGGCAGTTTGCATGGTCTCAGAGCGTCACTAGGGTGGCACAATCTGTGCTGCAGCCCTAGAGGACTTTCTTTAGTAGCCATGTCCTCTGCACCAGGGGTACCATTTACTAGGGACTTACAGGGGATTTTGAAGTGGTTCCAATCCTGGTACTGTTTTAGGAAAGAGATCTGGCACTGGGAACCTCATTATGAGGGACCCAGTGCACTTACATTTGGAATCCCATTATGTTCGAGGCAAAAAGTGGGGGCTAAACATGTCAAAAGAGGCTCCTTCCTACAGTGGGTCTGTGAGTGGATGCATAAGTCTCTGAGAGGGTCTGTGACTGGTTGTAATTCTCTAAGTGGGTCTGTGACAGAGTGCATGAGAGTCAGTGTGTCTGCGAGTGGGTGCGTGAGTGAGTGGGTGTGTGAGTATATGCATGAGTCTCTGAGAGGATCTGTGACTGCACATTGGTCTCTGACTAGGTGTGTGAGTGGGTACATGAGTCTCTCAGTGGGTGTGTGAGTGTGTGCATAACTCTGTGTAGGTCTGTAAGTAGGTGCATGAGTCTCTGAGTGGGACTATGAGAGGGTGCATAAGTGTGTAACTGGGTGTCTCAGAGTGTGCATGAGTCTCTGAGTGGGTTTGTGAATGGTTGCATGAGTGTCTAAGTGGGTGTGTGAGTGGGTGCGTAAGTCTGAGGGAGTCTCTGAGTGGGTGTGTGAGTGGATGATTAGGTCTGTGACTGTATGCATGAGTATCTGACTGGGTCCATGAGCAACTGTATGAGTCTTTGAGTTCATCTGTGAGTGGGTGCATGAGACTATGAGTGGGACTGTGCATGGGTGCATGACTGTGAGTGGGCGTGTGAGTGGGTGCATGAGTCTGAGTGGGTTTATGAGTCTCTGAGTGGGTCTGGGAGTGGACGTGAGTCTCTGAGTAGGTGTGTAAGTAGGTGCATGAGTCTCTGTGTGTGTGTGTGGGTTTGTGAGTCTCTGAGTAGATCTGTGAGTGGGTACATGAGTGAGTGGGTGTGTGAGTGGGGGCACAACTCTGAGTGTTGGTGTGAAAGGGTACATGAGGTGTTTGAGTAAGTATTTGAGAGGGTACATGAGTCTCTAAAGGGTCTGTAAGTGGGTGCATGAGTGTCTGAGTGGGTATGTCAGTGGGTCCATGAGTCTCTGAGTGGATCAATGAGTGGGTGCGTAAGTGTCTGAGTGGGTTTGTGAGTGGGTGCACGAGTCTCTGAGTGGGTGTCTGAGTGGGTGCATGAGGGTCTGAGTAGGTGTGTCAGTGGGTGCATGAGTCCCTGAGAGAGTCTGTGAGTGGGTGCATGAGTGTCTGAGTGGGTTTGTGAGTGGGTGCATGATTCTATGGATGGGTCTGAGAGTGGGTCCATGAATGTCTGAGTGGGTGTCTCAGTGGGTGCATGAGTATCTGAGTTGGTCTGTGAGTGGGTGCATGAGTGTCTGAGTGGGTGTGTGAGTCTCTGAGTGGGTCTGTAAGAGGGTGCATGAGTCTCAAGAGTGGGTGCATGAGTCTCTGAGTGGGTCTGTGCATGGGTGTATGACTCTCTGAGTGGTTCTGTCAGTGAGTGTGTGACTGTCTGAGTGGGTGTGTGAATGGCTGTGTGACTGGGTGAATGGGTCTGTGAGTAGGTGCATGAGTGTTTGAATGGGATTGTGAGTGGGTGTATGTGTCCGAGTGGCTCTGTGAGTGGGTGCAAGAATGTCTGAGTAGGTGTGTGAAAGAACACATGACTCTCTGAGTAGGTCTGTGAGTAGATGTATGAGTCACTGAGTGGGTGTGTAAGTGGGTGCGCTAGTGTCTGAGTGGATTGTAATTGGGTACATGAGTCTCTGGGTATCTGTGTGAGTAGGTGTGTGTGTCTCTCAGTGGGTGTGCTAGTGCCTGAGTGGGTCTGTGAATAGGTATATAAGTGTGTGAGTGGGTATCTCAGTGGGTGCACGAGTCTCTGAGTAGGTGTGTGAGTGGATGCACGAGTGAGCAGGTCTGTGAGCAGGTGCATGAGTGTCTGAGTGGGTCTGTAAGTGGGTACATGAGTCTCTGAGTGAGTGGGTGCATGAGTCTCTGAGTGGGTGCATTAGTCTGTTAGTGGGTCTATGAGTGGGTGTGTGAGTGTCTGAGTAGGTATAAGAGAGTGTACATGAGTCTCTGAGTGAGTCTGTGAGTGGGTACATGAGAATCTTAGTTGGTGTGTAAGTGGGTGTGTGAGTGTCTGAGTGGGTTGTTGAGTGGGTACACAAGTCTCAGTGTCTGTGTGAGAGGGTGCATGAGTCTCTCAGTGGGTGTGAAAGTGGGTGCGTTTGTGTCTGAGTAGGTCTGTGCCTGGGTATGTAAGTGTGTGAGGGGGTGTCTCAGTGGTGCATGAATCTCTGAATGGGTGGGTGCATGAATGTCTGAGTGGGTCTGTGAATGTAATTTTTTTTAAATATTTTCACCAATTTTCTTGAATTTGTCACAACGTTATACGGGTGGGCCACGCTGATGGTTGTGACGAATATTGGGCATGGAAAAAAACCTCTCATTTGACATATTATATACATCAGGGGTCCCTCATTGACCCCTATATTGCAGGCATGGAATCAGGTCACATCCAACCTGACCCCTCATGCCACTTTCTCCCATTTCATTTGAGCCCAGGGAGTGTTGTGAAATGGCAGCCGCAACTCTCTGCTCAGGTTGTGGCCAGCCAATCACAGCATTCCTGTTGGCATGCGCATTCATGATTTGTCAAGAAATCATTGCAATTTTGTCGCACCTATAGATATCCAAATTTGGATTTCCATGAATTTCTCAACAACTACTGAATAGATTTACACGAAATAATAAAAAGCACAATCTGCAAACCAAAAGCTAGCTTTCTGCCAATGTTGGTGTAATTCTGTGAGCGGTTAGGGCTGCAGGAGTGTCTAAAGAGTCTATGGGATTTAACATGGGAAAAACACTTTTTTCAACCCCCGCTTATTCTCGGCTCCCACTTGACGGATCACCCCGAAACTTTGCATGCACAACAAAATTCACTGGGGCACTTTTTAAACAAGAAATTTGTGAAGATTCGTCGAACAGCACTAAAGATATAGGCAAGTCAAAACAAACTTTTCATATGGAAACATGGTCCTAGCTATAACTTACGCCCCCATCATGCATTGCTTCTGACCTCACATATTACATCACTCATGACATGTTCTATGACATCATTTATGACATGACTGATGACATTTCAAATGACATCATTGATAACATCACTGATGACATCATCCAAGCTCCTTTTGCACACATTGCTCTATTAACCGGTTTTCACAGAAACAACTCCCTTAGGTATAGAAAGCATGTGTTATGTGCCACTCTGACCATGTAGCCAACCTCTGCAAAGGCAGCCAACCCCACACTGTGCAGGACCTTCAGTCAAGCTCAATGCACTTTCAAAATTTAAGAAAAAAAGAAATGGTAAAAAAAAATACTTGTGCGTGTCCTCTATCAAACAACAAATTTATCCAAAGTTCTTAAACTTACTAGATTTCTCACAAAAAAATTCTTAAAATATAATGGCATATATGAAGAAGGAACTGCAGACAAAGAGAGTGATCCTTTCCCCTGAAAATCTGAATAAAAAGTGAACAAGGGATGGACTACTTTCAAGTTTATTTTGCAGATTCTTCTCGAAAAGCAGCCCTACTAACCATAACTGCTCGCATTTGAAAATGGCACCCGAAAGCTATCTAGCGACCGAAAATTGTGCTAGGTGAAGGCAGTTCTCTCCCGCCCTCACCAATTTGCTTGCTGGAGTGCGTTGTTCCCATTGTCATTGCATTGCTTGACCAGGAAAAAAATTGTGCCACGCAGTGATTGGCAGAGTTTGGCCGGAACACCACGTTAAAAGAGTAATGCGGAGTCACCAAATTCCTTCAATTACATAAGCAGAAGGGTGGCTGCAAGAAAAATTTCCATGATTTGACCATCCAATAAGATCTTTCATGTCTTTTGGCCCAGCTATGGGTTGTGGAGGAAGAAAAAGCTCTCACACACAGTCTCACCCCTTTATTTTTTATTCTGTGCCCACGGATGGTTTACAGACTCATGATCGCAGGCTATCCAAGGATTAAAAGTCCAGAAATGTATAATTTTTAACCCTTTCAAACTGAACATACACACTTGTGTAACATTAATTACTCTAAAGCTACAAAACAGATTTACACAAAAGCAGGCAAAGGAAAGTTCTACTTTCATACCATGTTGCCCACAGTTATGTCCAGCATGTTTTCTGTGGAATAAAAAATCAGTAGAGAATGTCTCCTTGCCAATGACGTCTATCCCATTGTTATTGACACTCAGGGGGCAGAGCTGTGCCACCAAGCACTGAACTCAGTGAAAGGAGAAGAGGCTGAGCATTTCCTTTAGCTTTTATTTTCCTTAATTAAGGTGACTTAGCACCATGCAAGCTAATTATCATTGACAAACCAAAAAAAGCCTCAGGCTGCTGAGGAGGCTCTTCCTCAGCAACCTCAGGTAGAGGCTCACAAAAATAATTCCACTGGTGTGAGCACCAGAGGGATTTTCTGCCTTTCATGGGAGGATGTGATATTAATGTTCTTCACATTGTAAAGTTAGTGTGGAGGACTTGAACATCAGGTCCTCCGCATTAAAGGTGTTAAAGAAGAACCACTCATCATAGCACACATCATGAAATGCTGCATGCTTATTAATAGGATGAAATGCCTTCCGATTACCCATATACACTACTTTTAAGAAATTGAGTTATAAGTTGTGAAGCAATACATAAGTCATAAGTACAAAATTGTCTTTTAACTGGGAACCAAGTACCCCATTGTAGCACTTGACTCTCTCATGGTTGCGAAGCAGAGTAGTCCAAGGCCTACTCAGCAGAGGTGGTGTGAGATAGCAATCCCAATCCGCTGAAACACAATAATAATACTCAATACATTATTGTCCAGTCAGTGATTTTGCTTTTAAAAAGGTAAAATACTTTTATTACACACACTAATAAATACAATGCATTAAAATACAAAGATATATACTCCAGGTAGATGGAATTACCTTTGGTAACACCCTCATATCACTCCTATTGGGCAGTGAATCTCATAATCACAATACCCCCACCTATATCAAATTCAACATTATAATATAGGGAGTGTCATTTTAAGTAAGGCAGACCTACAGGCTGTCACCGAAGGTGTCACCAGATGAACAAAACAATGATATGTTATGAGCCACCATGATATCACCATTAAATCCAATGGAAACAATAATTATATTCAAATGCATCCATTACAAGTATACCTGTCGGAATGATCACCAAATGCTGTCTAAAAGGCATTTTATTTTAAATAAAGCATTTCAATTCTAAATAGCCAAAATAAACATGTGTCTCAGAGTCTTTCTTTTACTTTGTACAGGCCTCATAATGCAGCCATGGGACTCACGTGGGATATCAGGACTCCAGAGCTAAAGGTCCACCTCTGAGTGCTTGAAAACATAGTAAGCCTCTCCTCAGGCACTGAATTCAATATGCCCTGAAACATCTTCCAACCCCCCCCCAAACACTTGAATATTGTCCTGGTGGTGCCCCTTCGCTGGACTGGACACCACAAGAAATAAATTGTGCAAATTCGAGCACTTGAAGGTCATTGCGGGCGAGCCAGGCTGATACTCCAAATGATAAATGAGTGGCTTTCCCCCACCTGATTTTTGACTTTCTGTTTTTAGGTGCTCCAATCCCACCCCTGGTATATAAATACTATGCAGTCATTGAGGACTGCGTGGGGAGCCCCAAGACCTTCACAGCAACAGGTAGCTGCCTGCACTGTCACCTCTTTTGCAGGACATGAGAGCTGGCCTATCTTCTGCTGCTTTCCCTGCAGGAGCAGCTTGTCTTCTGCCCTTCCCGACAGATGGTAGCCTTGCTCCCTGCCCCTACCTTTGCACGGGCCTGGGAGATTAGTATCTGGTGTGACCCCCCATGGACAGGCACGGGAGACAGGCAATGCACCAGCCAAACTCGCCTTTTTTTTATTTTAAATTTCTTTATTAAAAATTTTTTCCACATTTTCTTGCAAGGGTATCAGCACAAATACATATCAATCAAAAAGAAAATCAAAAGAAGATGCAAGGTTTGAAGGAAGGAAATAAATCACATAAACGGACAAATAATTAAAATAACATAATGAAAAAGAAAAAAATCATCAATTCGATTACAAAGACTCAAATCTAACCCATTAACAGAAATATATTTCATAGAGAGATTTACTTTGACCAATTTATACCAACATCACATTAAATTTGCCCTCTAGTTGGCTTTAATTATTCTTTTCCTTCCATTTTATTAGAGGAGCCCAGATGCGCTGTCCCAGCAGCTTCGACTTTTTCCCTTTCTTTCGTAAATTGCTCTCTCCATTGTATATAGAGAAAGTAAACGAGCAAGCCATTGCTGGAAAGTAGGGGGAAAGGATCTAACCAAGCCGAGGCAATTTTAATCCTCAATACCGCCATAGCAACAAAAAGAAATCGATAAGCGAACTCATTTTTGGTCGTACTACTTATTCCTAGCAAGATTAGTTCAGGGGTTAATTTAATTTTAACCCCGAGTGAGCAATCTAAGTATTCCATAATTGAGTCCAACAGCCCCTGTAGACAAGGGCAGGATGCAAACATATGCACCAGATCAGCATCCACCCCCGCACACCTAGGACATATAATCCCTGATAACCCGCCCCACTGTGCTATTCTAGCCGGTGTATAGTATAGAGAAAAAATAGTTCTAAAATGTTGTGCCTGGAGCCCAGCTGAACATAAAACCAGCTGACCCAACTCTAATGATCTCGAAAGTGCTCCGGGAGCAGCCCCCACACGCTCAGCCCATTTAACCTCGTGTTTAGTTAAATCATCTTGTTTTAAACTTATCAATTCTGCATATATCAACTTGATAGCCCCCTTATTCCTGCCTTGCATAATATCAATAATTACATTACTATCAAACTCACTATCCCCCCAGTTTTTTTACTAAAAAAGCTGCGCAATTGAAAATACTTGAAGAAATTACCTTTCTCCAACCCAAACTCCATCTGTATATCGTTGAATTGGCGAAACCCTTCTATCCCGATTAGGTCCCCAGCCTTCCGAACACCCTTAGCATCCCATCCTGCCATAGTCTCATCGGAGAAAATTCCAGGGAATGTGGGGTTTTTGTATAACACTGTATAGTGGTTGAGTCTCCCCAAACCAATCTTCTTTTTTAACGCACTCCAGATCTTAAAAACAGCCATCAACGTCTTAAATTTGGTTCTTTTGTAATAACTGGGCTCTGAGAATTTAAAAAACATCTCTCAGCGTTTCCGCCCAGTAGCAATTTATAGACATCCGGGAGCTCATTTTCCCCTTCAGTGTCCACAGGACATACCCCTACCAATATCCCCGTATATTGCAAGACAGCAGCCCAGTAGTAACTTCTAAAATCAGGGACCGAAAACCCCCCCTTTTCCCGTAATAAAGACATAAACCGGAGTGCCCGCCTAGTTTTGCCGTGTGCCCAAATAAATCGATTAACTAAACCTTCTAAAATAATAAACCAAGATTTTTGAAATTCCAGTGGGATTGCCCTAAATAGATATAACATTTTTGGCAAAAAAATCATCTTAATGATGTTACAGTGTCCCACGAGAGAGAGATGGAGATTATTCAATCTATCTAAATCCAACCTCGCCTTCCTAATTACTGGTTCCATATTTTTAGCCACTAGCGTTCCTAGGTCTGACGTAACCCGTATACCAAGGTATAGCGCCGAATCTGTGGCACGGGGATCTACAAAATTAACCAACCGATTCTTTATTACTTGGGTCTTAGATCTATTAAGTGCATACCCAGTAAATATACCAAACTCTAATGCTAGTGACTCAACCGCTTTCAATGCCGAGTGTGGCTCTGCAGTGACTATGGCCACATCATCGGCATAGGTGAGGACTTTAGTTTCGATCCCCTGACTAACAACTGGACAGATTCCTTTATTAACCATCAATAATCATATTAGGGGGTCCATATAAATAGCAAATAACAGAGGGGATGATGGACAGCCCTGCCGCGTCCCCCTCTGTATGTTAAAAGAGGAAGTATAATTGCCATTAACCTTTATTCGAGCAGAGGGGGCCCTATATAACACTTGAACAGATTTAATAAACCCCTCCCCCAGCCCAAACCATCTCATAGCCTCCCAGAGAAAAACCCAGGAGACCCTATCAAATGCCTTTTCAGCATCTAATAACAATACGGCCATAGGGTCTCCTGAGATCTCCATTGCGTCAAAAAGCGTAATCACCCGCCGTATGTGTTGCGTTGTTCCACGACCCATAATAAACCCGTGCTGACAGGGGTGAATAGTTTTTTTAAAATGCCATTTAATCGCGTGGCCAAAATTTTGGAAAATATTTTAACATCACTATTCAGTAATGTGATTGGCCGATATGAACCCGGCTCCCTGGCTGGTTTGTCTTTTTCAAAAACACAACAACATCTGCCCCTGCCCACGATTCAGGAGCCGGCCCCCCTTCTGTGCAAGTAACATGACCTCTATTAAATCCGATCCAATAACATCTTTAAAAATCTTATAAAACTCCAGCGGAATCTGATCAGGGCCGACGGCTTTTCCAGAAGGCAAATCTTGCAGGGCACCCATTATTTCATCTTGAGAGAATCCGCTCTCCAGTTCCTCCCTGTCTATGGGATCTACCTTCTGAATAGGTACTTTATCTAAGTATTCAGAAATATCCTCAGATGCCACCGGTAAACCACAAGAGTATAGCTGATGATAAAAAGCCTGAAAGTCTCCCGAATCCCCGCTGCATCAGTAACAATCCTCCTCCCGGCATCATAAATTTCAGAAATCTGACCAGCAGACACTTTTTGCCTAGTTCTTACGGCCAAGGTGTGTCCCACCCGCTCATTAAATTCATAACAGTGCTCTTTTTTAGACATGTAGATCTCAGCTGCTCTTTTAGCAAAGTGGTCCCCTGCCGCCGCCTTTTTTATAGCCAACTGTAATAATATTCCATCTAGCACTTCCCCCCTGTTTATAGGCGTTACTAAGGCTTCCTCAAGCTTACTTAGATCCTGCCTTACTTCCAATTCCCTTAATCGCTCCTTTTTTTGTCGACGCAAACTATAGCTTATTGTCTCCCCTCTCACCCCCGCCTTAAAAGCATCCCAGACAATTCCAACCCTAGTGCTCCCCCGGTTAAAATCCCAAAATTCCTTAATCCAGCCCTTCATATATGTAATATAATCAGGGTCATATAATAACCTCCGTTCGAAGGTCCATCCAACATTCTTTTTTTCCATCATCGAAAAGTTGACAGTCAAAACTAATGGGTTGTGATCTGAGATAATACGAGGGTACCTCTCAATCCCAAAATTAGTGATCCATTGCCTGGGCACAAAAAAATAATCCAGACGGGAAACAGCCTTATGTGGGGAAGAAAAAAAGGTACTACCTGCTTCAAAAGGTTTTAGGTACGCCCATGCATCTACTAAACCATTGTTATAAACTAAATTAAATAGGGCAACACCCACCTTCCTTTTTCTCCCTAGGTATTTACTACCTGGGTCGCCCCATCGTACCCCCAGGCCATTAATGTTAAAATCCCCACTAATAATTATAGGAGCAGGCCAGATTGCCAAGCCAGAATCTAAATTTTCTAACAGCTCTGGATCATCACATGTTGAGCCGTATACCGAACAAAGTGTGAATTTAAAATTATTCAACAGACATTCAATCAGCACCCACCGACCCCATTGATCAGCTGATTTTCTGAGTACCTTCACATCATTCCTCCTGGTGAGGTTTTGCCACCCCCCGGGTTCGCGAGCCCTGTGTAGTATATACCAATAATTTAAAGCCAAGTTGTTCCAATATACGCGCTCTGCAGCCCTCTATATGTGTCTCTTGAACACACAAGAAATCCGCACATACGGATTTCAGCCAAATTGCTGCCTTATTTCTTTTGGCCTGGTCATTAAGCCCACAAATATTTACTGTCACAATCCGCAAACTCATGTTTTAAGATTCCTGAATTCCCTACAGTTAACCCTACCTAAAATAAATTTCTCATATTTCATATTTTCATGCAAACTTGTCAATTGATTCATGTTAGATAACCAGCTAGAGCCAACTTGGATCCAACTATACTTTTCCTCCCCAAACCTTGCACCTTGAAGTATCTCCTGCTGTGCTGAACGCTTGCCTAACCACACCCCGAGCACCCCCCACAGCCACCCGCCACCCCCACCCCCCCACCTCCCATACAGGCAATTAGGTCAGGCATGACCTAGGTATGACCGCTGAGACTCCCTCTCCGACAGCACCCACCCCCTCCCCCGAAGAAACCCCAAGAAAACCATACTGTGCCTAACCCCAGATAAACAGATCCTTATGTTATTCCAAATATAGTCCCAAGCCCTTTCTACCCAAGTTAAAAAAGGAAGAGAAAAAGGAAGAAAAAAAGGGAAAAAAACCCCAAAGATATGCCACCACAATGACCATATCAATATCCATAGCCTCCTGTTGCAACAATAACAAATGGAACTTCAATGAACTGGCCTTATCCCGGTTTACCAGTTTACAGTAAGTATCAGTCCTTCCCTATGGCACCCCTTTCTGCTGCCTTATCCGCCAGCTTCCCCCCTTGTGCTTCAGTCACTTCCGTAAGGAAGTTTTGAGCCTTTATCTCCGAAAAAAACATCCTAACCCGCCCTCTGTGGATAACTTTAAGCCGTGCAGGGAAAAGCAAAAAGGCTTCACAACCCGCAACCTGGAAAGGGGTGATCATCTGGCGTAGCCTCCATCTCCGCTCGACCGTCGTGTGGCAAAAATCCGGGCGAGCGAAGAAGGAATGTCCCTCAAAGGTTCTTTTTGAATCGGGTCTGGCTCGATCTATAATTGCCTGCCTTAACAGGAAATTACCAACAAAAATCAGGATAGCCCTAGGTCGCTCCCTTGATTTTTTAGCTGCATTCTTTTAAACATTGGAAAGCGATGAGCTCGTTGAACTTCTAGCTCCCAGTTCCATTGAGCTAGATCTGGAAAAGCTCCTTTCAGAAGCTTCACTGTAAAAGCCAGGATGTCCTCACCCTCCACTTTTTCCTCCAAGCCAAGGAGGCGGACGTTATTACGACGCTGGCGGTTCTCGAAGTCTTCAAGTTTCCAGTCTATGTCTCGTGATTGTTTCTCCTGTGCAGCTTTAAAAACCTGCAATTTCTCAACCTCTTCCTCAACCGCAGCTGTTCGGTCTTCTACATGGGTTATTCGATCAGCCATATCAGAGCATAGTTTATTTGTTTTTCTAATCGCCCCCTGAAGCTTCATGGTGGCAAGTTGTGACCTCTTACTCTCTTGCCTATCCTCCCCCTGCATTTGTTTCAGCATCGAATAAAGTAACTCCATTGTTGGTATAGGAGGAATACTATCTAGATTATTAGCTCCGCCTGTACCCACTGCTTCGGGGGTATTACTCGAGCAGGCAGTCAATGTAGAAGCAGAGTAATCCCATTCCAGACGCCTACTGGCTGAGTCCGCAGATCTATCTTTTATCCTAGCTCGTCGTCTAGAAATCGCAGAATGGTTATGATGCCTCTTCTGTGTGGCTGGGGATTCTTCTCCTGAAGCACTATCTTGCGATGTTTCCTGCTCACTAATCTGAGATGTATCCGAATCATCATTTAATGAAAAAACTTATCTCCTTCAGGGGAGAGCACAGGAGCACTTGCCCAAGTCGAAATAGTTCCTTGATCCCCCTGCTCACAAGGGATACTACTCAGGTTACCGGCATAACTCTCAGCAGTTCCCATATCCAGATGAGCTTGTGTGGTTATTATCATATGGCCTGGTAGTAACTGAGGATCCATTGCTGTTACACCGTTGTTTGCATTCACCAACACTGTTTCTGGGCTGTCACCCAAGTCACCAGGATCGACAGTTCCATCCTCACCCTCAACCAAACTGCTGATGTGACTGGGTGCAATGCCAGACACCGACACATAGCTCCCCCATCCATCTCCAAAACATCAAGTTGGCCATTAGGTTCTTTTCCCTCCGATTGCCTTATACTACTCATATCCAGATCCACCACAGTATTTTCCCCGTTCTGAGGCAGAAATTCGGAGCGGAAACTACATGTCCCAGAATGCATCGGGTCGGCAGTAGGGAAACCCGTCTCCTGAATGCGGGTGTTTACATCCATCGTCTGAAGGGAAACTTCATTTCCAGGACACAGTGTTAGAGCCGAAAGGTCAGCAGATATGCCCGTGGTATTCGCTGAAGATCCCACTGAGGTAGTGCTTACCCCCCCGAATGCTTCTACTACCGAAGGTTGACGCATTGAGCTTTCCCCAGGAGTAGCCAAGCGCAGTCTCGTCCCACCAGCCACACCGGTTTCGAGCACTCTGGACGCCTCACCTTTCTTTTTCAAACCTCCACGCCGTATCTGGCCGAGATTGCCCCCAGAGTCGGACGCCCCTGGTTGCTCTCTCCTCTCTCCCCTTTCCTTGGCGGCGTCTTTCAATTTCACTTTGGTATCCTTAATGCCTCTGGCTTCACTCGCGGCATCTTTACCAATGTCCTTCACGAAATTCTGCCCTTTAAGCACTTTAGTTGTCTTCGGAGCCATATTTCGACACCACCACTGCTTGAAAGGAACAGTGAGCTTGCATAGAATCAGCGAAAACCAAGAAAGCCGCACACCGCTGAAAAAGCCACCCAAAAGACAATGAGGGCTATCCTGATGTTTCAAACAGTATCCAAGTGCAGGTTGGGAGACCGAATCACCCGAGTTTCCCTCGGAGCCAGCAAACGATATCAGCGAGGTCTGGGCAGGGCTAGCAAAAACCCGGTCAGGCATATCGTTTCCATTCAGCCATTCCCACGGGGTCTCGGAGAGGGAGATGAAGGTCAGTGCTGCCTTCCGTGAAATCAGTCAGCGGCCATCTTGCCTCCCATAGCCAAACTCGCCTTAAGGGCCTTTGGGGATGAAATAATTTTCATCAGGCCTCCTGGCCTCTAAAGAGGCACATTGTGAAGGGAGTGGTTTTAATGCCTTCCTGCGCTAGCCTTCTCCTCTGCCAGGCTCCTGGATCTCCTCTCCTGCTGGTGGGGTATCTTGCACAGCCCATATGCACCCAGCAGGGCACATATGGGGCACATTGGAGTCTAGCCTTTTTTCCCGAATGGCCTACAGGGGGCATAACAAGCCCAAATTTAATTATTCTGACCCAATGTATAGAAACTAAGTAAATTGTGAAAAATACTGGGGGGTGAGGCAGATATATTCATATAACTCCAGTACCAAAAACATTGAAGAAAGAGAAAACATCAATGGGGATGCAGATTTACTATTCTAACTCCAGCCCTACAAACATTATGGAAAGTGCAAGAACCATTTTGGGAGGCTTTACTATTCAAACACCAATCAGAAAAACACTCAAGCTCAGTGCTAGAAATATTGAGGAAAAAGAAAATGTCATGGTACCGCTGGCAGTTTCACTATTCTAACTCAAGTCCTAGAAATATTATTTGAAGAGAAAAAAATTATGGGGAGAAGATTTCCTAAGTTAAGACTCTGAGGGGCATATTCTCAAGGAGCTATCGCCGAGTTAACGGCACTTTATCGCAGCCAAATCCGCGATAAATTTATCACCCCATTCCCAAGCTGGTGCTAACAGCCCATAACACCAGTTTACCTGCGATAGCAGTCGCAAAAAACATCACCACGGAGGAGCCCAGCAACTAACGCTAATGATATGCAGAGTAGGCATTCCCGTGCCAAAAGCCGCGACAACACCACTCCACAACATTCTCAACGACCAGCCAGATCGGCGATAAGATCACAAAACATGCACTAAGGCGCGTTAGCAGCTGGAAACTAACACCTGCTCCTACCTGGTGTAAAGTCGGACGACAACCGGCACCAGACAAGGGAGCACAGCCCATAGCCACACATGAAGAAAAACAGATGCCCTGGAGCAACCCATCATGCAGGCCTGAGCCCCAATAGGCCAACAACACCCACCGCCACCACCCCCAGGACCCCACCCCCCAAACCCCCCGGGGCCCTACCCCGGGCACCCCCCACACCCCTCCCTATGGACAAAGATATTGCACATCAACTCCACAAAATCATGAACCAAACAAATCGCCTGAAGTCGCACAATGACAACACCCAACATACATGTGTGGCCAGAAAAGGGGAAATCATACACCCATATCAAAATATCCAAACAATATGTTTATTACAGAACAAACCAAAAAAGAACAATTCTGAAGAGGCATGGTGGGTCGTCTCAGGACAGTCTGTAAGTCACAGCCTGCAAAACAGAAATCTGGATCAGAAGGTGTGCCATGCGCCCATCAAAGTACAGAGAGAGAGAGTGAAAGAGAGGAAGAGAGAGGGAGAGAGAAAGAGAGAGGGGGAGAGGGAGAGAGAAAGAGAGAGGGAGAGAGGGAGAGAGGGAGAGAGAAAGAGAGAGGGAGAGAGGGAGAGAGAAAGAGAGAAAGAGAGAGGGAGAGAGGGAAAGAGGGAGAGAGAAAGAGAGAGGGAGAGAGGGAGAGAGTGCCGACACTGCGGACCTAGGCCTCACTGCTCACCTGCTGCCACTGGTGTGTCTCCAACCACGTGCCGGTATTCACAGCAGTCCCCCAGGTCCGTCATCTGAAACAGTTTCCAGAGACATGAATGGCAGAGTCCATACAGTTGCACACGCCATCATCGCTTGCCCGCCCCTGCGCACACAGGCTGCTGCACCCCAGCCCCTCCCGCCGCCCGGCGGTGATTGCCCGCCCCTGCGCACCCAGGCCTCACTGCTCACCTTCCACCACCGGCATGTCCCCAAGAGGGCCCACCACATTCCGGATGGATCTCCAAGCCCGGTGCCCGCGACCATGGCACCCTCCACATCATGCAGCCCCGCACCGCGTCACACACCTGACTCTGGGTCTTGATTTCGCAATGGCAGAGACCACATCAGTGCACATGGCATCATCGCAGGCTGCACACCCGCTCAGTGCTTGAGGTGCCCCTATCTCACTGCACCGCAAGACACCGTCCCGTGGCGGGGTGGCTGTGCCTGCCGCAGTGTATCCGGTGCCACCAAGTCTGTGCACTGCTAGCCATGGACCCTTAATGATTGAGTCCCGTTGTGCGGA
This sequence comes from Calotriton arnoldi, assembly GCA_963921515.1. NCBI lineage: Eukaryota > Metazoa > Chordata > Amphibia > Caudata > Salamandridae > Calotriton > Calotriton arnoldi. The sequence continues at coordinate 453,935 of CAWUFW010013043.1, forward strand.
CGCCATCATGTCACCCCTGGCACTGGGCAATGTGAGGTGGCAGGGCCCTAGGCCCTCATGCACGCATGCGAACTACACGGAGCCACCCAGTCAGAGAGAGTGGAAATGGCGTCCAGCACGTGCGCCAGGCCCTTTTTATTGCCAGGGTCACATGTCCTGTGACGCCAGTGCTGGATGGGTGTGGTGTGAGTGTACACCAGCCATGAGGGAGTGGCTGTGGCATGCTGACAACTAGACCTGTGAGCTGCAGATCCCCACAGTGAAGACCTGGGACATGTAGCGTTTTCGTCCCCCACTGTGTGCGTAATCGGAGTGGGCTGTCCTGGCGTATGCCAGTCCAGCGTAAGGGTGTGAACAATGACCCCGGGGCTCTGGGCGTGATTCCGTCCTGGGCTGGACAAAGGATTGACCACTGGATGTGTCTCCGTTGTAGTGTCGGCACCACACGGACCGGAATCGGCAATCTGTCACCCTGTGACAATAGTCCCACAACATGGGCAACATGGACGTAAGGGGGAATCACTGACCCTACATTCATCCATACTTCCACACTTGAAAGATCATAGACATGACACATCTGTGTGGATATGAATGTTTATTACACATTCAAGGGAGTGTTGCAGCTGGAGCAGTAAAGGGCCATGCCAACCCCACTTCACATTGTCGGCCCGTGGAGGGCCAGTCAGAGTCCTACAGGGAATGACAGGTACATCAGGAGAGGAGGAGTTCAGTCCGCAGTCTGATAGCTGTGTCATTGGTGACCAAACAGAATATGGCAGTCCATGTCGAGGTCAAGGTGAGTACATCGATGGACAGTGGAAGGTGATGATGCAGAGGGCAGAACCAAGCAGAAACAGGCCCCATGGCGGAGATGAATGCTACTGCGTCCTCCTGACCACGAGGGCTGGTTCATCCGCATCTTCGTCCTCTGCTGTTGCATGTGCCTCACATGTGGGTGGTGGTGTACTGTCTCCAGCACTGTGTGGCACAGACACATCAGGGGCCGGAGATGTGGATGGGGTGGTAGCAGCAGCATGCATCAGCGCCAGGCCTTGTGGCAGCAATGCCATGAGGAGGCTCTTTAGGGCATTGAGAGACCCAGCTACCTCTCGCTGGTGTGCAGCCGTGGCAGCCGCTCTTTCCGCCTGGGTCTTCTCCATGTTCTCCATGATCCTCTGCATGTGTCCCAACTCCCGGACGAGATCGCTGGACGTACTCTGGCTAGACAGTTGTTCTTGTCGCAGAGTCAGGACTCTGGCGATGTCAGCCATGGTCCGTTGGAGAGCATGGATTCGACTGTGGGTGTCTGTTAGGGACTGTGAGTGGTCCCTGATGGGACTAAGACACCCACGTATGGCGTCTAGTTTGGCTGCCATGCGGTCGAACCCCACCTGCACCTGTTCAGCCAGCTTCCCCTGGCACCCCAACACACGGTGTTGGAAGGCCATGTGTTCATCGTGGGGGTCCTGAGAGGCAGCCGTGGTGGTGGGTGCTACCTGCTGTGTGTACTGTGCAGGGGGGGGCTCCTCGTGGCAGCTGGGCTGCCCTGATCCTGGAAGTGGGCTGCGGAGGCTCTCCACGAGCTGTTCGAGGGCGTCTGAGTCGAAGGTGTGGTGGTCCTCTTCCTCATCAGAGAAGAGAGGTTCGGACTGCTCTGCAGGAGGTGTTGGATTTCCCCCTGCAATGTGAAGGGGAGATGCAGTTTAACATTGTGTACACATGTATGTTGACGCATTGTACATGTCTGAATTCAGACTGCATGACAGTGTACATTGTGACTGTTTGGGGGGAGCTGCCTATTTGATGGGGGACAGTGGACATTCCGACTACATCACGGATGTGAGTTTGTACTTGTACATTGTCAACTCACATTTCCCTGCAGTGCCATATGTGATTGGCCAGTTACTACACACATGGGGCACCTGTTGTGTCCTCTGTTCTGTTGTGGACGTGTTGCAGTTTGTACCACCTCGTTGTCAATGTTGCTGTGCTCTGCATGTTATGTGTGTGTGCCGCATTATGGGGGAGTCGTCCCTGCAGCTCTGATTTAGCTGCCCTTCTCCCTTCCATGCGGTGTGCCTCTGGGTTCTGTGCTTATGCAGTGCTGAGATGTTGCATGCCTGTGTGCATTGGTCTCTTGGTGGGAGTTGTGGGTCTGGGGCATGTTTTGTCCGCAGATGTGCTATGCTTAATTGCGCATGTGTGCCATTGTGCCCTTCTCCCCCGTGCCCCCAGTCCCTGGTGGTTACTCACCTTGTTGCTGTTGTGTCCGGTCATGTTGAGCAGTGTCCGGTCCCCCGACTCCTGCCACCGTCTCCCCACTGATGACTGTGGAGACCATTTCCTCCATCTCGTCCAGCTCCTCCTGTGGCGCTGGACTCCCACCTCCAGTCTGCATTGCTGCCTTCCGGTTGTTTGCGAGTTTCAGCTTGGTTTTGCGCTTCACATCATTCTAGCGCCTCTTGACCTCGTCCATTGTCCTCTTCAGCACTCCAACTGCATTCCCCTTGTCCACGATGGTCTGCCATATTTCATTTTTAGTTGCCAGTGACACAGTGGAGGTGATGAACAGTGATTGATGGTGTTCTATCACCTCCGTTATCAGGATCCTGTTTTCCTGCGGACTGAACTTCGTCTTCCTCTTCTTCTTGTCCTTGCCCTTCCCTGACCCCGAGGTCCCAGGCTGGTCCTCCGTGGGGCTTGTGCGGTTCTGGTTGTCCTCTGTACTTGCTCCGGCTGCCTCCATTGTGCTTCGCTGTTGTTTGGCTTTTGTTTGTATGTTTTTTTATACTTTTATGGTGCATTTTTCCGCATGGCGCGTGGGAATTGCAGGCCTGTGGCTGGTTTTCATAGATTTTTGTGTCGCGATTGGCGTCATCGCTACTATTTTCGCGTTGGAGTTTCACGTTTTTGCGGCGTCGCGTTGTTTTTAACGCGTTCATTTGACGCGTTGTCCTGTGACTATCGCATGGTACCGCCGTGTTGTGAATACCACGTTGACACGGAGTTGTTTTCCCGCGATGTACTGCGATGTGTGGGGTTGCGTTAAGCTACACTTGCGGTAGTTATCACACGTTCTTGAGAATATGCCCCTGAATTTTCATGGAAAGGGCACAAATCACATTGGGTTGGCAGATTCAATATTCTAACTCCATTCTTATAGACATTGGTGAAAGAGCAAAACCTCTGTTGGAGTCAGACTTACCATTTGAGCTCCATCCCAAGAAGCATTGCGGGAAGAGCAAAAGTGATGGAGGAAGCAGATTGCTTAATGTTGCTACAGGTCTAGAAACACAAGGCATGGATAAAAATCACGGGGATGCAGATTTACTATTGAAACTCCAGTTCAAACAAAGGTCAGCCAAAAAGTAAAAATCATGAGTTGTGACATATTTACTATTATAATATTAGACCTAGAAACATTGGGGAAGGACAAAAACTCAAAGTGGCTGGTTTAATATTCTAAATCAAGTTGCAAAAATATTGGAGAAAAGTGCATAAATCCCTGGGATGGAAGGTCTAATGTAATATTCTAAATCCATTCCAAGAAACATTCGAAGATTAGCAAAAATAATGTCTTGTGACTCATTCACTGTTGTAACTCAAAAACCATACCCTTACCCACATCATCCTCTACTACTTTTGTAGCCCAAAAAACCTAAAGGGTGGAGAGGTGTGGTGCAGCGGCTAGGGCAGCTGACTTCGGAGCACAGGGTTCACAGTTCGATCCCCGGCTCCGGCGGCAGCTCAGCTCAGCACCATGTGACTCTGGGCAATAGCTCACTTAATTTCCACTCCGTCCCCCAGCGCCTTGAGACCCGTAAGGGTGAGTAGCTGCGCTATATAAAAACGAACTTACATTTTCTTAAAGTGAAAAGCCTCAATTATTTAAAAAAAATTCAATACCCACACAAACTTATATTATGTGGAAAATGCACCCCCCCCCAAAAAAAAATCTTAATTTGTTATAAACTGAAGAAGATAGAGTTTTACACCAAGTATTAGACTTACCCTAATCAGATGCTACATATACAGTGCATCGAGAGCTTGGGGGACACTATTTTGAGGATAAAATTAAATGTGCTCCTCTCTAGTTCTGGGTTTCAGTTTGGATAAATTAATTTGCCAGTTTGACCACATTCCTTTTCTTCACATGCCTCATTTGGATTCCCTTTGTGTGATCTTCTGGCTGTGCTATGTTAAGTTTGGGTTGGAGCAGATTGGTTTGGGGTAAATGTATAGATCTCATGAAAAGATACTGGCATCCTTCAAGGGGAAAGTTTCAGTCGATTTAATCAAGTAACTACTTTAAATCAGGAAACTCTTGAATTGACGGAACATTCTTTGAAGGTCCATCCCGCTATTAAAACATGTCCTAATTCGGAGTTGTACTTTCTTGAGTGTCCAGCCCCCAAGAATAAACCTTTGACCTTGTAGTTGTTTTGGCATCCTTCCAGAAATGTTGTGTTTCCGCAAGGGCACAATGATGGGAAAAAACTGCTTGCTGTTTACAGTGTAATGTATTAGTAATAGTTACATTTTATATTATTTGTCTATCTTAGTTTTTATCTTTTTAATCAATCATTGGAATGTTTTCGGCTGATATTGTTATTCTTTGTGTAAAGTGTAAACTGAAAAATATTAAATTCAGAAATATATCACTATGCATCAAAATTGTGAAAAAATTAACATATTACCCCTCCATCCTGGGCTTCATGTTTGTGCTGCTCTGGAGAGAAACATGCATATTGTTTTAGCAGAGCATATGACACTGAGACCTGTTTAGTGGGCTTGAGTTGACACCAGAGTTCCAATCAGTGGACACAAATGAAGGTGGCTAGATGTTCTCAAAAGTGGGATGAACTGTGCATGGTATCCTGACCACCTTCCATGACGCCAGGTGCCCCTTTGCATCAAAAAGTTCAAATGGTCTGCATAGGTTTATAGTGCACAAGAATTGCATGTGCTTGAGGCAGCATTTTTGGCTGGACTGGTCAATCACATCTATCTGCTGCAGTTTTGAATAGGCTTGATGAAAGTCATAGTTTGGAGGATTCAGTAATATTAAAGTAGAAGTAGGAAGGTGTCCCTCATAAAGGCAACACAAACCATTAATGACACCTTCATCATCAGATGCAATCCTGGTTTATTAAGATAAAGTAAATCCTTAACGAAACAGGGTACATGATGCACGTTTATATTAAACAACTTTTTTACATTGTAAGTCCTCTAATTAATAAGATGAGATCTATTTAGCATTTATGAATCTCTAGCCTGCAATTGATTTAGTCAACATGTCCAATCTATGGGAAATTCTTAATGGGATAGCAGTAGAATTAGGACAAGTGAACATTCTCAAAGATTACATCTTTCTCTCTGGTCTTCAGTTTGATATGGGAGCAAAGCTGAGTGCACTAGATCTTTTAGGTCAATCCTGAAGGGTAAAACAGGAGTTGGTGTTGGCTCCTTTTTATTGTGTATCAAGCACCTAGAAAAAGGAACTCGCTGAATTCATAGAACCTCTTAGTCTACAAGTAAATAAGGCGAAATACAAAATTAAGTCAGTGGAACCAGGAACTCAAAATATGCCACTGTACCTTGTTAGTTAGTTACCTTTCATGCTAATTTAAATTCGGGAGCCTTGACATTAAACAGATTTTTAATTTGGAAAAATTCCATGTTGGGATTTTGAGTTTTGCCATAAGGAGCTAAAATGCTTATCCTATCCTGAGAATTTATAAAGAAAAATGATTTGGAGTCAGCTGGTGTATGAGACTATAATGACGTTAATTTGTTATGAACTGTAGAAAATAATTTGCCAGTTTGACCACGTTCCTTTTCTTCACATACCTCATTTGGATTCCCTTTGTGTGATCTTCTGGCTGTGCTATGTTAAGGTTGGGTTGGAGCAGATTGGTTTGGGGTAAATGTATAGATATCATGAAAAGATACTGGCATCCTTCAAGGGGATAGTTTCAGTCGATTTAATCAGGCAACTACATTAAAACAGGATATAATTGTTTTGGCATCCTTCCAGAAATGTTGAGTTTCCCCAAGGGCACAATGGTGGGAAAAAAACTGCTTACTGTTTACAGTGTAATGTATTAGTAATAACTACATTTTATATTATTTGTCTATCTTAGTTTTTATCTTTTTAATCAATCATTGGGATGCTTTCGGCTGATATTGTTATTCTTCTTCTAAAGTGTAAACCGAAAAATATTCAATTTAGGTTATTAGCTGAAAATTACTCTGCACTGCCTAACACCCACTTTGTCAGTAAACCCGCCAACTAGTATTTTGAATCAACTATGTATATTTGTGGGAAGCAATCTACTGAACTATTCTCAAATTACAATCATCAGATTACAAATTGTATTCATTTGTTATATTTATTTGAAAATATGAAAACAGTATTTAATATAACATTCAATCTCATAGTAGTGTGATAAATATTCTCCTGTACATATTGATTCTTAAAATTTGCCACAATAAATACAACGGCTCAAAGCCATGCAAATATTAATTTCCGTGGCTTTGTAAATGTCACTTCAGCACTTGCATTGTCTTGCATCAACTTTGGTGATGCAAGGACAATGCAAGTGTATAGCAAATCTGGCGCTGGTTTGTAGATCAGTCACATTATGTCTGTTTCTTGAAGTATTTGGTGTAACCAGTAGCTCATTCCTGTAAAGGTTTATCAAGAACACAATGATGGACGGAATGCAAGCCAGGTATAGCTGGTTTCCAGTGGCACAGTAAGCACAATGAACTTCTGTGATGTTCAATCTCGTAGAAGTGTGATAAATAATCTCCTGTACTTATTGATTGTTAACATTTGCCATAATAAAGACAGTGGCACTAAAGTGACACAAAGCCATGAAAATATTGATTTCCGTGGCTTTGTAAGTGTCACTTCTGCACTTGGATTGCCTTGCACCAACTTGGGTGATGCAAGGACAATGCAAGTGTATAATAAATCTGGGCCCTGATTTGTGGATCAGTCACTTTCTGTCTGTTTCATGAAGTATTTGGTGCAGGCAGTAGCTCATTCCTGTTAATTATATTCTCTGGAGTAATGACAGCTTCAAAAGTAGTTACAGGGTGACCTTCAGCCTGAATCTTTGCACCATAACCTCCTGTTTTTGTTTTTGAGAGTTCCTCTGAGCTGTACATTCCTAGGCATACTCGTCACACTTAGGGCATCATTAAGATGGCGGCGGACAAAGTCCTCCCGCCACCGCAACGGCAAACGGGACCGCCCGCAAGAGGTGCGGCGGTCCCGCAATGTGTATTAGGATGCCACCGCCACAGTGGCGGTGGCATCCCGTATCATTTACATTGCGGCGGGCGGTGCTGTGAGCAGCACCCGCTGCAATGTAAATAAAGAATGTTGCGCATTGGCATGCACAACATGACAGGCACCGCACGGTGCCTGCCACCCTGTGCATGCCAATGTCGGGGGGTACCATGGGTACCCCCAAGTGCAGCCACCCACCCCCCCAACCACCTGGGGGCCCACAACGGGCCCCCAAAGGCATTCTCCGCATGCCTTTCCATGGCAGAGTCTCCGCCATGGAAAGGCATGAGACCGCCATCATCGTAATATGGATGGCGGTGCCTGCAAGGCACCGCCACCATATTGCAGGCCTTTTCCGCCCGGTAGGCAATCGGGCGGATTGCCTACCGGCGGAAAACTGGCGGATGGTCTTTCCATCCGCCTGGGTCCCCACCGCCATCGTAATATGGCGGGGGGGAAATGTTAGGCGGGCGGACGGATCACCACCGCCATACGGGCAGTGGCGATCCGCCCGCTATCATAATGACCCCCTTAGTACATCAAAAACAAAGGTTGTAGGCACACTTTAAATGCATATATCTCTTCTTTGTTAAACGTTCTGCTTAAGTTTTTTTGGGGGATTTGTAGTTGAATGCCCTGAGGCGTCTTGGCGCTGATACTCACAAAAAATGATACTGGGTATTGGGCATTCGGCTACTAGTTGTCAAACAACCAGGTCTGTAGTGATTTTCTAAAATATTTTACATTGCCACTGTTTTTCAGATTTAAGGGGAGCCTGTTCCAGAGTTTAGCTGTTCCTGTGATAAACCTTCCCCACCACCAGTGTACTCTCTTAGTTCTGGGCATCACCAGAAACTTATCAGCAGAAGATCGTAGATTTCTTGCTGGAGTGTACAAGGCAAATTGATTTTTAAAATAAACTGGGCCAACCTTGTGCAAATCCTTGAAAGCTAAACATAATGATTTAAATGTAATCCTTTTGACAACTGGGAGCCAATGCAGTTTGGTCAGGTCCTGGGACACAGATTGATAGCTGAGAATTTCCAGAAGCAATCATGCAGCTGTGCTTTACAATACTTGGGGCCAGAATCCGATGCGGTTAGGAAGGCCTCCTAACGGCATTTGCTCCGTCCGAATCAGATTGGGAATGTGTCTTTCCGACCAGATCGGAAAGGTTTCTGACCGACAGAGTACGATGTGAGTTAGGCATTAGGAATATCCCAATCCAAACCCGACGACATTTTGAATGAACGAGCCGTAAGGAGCAGAATCGTACGTCTCTATGGGTCACGTTTCCGAATGACCGATTACAATGCTGGATTCAGACAGCCTTTCCGAATTGTGCCGTCTGACTCAAATTGGCAGTCGGAATCAGACTTTGGGGGCACATAGCGGGCCCCCCTTACCAGCCATGCACAGTGTGGCAGGCATCAGGGGGTGCCTGCCACAGGGTGCCCGATATTCCCCAACCACCCCTTTCTTCAATGGGTGCCTATGCATTCGGTCGTAACATAGGCTCCCTTTGAAGCCAATGGGAGTTCAACCAAATCGTATCTGGAAGCATACGGATGCATCGTACTCGGTTGGTCGGACTCTCCCGTTCCGAGTTGGTCGGAATCCATTCCCAAACCAATTCAGTCGGAATGACTTCCTAACTGCATCAGAATCAGGCCCTTAAAGTTTCTGCAAGAGCCCTCTCTGCATGTTTAGAAATAGTGTATTTCTGTAGTCCAGGTTGGACAAATCCAATGCCATAATGACTGTCTTTTGAAAGTCTAATGGAATGAAGAGGCGTATCTTCCTTTAGAATAAAGAAGACTGCTGAAATCATGATCTTTGAAGGTCAATCTATCATCAAAGGTAATCCCTAGATTCCTCACCTTTCTTACAGGTGATGGAAGGGAGTACAGCTAGGCCAGCCACCAGCTAAATGACCAGAAGGAGGTGTCATTGCCCAGTAGGAGAACTTCTGTTTTCTCAGAGTTCAACTTTAGGTAATTAGTCTTCATCCATTTGTTAATCTGAGACATACAGGAGTTAAAGCGTTCTGCTGTTTCTTTAAGATTGCTGGAGACCGATACAATTATCTGGGGATCATCCGCATTCAAGATGACTGAGAAGCCAAAGGACCTGACAAGCTTGGCCAGTGGTGCGCGAAATACAAATTAAAAAGAGTAGGACTCAACAATGAGCCCTGTGACACGCCACACAGCAGCATGATTTATTCTGAGGAGAATGGAGCATTCTCCTTGAGAATTCCAATAGAAGCCCATGTTCTGGTGTCAACATGGGCTTCTATTGGAATTCTCCAGGGCATATTATCAAGCCCATTATCGCCGCTTTAGCTGCAGTTTTCTGCCGCTAAAGCGGCGATAATTTTAACGCCGTTCTTGATAATATGCCCCATAGTTTCTACTTGATGCTAGTGCCACTGCAAAATAATCAGCAAATATTTAAATTATGTAATTTCTAACTCCTATAACAATACTTGAACTTTAAATACCTTATGCATAATTAATGATATGTAGCATGTGAATCATAATTCTGACATAAAAATCCTTCCTGTTTTCTAACAGCATAAACTTAAATGTAAACGACAATCCATCAATCTTTAGAACATGTCAAGTTTAATATTCAAGAAATTTCAAGTTAAATATTCAAGAATATTTAAAGTTTCTTTTACTAATATTACTCAACATTGAATAATTTCAGTGTTTTAAAATGTCCATCAAACAAATCCAAAAGATCCATGTAGGTAGGTTCCAGCAGCAGCAACATATTGGCATATGGACATGGGGATATCGCTACCAGAATGTCTCTTTTAGTGACGTTCCGATGGCGATATCCCTTTCTCCTTACTTTACAAAGCAGCATTAATCCACTTATATGGCTTAACCCGCCTTGTAAATAAGGCCCCTTTTCACGCTTCACCTCGCGTAAAAGGGGCGTGCAATGGGTGTTGCAGTGGACGTTAAGCCGCAACACCGATTTCTTTTTTACGCTGCCCAATATTTACAAGGATGGGGCAGCGCCATAAACTAAGGCCAGGTAAAGCCTGGTCTTAGGATGGTGATACGAGGAGAAATTATTAATTTCTCCTCATATTTTGCTCTCTCTATGTGTGCTACATTCTGCAGCTCACATAGAAACAGCAAATCGCCTTTCAAGATTGTTTATGTGTAGGAAGGTGTCCCTTCCTGGCCATAAACAAATGCTCCTGCAGTGCAGGCCCCCTTGCAACATGGTGCAAGGTTGCCTGCACTGGCACTAGGCAGCTTTATTAGCGCCAGCACGAGGGGAAACACAGGGGTGCGTCGTATTTTTGTAAATACAGCACATCCCTGCGTTTTGAAAATGTCAGAGCGGGGTGTTGCCAATTTTGGAGTAACACAGCGCTCCAACATTGTGTTGTAAATGTCCCCCATAGTATCATGCTTGTCCAGCAAGTGCATTGGAGCTTGCAGTCAGAAATCTAAGATGGCCCCCATATCTTCCAACTACGTGGAAGTATATGGCCAGTTTGGAAATGTAGGGTCATATTTACAATAGAAGTGACGGAGCGCAGAATACTGGGCAGAGGGGTGGACACTGGAAGATGTGTGGCGCCTGCGCAACCCTACCAGTCGAGAGTATTCCTTCTATTCCCCTCCACATCAACTTCACACTAGACTGGATAGAATCTTTTGCTCCTCCGTTATCACCCCCGAAGTCCACCACACCACATATTTAGGGAAGACTCTATCTGATCACAATCCACTAGAAATCACCCTGGAATGGGGGAAGATTCCCACTCCGGTCCCCACCTGGAGACTGTGGCCACAACTGTTGGAAGACGCGGTTTTTAGAGATCGATTGGACACAGGTATCTCCAATTACTTTAGCGAAAACTCTAAATCCGCGTCTTCACGCTCCATTGAGTGGGATGCATTCAAAACGGTAATGCGCGGTATGTCAATAGGTGTCATGGTAGGGGTTCGACAAGAAATTAACAAAAAACTCACAACACTTGAAGCCACCCTCCAGGAACTGGAGCGGACGCGAGTGCTGACCGCGCCTGTCAAACCCAATTACAAGAAGGCAGGATCAGACATACCGAACTACTTGAAGATCTACGTCTAGTAGATTACAGGGCATATAACCAACGCTCCCATGCTGAGGCGGACAGAGCAGGCACCTTACTTGCCCGCCTTATAAGCGATACGCCCCCCCCCCCGGTAACAATACCGGAAGTGTCACTGCCAGACGGCTCGATGGCGTACTCACAGGCGGCAATAAACAAAGCTTTCAAGGACTACTATGAGAAGCTATATAGTGCACCAGTATCAGTGCCCCCAGAACAGATAAACAGGTTCTTGGACGGCATACATTACCCTACACTGACGAGGGCAGCTCAGGCGGAACTGAAAGGTCCCATTACTAGGACTGAAATTAAAGAAGCCATAAGGGAACTCCCAAGCAATAAGACCCCGGGTTTAGATGGCCTACCAGTAGAATTTTATTCCATCTACGCAGATAGACTAACCCCCCACCTCGAATGCCTATATAAGACAGCACAAGAAACAAACATGCTCCCACTGACAACTATGCAGGCGCTCGTCATATCCCTCCCAATGCCAAATAGGGACCCACGTGATATGGCTGGATATCGTCCCCTGTCCCTTCTACCCACAGAGTACAAGATACTTAGCAACATTTGGGCTTGTCGACTCCTACCCTACCTTCCTAAATTGATCCATGTGGACCAATGCAGCTTCGTTCCGGGCCGCAATACGTCCCTTAATATACGACGTTTACACTGTGTTATGGAGGCGGGAGTCAAACTCTCTTGCAGAACAGGGTGCATCTCCCTGGACCTCCAACAGGCGTTCAACACAATACACTGGGAATATATGTTGGAAGCCCTGAGCAGATTTGGTATACCACCTAAATATATACAATGGGTCAAACTCTTGTACACTGCCCCTACAGCCCGAGTTTGTACTGGATCTCATATCTCTGATTCGTACCCGGTGGCGAGAGGAACTAGGCAGGGCTGACCCCTTTCCCCAATCCTGTTTGTCCTGGCCCTAGAGCCCCTCCTCAAAAAACTACGAGCGGAAGCAGATGTGAAAGGGATCCCCTTAGGAGGGACTCAACATGTAGTATCAGCCTATGCTGATGATCTAATACTATACGTCCACGATCTAACGGGTGACCTTTAGCCCATCCCCTCTATATTTAGACAATTTGAGATCATCTCCGGGTTAGCAATTAACACTACTAAGTCGCATGCTTTTTACATGAAATACAGGGAAAACCCAGAATCTATTCCTTTTGGCACTATAAACCTGAACGCTGTGTCCCACACTTTTAAATACTTAGGGATCCAAATTTATAGAACAGCTCAGGACCTACTAGAGGGCAAAATCCTGAAAACTATTCGCTCGCTGAAAACCCAGATCACATTCTGGACGTCACTTCCTCTCTCGGTAATGGGGAGAGTAGCTATATCCAAGATGGTCCTACTCCCTAGACTACTATATTATTTTACTAACTTGCTGCTCCTGATACCACACAGCACCTTTCACACATTGGACACCCTCCTTACGGACCTGATATGGGGGAAGGGACGTAGGAGAGTCAGTTTTGCGAAACTCAGGTTGAAACCTGAAGAGGGAGGACTGGGAGCACCTGATTTTAGAGCATACTGCGTGGCCAGTGAGCTGCAGTGGTTAGCATATTGGCTGGCCGGGCGCAACCTGCACGAAATTGATTACACGCCAAAGAAACTGGCACGAGGCACGCTGCACACACTACTCCTTCCTGGTGCCCATCTGCCTCCCACAGCCCCACCTTTACTCAGAGTAGCCCTGATATACTGGAAACGCTCTCTGCGATACACTAAGAAAATTACCCCATACTCCGCAAATATCCCACTACTGGGTATACCAACTAACATGGGACTGATCACTAACCGCAGTATCTTTCATTGGACGCAGGAAGGGGTGGCAACGGTAGGTAGCTTATTCACAGGGGGTGTGTTGACAGATCATAATAACTTTGCCCAAACCCAAGGAGTCCCCCAAACACTATTCTTACTTGATGCAGCTATCACACACTATGTCAAGAAACACTTGTCGCCTAATGGGGAGGAACCCCCAACACATGGACTAGTACATGCACTACACTTGATGGGGAGGGGAAGACACTTAGTTCGCTGGCTCTACAGGGGCATCCGGGCGCACGCGGGTATTTCACTTGGACCCCTACGCTCGAAATGGGAAAGAGACTTCTGACTGACTGACTGACTGTCTTATAAAGTGCACGAATGCCGAGGCGTCTTGGCGCTGGGTGAGAGAATGCTGGGTCCCACGCTGATTAGTCTGTGAGTTTGGGAAAAAGCCAAGTCTTTATTTGTTTCCTGAAGAGAATCCTGTTTGGCTGTAGTCTAATCTGTGCGGGGAGAGAGTTCCATAATTTGGCCGCGCAGTACGAGAAGCTCTTTCCCCCCCATCTGGCTCTCTTTATCTTGGGGATCAGGATCAGTCCTGTGTTAGCTGACCTGAGGCAGCGTTGAGGCGAGTACCGAGAGAAAAGCTGCTGCATATCCGCAGCTCCCCCTCCAAACAAGGCCTTGTGAACCAAACAGAGGGCCTTGAAATCCACACGCTGCCGAACTGGGAGCCAGTGAAGCAGTTTAATACTGGCAGAGGTAGGGTGATGTTTAGGAAGATCCAGTAGCACCCGGGCCGCCGCATTCTGAACGGACTGCAGTTTAGCAATCTGGATTTTGTCTGCTCCCAGATAAAGGGCATTGCCATAGTCGATTCTAGATAGAACCAATGCCCCAACGACCGTTTTCCTAAGAGTTAAAGGAATGAACGGGAGGATTTTACGTAGGTTTTTCAGTGTGAAGAAACAGGCAGAGGACACCTGGTTGATTTGTTGAGCAAATTTTAGATTGCTGTCGAACATGAAGCCGAGGTTCCTGGCCTTGGTTACGGGAGCAGGACAGTTCCCAGCCTCAGTGGGCCACCATACTTGGCTCCATATAGAAGGCTTCTGCCCGAACTCAATCACCTCCATCTTTCGGTATTGAGCTTTAAGAAATTTGAGCTCATCCATGCCTTGACATTGTTTAGACAGTTACTAAACCTGACCGCCGTTGTGTCCACACTTTGAGTTACCGATACCACTATCTGGGTATCGTCTGCGTACGATACAAGCATCAGACCATGATCTTTTATTAGTCTGGCCAGAGGAGAAACGTATATATTGAACAAAGTAGGTGACAGCGCAGATCCCTGCGGGACACCACATGGGAGGCAGAAGTTTGCAGACTTGAGACCATCCCAGTATATCATTTGTTCTCTAGAGGCCAGAAAAGATGTTAGTAAGGTTAGAGCCGTCTCTCTAATACCTGCTGCCCTCAGCCGCCGCGTCAATACCTCATGGTTCACAGTATCGAATGCGGCTGATAGGTCAAGAAGGATGAGGATGGCTCTTCCCCCCCCATCCATCACTCTGCGAATCTCCTCCGTGGCCATGATGAGGGCTGACTCGGTAGAATGTCGGGATCTAAAACCATGTTGGGTATCATCAAGAATATTGCTGCCATCTAGATAATCTGTCAATTCTGAATTAATAGCTTGTTCTAAAATTTTAGAGGGAATGGGGAGACAAAAAATAGGACGGTAATGTTTCGCCTCCGTGGGGTCCAAAGTGGCTTTCTTCAGAATAGGCCTGATACAAGCCTTTTTCCAAGGGTGTGGATATACCCCGGAGTTGATGACCTCGTTTAGGAGGGGAGTGAGGTGAGCACTGATTTCCTCAGGGGCCAGGTGCAGAATATACGGAGGGCAGGGATCCAGAGGCGAGCCAGATTTAGTGTGTGAAAGCAAGTCTGAGACTCGCTCTGTCACTAGCAGGGGGAATCGTACCAAACTGCACTGAGTTGGAGTATCCTCTGATGGGATCTCCCTTTTCCCTGCAGAATCAGACAGTGTCTTATGGAGATCATTGTAGACAGTCTGAACTTTAGTCTGAAAAAAGGAGGCTATCTGGTCTGGTGAAAATTGACTGTCTTGTGGGCACTTTGACAAAGCTGTCACCGTTTTAAAGAGCTCCTTAGAGGAGTTTTTGGCTGCCTGGATTTTAGTTGTATAATATACAGTTTTAGCATTTATTATTGCTGCCTTGTATTCCTCTAGAGCTGAGTTATAATCCTTTTTGTGTTCCACACTATAGTCGGTTCTCCAGAGTCGCTCCTTGTGTCTACATTTGGTTTTGATCTGTCTGAGCTCCACTGTATACCATGGTGAGGACACCTGATTTCTCTGAGGGTGCTTAGTTATTTCAGGAGCGAGGCTATCTACTGATGACCTAATCCAGTTTTCATAGTTACTGGCTGCCATATTGGAGTCTGGAACCATGTTAGGGGGGTTAGAAGCCAGGGCTGTTATCAGGTCATTTCTTTGAATTGATTTCCTTGGGCTCGATTTAACCAAAGTGGGTCTATTCAGGTGCCGCCTGTTGGTTATAGGAATTTGTACGTTAAAAAGAATGGCGTAGTGATCTGACCATGGTCCTGGAAGCACACTCACTATATCTATGTGTTTGTTGTTACTGAATATGCCATCCAGCGTGTGGCCTGCTATGTGAGTTGGCTCGGATACTATCTCCCGCAGCCCAAAACCTGATAAATTATCTATCAAGTTATTAGTATCAGGGTTAGTGTTTGCTTCCAAATGGAAGTTAAAATCCCCTATTATCGTGAAGGTTTGAGTGTCTAGACAAGATTCCATAAAGGTTTGAAGTGAGCTGATGAAGGGTGACCTTGGCCCTGGAGGCCTGTAAATGAGTAGCCCTGGAAAAAGCTCCAGGTTGTTAGCTTTTATACTAAATGTCATTGCCTCAGCTTCCAGTGATTGGGCAGACTCGATCCGAATCCTGTACTGAGATCGGTAGATGATAGCTATCCCCCCTACTTCCCCCACCCTGTCTGCATAGGCTACATGGTAACCTGCCGGAACTGCTACATTCCAGTCAGGCTCCGAAGCACTGTTAGCCCATGTTTCTGTTAGAAACACGAGGTCTGGGTTTGACAGTTGAATGAGGCATTCTAGATCGTATTTATGTTTAATCATAGATCTCGTGTTCAGCAGTAAGCACCTCATAACATTTGTTTTCGGTCCCGGGGAGTTTCTGAACTTGTTTTGAAGACCCTCAGGGCATACGCCTGGAATGTAAGATTGAAGCCCCCCCTTCCCTTGAGCGCCCTCTTGGTTTTCCTAAGTTGGGTGTGGCGGTACATTTCCATCACTTGTGGTGCAATGTAAGTTCTTAATGGGCAAATACATTGCCCTCAGGCCACATGAATTGCATTTCCTAGGAGTATAAGTGGTCCGATCTAGCAATAGTAAGGGGTTGGAACACTCACCAGTGTTTAGGTTGAGTAGTTCATTTCGCGTGTAGCTTAGCGGGGTAAAAAAGGGCAGGGTTTCTGGCCCTGGACTCGCTCCGGCGCCGATGGCCACAGACGGGCTTGCCTTTGGCATGCCTTTGGTGCGCCCGCTGCGCGAGTCCACTGCGCGTCAGACCCAGCATGCCCCAGATATAGGCTGGGTCGGAAAAAGAACTAGAGCGCGTCCCCGCCTACTGCTATGCAACTGGAACTACTGGAATAGGGAATGCGGGAGGCGGGAGTAATGTGACACGAGTGCTTCACTTCCTCCGCAACAAACGGCAAAAATCTCACTGATAAGGAATGGGAGTACGCACTTGAGTTCCCTAAGAAAGTGTCCCGCAATGTTAAATTCAAGTACATTCAATATATGGTCTTACATAGGGCCTATCTTATGCCGCACCGCCTTAACTGTATATACACAGATACCCAACTCAGTTGCCCCAGGTGCGGGACAGCAGATGCGGACTTACATCACATGCTATGGAGCTGCTCAAAACTAGGGAGGTTCTGGGCCAAAATAGAAGCAATATTACAGGAAATAACAGGCACATCAGTATGGGACACAGCTGAAAGCTGCCTTTTGGGCTTACATCCCCACCCGAAAAACCGGAAAACACAATACAGAATCGCTGACATGGCCATATTATTGGCAAAGCGGGCCATCACCATGCAGTGGAAGTCTTCCTATCCTCCCCAATTACACACGTGGCATGCGGAGATGGTCAGGTGGGGTGGGGCGGAGAGCGCCACACTTCGACTGGAAGAATACCGGGGACAGCGCAAAATTCCCATTTCTATGGAGTGGGACCACATGATGGAGTCGTTAAAGGCCATAGACATAATGGAACCCAGTAGTTCTCAGACTGTGCAGAATAATCCCTGAAAAATACAGGGGCCAGAACACTCCTATCCAGATATATACTCACATTCCAGGCAGACCATCCACTATAAAGGCAATACTTATCAAGATGATATTAGTTGGAGCACTGTACAAAACAATAGAAGGTAACATGTATACATGTGAGCCTACCAGGGGGTGGAGGGTGGGGGGTATGTTCTAAAAAGTTGGGGTTCGGTACGAAATATGGAGATATGTTCAGTATTATTACCCTGTTAGTAAAACGTATGTATACAGTTGACATATCGAAGCGCAATTGGATTTAACAGCACCCACTAAAGTAAGGCACATGTAGAGACAAAAGAGAGTTGTAATACCCTTCGGACTTACTCCTGATTGTTATGCCAACAAACTCCATATCAACTGTAACAGTAAAAATGACATGTGTAAATGTGCTGTCAGAAACAATTGAAAATCAATAAAATTGTGTTGTAAAAAAAAAATAATAAGTGACGGAGCGCAGTGTTAGCCTTCTTGGCTTAACGCTGCGTTCCGCCACTTCTGAAACGCAGGGCTGCACCATATTTACAACAATATGGTGCAGCCCTGCGTTTCTCCGGCACTGGCGCTAAATTTAGCTGCCTAGTGCCAATGCAGGCACTCTTGCACCATAGTGCAAGGGTGTCTTCGTTGCAGGGGAAGATGCAAAAAAAATGGTGTTTTGCAACTTCTATGTATGCTGCTTAATGCAGCACACATAGAAGTTGCAAAACATAATTATTTTTTAAGGATTGTTTATGTGCAGGAATGGACACCTTCCTGCACATAAACAATCAATGGCATTTTGCTGTTCCTATGTGTGCTGCACAATGCAACACACATAGAAACAGCAAAAACGAGAAGAAAATAAAAATGTCTATTTGTTGCGCCAGGGTAAGACCATGTTTTTCCTGGTCTTAATTTTGACGCAGCATCAGAATCAATGGGTGTTGCCCACCGCAACATCCATTGCCCTCCCGTTTTCACGCTAAGTATAGCGTGAAAGGGTGCCTTATTTACAAGGCAGCGTTAAGCCATTTTAAATGGCTTAACGCTGCTTT
Source organism: Calotriton arnoldi (assembly GCA_963921515.1). Lineage (NCBI taxonomy): Eukaryota > Metazoa > Chordata > Amphibia > Caudata > Salamandridae > Calotriton > Calotriton arnoldi. The sequence goes on from CAWUFW010013043.1 coordinate 472,618, forward strand.
GCAAATAAGGCAAAGCCCCTATCGCCACAACATCGTCGTGAAAAGTGACGTTGTGGTGGCGATAAGCGCTTGTAAATATGCCCAGTAGTTTGTTGATGTGGTGCTATCTAGTATTATACTCAGCACTCACACGAAGACTATCTCCAGACAGTGTCAACACTCTCCGTTCTCTGAGGCGAAGTCTGCTAGAACAGATTTGGAGTTTTGCCTCCCCGAGCTTGCCAGATCTTGAGTGGTAAACCATATCTCCAGCCATGCTTCTTAACAGTGCCGAGGCAGAGCCTCCAGTGGATTAGTGAGAACAGGCAAATCCAAACTTGAGGATTGGTTTAATCAATATCACCGAGGGAGGATTAGCTGCAAAAGATTTTACAGGGTTTTAACTGCAGTGAATGAAAGCTCTACCATTAAAGGGCAAGTATAAAGAACAAAATAAAAAAGAATTCCTAAACTAAAGCAAGGCATATCAATGTTTTGCCCAAGCCTTCCTTCTCATTTACTAATTACATTATAATGTGGCGCCACAGCAGGGGCAACTCTCTTTTACCCCAATTCTAACAAATATGCAAAGCCCTCTTTACAGACCCTTTTTCAACTTTATTGATGACAGGTTTGAGGTAAATTCTTAGTGCACTTGCTGCAGCAGGGCAGAGAAGCACTAAACGGGCTCAGTCATTCATGGGGCTTCCCTCTGACAATGAGAATTGTGTAGTCGGTTGAATATTCCACTGAGCTATCAAACTCTGTAATTACATCACTCCAACTCTAGGAACCGATTGTTAGGGAACCTGCTCCCTAACAATTTGTTCCTAGAGCACAACACATTGCATGGGTCAGCCCGATAACATCTATCCCATTTGCTCCACTCTTATCAACATATCAGTCTCCATTAACTGCCCTTACAAAACTGTCTATTTACCTGTTTATTTGTTTTCACAAATGGCATTACATTTCTAACAGACATGGTACACAAAAATACGAAAGATGTACATAGCAGGATAAGTATTTAGGATGGATTAATAAAAACAGAGTGGGTGAAACAGGTACTTACTGGACAAAGATGCTGTTTTGTCACAGATACAAGGTGAAAAGAAACCACATAATGCAATCCAAATCTTTTAAGTCACAGAATTCTTCCCTGTGAGACTTAATGAAGGACATTCTAGCGGCCTAATTCCCAAAACTGTGTTTAGAAATGCTCTTGCAGCATTCATTTGTTATCACGGAATTCACGGAGTAAGCTATGAGTAATCTAGAGAACTTCAGGCTTGCTCCTGGAATTTAGGAGTAAGCAAGGAGTAAAACAAGAGTAAGTCACACCTACTCATACCAACCAACATCTGTGTGAATCGAGCCCTGCGTGTAGCTTGTAATATGGTAATTTGACTAATCTTGCATGCACCCCTCTTTCCTCAAAGCCAGTGCTTGAAATGGAAAAATAAAAGTGCAGGTACTCTGTAACAGAGTACCTGCTTGTTTCTGAGAAGTGCTGGTACTCTCCAATTAAAGGTATTGTATTTCTCTTGTGCCGGTGCTCTCCTCCTCAAAATAAAAAAGTGCTGGTACTACGTACCGGACAGTACCGGCCCATTTAAAGCACTGCTCAAAGCATTCATCTAGCAATAGAGTTGATTTTAAATTCAACAAGTTTGAATTAGATTTTCCCTTTACAACGTGGCAAATGATACTCTTGGGGTCTGTTTTCATAAGCATCCAACTGGGATGCTTTCCAACTCTTTCCACTCTGGAAGTGCTCATGAGGTGACATGCATGTTAGGCAAAAAGAATAAACGCACATCTAGACAGGTAGCATCGGTTTCCATTTCACCCAAATTCACAGACACATTCATTAGCTACATAAAACTTTTTCGTAACTGCAAAGGGGAAATCCCTTTATAATGCAGGCCTTTATGAAAAATATATTAGCCCCAGAAGCTTCTTCTATCCCAGTACAATTGCAACGAAAATGAACAAAAATCAAGAATCGTTCTGCTGTTACTGGTAGGCAGGCTTGCCAATAATGAAGGTAATTTAGCATAATAATGCTTTCATAAAACTTTTCAATAACCTTTTAATATTTTCCTATTATAAAGACCTCGGGGAATAAAATATTTTGGCGTATGCCAAACATTCCGCCGTTCAAAATACAAAGTTCAGAAAGAACAGCAATGTCAGGGTTACATTTTAAGTCTGTAATCATTTCACAATCCTTTAATACATGTTTTTCGTTCTAATTGCACGAACATGCTTTAGTCTATTATGGAGGAAAAGGAAAATGAGTTAACACTTAAGACGGAGACTGAGGGGCATGTGTAGAAGCCCCTATCGCCACCACAACGTCACTTTTTACGACGTTGTGGTGGCGATAGTGGCATTGCCTTATTTACAAGGCAGCGTTAAGTCACTTAAAGTGGCTTAACGCTGCCTTGTATATAAGGCCCCCTTTCACGCTAAGCTTAGCGTGAAAGGGGTGGGCAGTGGGTGTTGAGGTCGGCATTCCACCGCAACACCCATTGATTTTGACGCTGCCCCCTATTTACAAGGGCAGTGTAAATAGGAGGTAGTGCCAAAATTAAGACCAGGGACAACCTGGGGGCAGATGTACAAGCCCCTATAGTCACCACAATGTCACTTTTACGATGTTGTGGTGGCGATAGGGGCATTGCCTGTTACAAGGCAGCGTTAAGTCACTGAACGTGGCATTAACGCTGCCTTATAAATAAGGCCCCCTTTCATGCTATGGTTAGCGTGAAAGGGGTGGGCAGTGGGTGTTGCAGTGGGCGTTGCACCACAACACCCATTGATTTTGACGCTGCCCCCTATTTACAAGGGCAGCGTAAATAGGAGGCAGCGTCAAAATTAAGACCAGGGGAAACCTAGGGGGCATATGTACAAGCCCCTCTCGCCACCACAACGTCACTTTTTGCTATGTTGTGGTGGCGATAGGGGAATTGCCTTATTTACAAGACAGCGTTAAGCCACTTAACGTGGCTTAACACTGCCTTGTAAATAAGGCCCCCTTTCACGCTATGGTTAGTGTGAAAGGGGTGGGCAGTGGGTGTTGCGGTGGGTGTTTGTAGTGATTTAGTCCAAGTAGCCGTGATGAATTTCATGAAGATTTATTGAGGAAGGTTACAGGATACATAGATGAGAAGTACAGAACTACAGAAACCCCACCAGGAGCAGCCAGCATGCTGCTCAGCCCACTCAACTATGACTGCTCTAACAGATTCTCAACATTCTGAACAGCATCATCACAGCAGCATTCCACTGGTGGTAAAATAGCATTATATTTACAAAAGCAGGATACAACATATCCCCCTTTCTTATACGGAAAAACAAAATGGATAGAAAACGAAAGAGGAGAACCTGATATAGAGAAGGCAAAATAATTACACAAAAGTAACGAGAAGAATGAAGCGAAGAGACAACAAGAAGAAGAGAGAAGAGAGAACAAGAGAGATGGAGAAACAGACAGGAATAACCCATCCTCCCTTCTACAAAGAAAAAGGAAGAACGCAAAGACACCAATGTCAAACTCCCAAGCACACCAGCTGGCGAGGCAAGCACGCGAGGATGCAAGAAATAGCATAGAAACAACACTGAAATGAACCCAGACACGGACAAGATGAGGCAAACAAAAGAGGAACGAAAAACAAGCACGCAGTACAATAAGAGAAAGAAAACAGAAGACTGAGAAAAAACTGAGAATAAGGTAAAAGACCAGAAACTGGAGATGACAAAAGGAAAAGAAAACATGAGAGTCAGAGGACAGATGAGAAAAAATACAACAAATTGAAATAATCAAAACATAACATTACGTTGCAAAATTAGCAATGTAATAATGAGAAAACATGATGTCGGGAAAACAATAGAAACAGGAGTGAGACTAAGGTAACACACCCATTGCAAAAGTAAAGATGTGCCCAACGCAAGTGAACATGGGACGAAAACCATGCAACAATAAACCATGTTCGGGTAACGTAATCTAGAGTTGACACTGAGAGCAATGATGTAATGGGACTTGGACCCATACAACACACATGTAAGGGAACATGTGACTAAAACCCAGAACAGATTAGCCAATGTCAACAACAGTGTATGGGTTAAAACCCATGATATCTCTGAATTTGAGAGGGAGATAGTTAACGTTAACCAGATTATATGAGTCTGAACCCATGACTTATACCTAGGAAAAGAAATTGTTAACAAATCCAAAAAGGATGTAAATCCATGCATAAATGAGCAGATGGAACTACAACCCATTGCAACCCCAAAAAAATAACATGTAAACTGAAATGATGGACTCTTACCGGTGCGTACCTAGGGTCCATGAACGTACAATGTAGATCAAAATAAACGTATTGTACAATCCCATGAAGGATAAAAATGGAGAGAAAACTGTATTGTGAACAATAAAATTGAAATAATGGACTCTTAGCAGTGAGTACCTACGGTACATGAACGCACAATGTAAATCCAACTGAAATCCTTGTACAATCCTAGGAAGGATATAACACGAGGAAAACTGTAACTCCGCGAAATGTAATATAGGTCAAAACATAGATGAACAAGGTAAAAACCCAACCACTATTAAACAGCCAATATAAGTACATGTACCAATGGGACACAGACTAGTGTTTGAACAGAAACACTAATAAGACATGGTTCGGAGCAAACAACAACCAAAGAGTTTGAGAACTTTGCGAAGAAGATGCAAACACCTACAAATAAACATTGCTGGCAGCCGTAATAGTAACACACATGCAATCAAAATTTACTATATAACCAGCTAAGATGTGCCCCTGTGAAAAATCTGGTAACAGTGAGAACAACTGTCAAGAAAAGAGCTAATGAGCATGTACATGCAAAACGTTTGTTTGACCACAATCAGATAAGAAAGCAATGAAACATGAACCATAAACTTAGTATAACTAAAATGTCACAGGTGTCCCTGTCACAAGGATAATGACAGACTGGTGTAACTGGATCCAAAGAGAACTAATTTGGGATGTAGCGGATCCAGGAGACTTGAAGTGTTCAGAAGGCCGTCCTCGAAGGGTATCCAGTCCGGATTACAATTCCACAAACACAAAAAACATTGCAGAAGTAGACAGAATGAGTGAAACAATCTCTGAACTCACCGCCAAATGTAGAATAAGAATTGTGTCTACTGGTAAAACATGAAACAATCTCTGAACTCACCGCCAAATGTAGAATAAGAATTGTGTCTACTGGTAAAACATTGCAGAGATGTGGAGTGAAGAGATCTTTAAACCGCGAGGAAGAACACAGCAGAGATTGAAGAGGGAAACTGACCAACGAACCACTGAAGTGTTGAAGTGTTGAAGCCGCATGACGACGATGTTCGAGAGGAAAAAAAAAACATGGTTGGCAAAGCGTAATATTACATTGGGCGCATGTAGAATGCAGGAAGCTGCAGAGGACTAGACAGAGCGCCAAACACAAAATGGCGGCACGCACTGGTGACGCCGCGCCTGATGGCTCCCGGCATCACCGTGCACCAAGGCGTCCACAACATCAAAGGGGCCTTGAGAGGAAAAGAACGTCACAGAGGATCCTTTGCACGCATGCCAGGAAAGCTGAAGTAAGGTAAGGTGGCGCGCAGAGCTCTGTGTGCACAGCTCGTGGCAACTTAAAAAAAAAAAAGGGGCGGTTGAACTGTCATGGTGCAGCGATAATCAGACTGGGCATTAAAGTCGGCAATACAAACATAAAACTTACAGTTACCGATCAAAGCACAGCCGACAGTCCCACCGAAATGAACAAAAGTATTAGCTGGCAAAGTGCGCCGATTTAGATGCCGGTGTGTCACTGCGTGAAAGCAGAACCGGCAGGACAGGAAAGGAACTCACAACCAGCAGGACGTCAGGCTGGGAACAGGCAGGAACAAGCGTGAAAAGCAACCAGACAATCGCAGGCACGGATCAGACACTGACACTGCCACCTCACTGTTGATACGTAGAGAAACTTGCAGGGCTTACGGCTGTGACGCTTGACAAAACCAAGACCCAGGCTGTATGTACGCTGCAGCTCTTGTACAGTTGAAGTAGGAAAGGCGAGAACTGGCACACTAAGGACCACTTCAAACTCTCAACTGCGGTCAACCAGTTATCGGTGTAGGTCCTCCTCGCAGTACACATATACAGCTGCAGAGATCTTGATAGTGGAGAGACTGTCCGAAGGCACCAGTCTTCCTAGACAGCAGGATGACAGCAGGCTCCTCAATGTGAAATTGGCATGATTGAGTTGTGGGCGACCGATGGCAAGGTCACTGGTGGGGTTAGAAGTGCCAATTAACATTAAATACGCAAATTAGTTACACAGAAATTCTTTCACATTGACTGAGGCTTGCCAGGATCATGAGGTCCATCAAAATCAGGGGATACTTCACGTTAGAAAATGAAGGTCTTGACAGGAAACACACGCAGGTTCTTTGCGTCAAATCATCGCCATAAATTTGTAGTGATTTAGTCCAAGTAGCCGTGATGAGTTTCAGGAAGATTTATTGAGGAAGGTTACAGGATACATAGATGAGAAGTACAGAACTACAGAAACCCCACCAGGAGCAGCCAGCATGCTGCTCAGCCCACTCAACTGTGACTGCTCTAACAGATTCTCAACATTCTGAACAGCATCATCACAGCAACATTCCACTGGTGGTAAAATAGCATTACATTTACAAAAGCAGGATACAACAGCGTTCCACCGCAACACCCATTGATTTTGATGCTGCCCCCTATTTACTAGGGCAGCGTAAATAGGTGGCAGTGCCAAAATTAAGACCAGGGAAAACTTGAGGGCATAAGTACAAGCCCCTCTAGCCACCACAATGTCACTTTTTACTACGTTGTGGTGGCGATAGGGGCATTGCCTTATTTACAGGACAGCGTTAAGCCACTTAACGTGGTTTAACACTGCCTTTTAAATAAGGCCCCCTTTCACGCTATGCTTAGCGTGAAAGGGGTGGGCAGTGGGTTTTGCGATGGGCGTTCCACTGCAGCACCCATTGATTTTGACGCTGCCCCCTATTTACAAGGGCAGCGTAAATAGGACGCAGCTCCAAAATTAAGACCAGAGAAAACCTGGGCTTAAGTTGCAGAAACGAGGAGAAATGCCTTATTTCTCCTTGTTTTTGCTTTTTCCATGATGGAAAAAGCAAAATGCCTTGGATTGTTTATGTACAGGAAGGTCCCCCTTCCTGTACATAAACACTTTTACAAGAAAATGCTATTTTGTGACTTCCACGTGTTCTGCATTAAGCAGCACACATAGAAGTGACAAAATGGCATTTAAAGATTGTTTACATACAGGAAGGGGGACCTTCCTGTACGTAAACAATCTTTCCCCTGCACGCAGACACCCTTGCACTATGGTGCAAGGGTGCCTGCGTTGGCACTACACTGCTAGGTGTAGCGCCAGCGCAGGGGGAAATGCAAGGCAGCACCATATTGTTGTAAATATGGTGCAGCCTTGCGTTTCTGAAGTGGAAGAGTGAGGCGCCTCACTCCGCCACTTCCTTGAACATATGCCCCTGAGTCCCTCATTATGAGTGGCCAATAACCATTCACATTCTGAATAAAAATGGGAATTATGAGTTTTTGGAATCAGAGTTACTGTGAAAACGTCCACATAATTTTTTCTGGTGTTCCACCAGGAGAATTTGGGACTATGTAATGGTCCGATTTAGAGATCGGAGTACAGATTGTACTCCATCAGGGCAACGGGTAGAATACCCCAGCACCCTGATGGAGTATCCGTATTCCAGATTTAAAATGATTGCCAGCCCAGCGGAAATCAGCAAGAATCACTAGTCAGGATGTCACTGCGGTTCCTGTCAATGAGTGAGAAGTTTGACGGATGATACCGTCAAATTCGTGGTCAGACTTTTAACTTTCTTTTTTCAAACACAAAATCCCAAATTTTGTTTCTGTTAATCCAGGATTTCTCCCATGGTGTCAGGTTGATTTAAACATTTTTACTGTCCCTTAACTCCATGTTTTTCACAGCAGTAAGGGAGAGTAATAACTGGCCATTCGACTACCCACTTTAAATCTCTCTTACTTCATCGGGCTGTCAGAGGAGTAGTCTCTGTTGCTGACATACTTAATGTGCCCCAATTGTAAATCAGGCAGGAAGGCCTACAGTTTGGTTCAGTCAAAGTCAGAGTCTAAATCAACCTCTTAGACTTTCCTCAGCCAACCGAGATAGACTACCATCCCGAATATTTTTGAGACCTCTGCTCCTCTAGCGGAGCTGTCATCACAGAAGGTTCTTTGGGAGTTTGTTTTACAAATAAATAAAGAAATAAATGACCCTGACATCCTCAGTGTTTTTCCCAGGTTTTTACTTGTGGTCCCAAACAGAAAATCCAACAGAGCAGACTGTCTGATGTACCTACACAAAATGCTCCGGAGCCAACAGGGATATCACCTTCAGAAACATGACAGTGCACCCAACTCAAAATTGGGCCAGTAGACAGTCAATTTGGTGGGCAGGGTACTCCGCCACATTTGTGATGATGTACCATGCTGTCAAACTCTAGATCCTGCCTTTTATTTGCTTGTGAAAGGCGAACCCTCCAGCTGGAATACCACTTGTCAGAAGTGTTTCAGCTGAACTCATAATTTCGAAGAATCTGTTAACCTGTTAACTGCTGCTACCAGGCCCATATGAAATAAAGGGGCACCCATAATGAGGGACTGAGTGATATAGATGTGTGTTGAAATGCATTCATTATTCCAGAAAGTATTTCCTGACACAAAGATTTCAAGCTGTGAATTGACAAGTATGCCTTGTCCAAATGAGTTTCAGCCTAACCTCACTCAGCCAGTAGGAGATCACTCCTAACTGTGATGATCCTTCTTCCCACTGAGGGGCCGATTCCGATATCGTCCGGAAGCACACCTAACACTATTCGTCTGGAAAAAAACCAAGCTGAACGCGTGTTCTCCAACCGATTCGAATACCCCACCGAACGAACAAGTACGATGCACACAACAGCCCAGATTCCGAGCGAGCCGTACTTACCCAATCCAGCTCCTGTTCCCCGCCCGAGCCGGATCCGCAAGCGCCGATTCGAGCCGCACGGAAGCAAATACACAGCACCTTCCGGCCGGACTAGTACGATGCGCGCTCCGTACGCGCCAAACCCGTCACTACGTCCGGCACGTTTCAGCATCCGGGAGAGCCGCACATAAGCTCCGATTCGCACCACAAGAAGATCCACGGCTAGGAGACGAACAAGCCAGTGACGAGTACGAGTCGAAGACACGCGAAACCCGAACGAGACGACCCAACCATGAATCCCATCGCGCAGGTCCTACCTATACTCTACATCTATTACCGGGACCGGTTCGGACGCGTACGGCGCAGACGGTAAGTCAAACACCCACAACACAAACAAACGACACGTACCCGAAATATGTCACACACACATAGGGATGCACAAATGACGTACACTAGCAACAGCACAATCATTGGGGTGGGATGGGCATCACCAATGCCAAACACACCCATAGGGGCCTGGATGCCTGCCACCACCACCACCCCTACTCATGGGGGCCTGGATGCCCATCACTACTACCATCCCCACTCATGGGGGGCTGGATGCCTATCACTACTACCATCCCAACTCATGGGGGGCAGAATGCCCATCACTACTACCATCCCCACTCATGGGGGGCAGGATACCTGCCACCACTACCATCCCCACTCATGGGGGGCAGGATGCCTATCACTACTACCATCCCCACTCATGGGGGGCAGGATGCCTATCACTACTACCATCCTCACTCATGGGGGGCATGATGCCTATCACTACTACCATCCCCACTCATGGGGGGCTGGATGCCTATCACTACTACCATCCCCACTCATGGGGGCCTGGATGCCTATCACTACTACCATCCCCACTCATGGGGGCCTGGATGCCTATCACTACTACCATCCCCACTCATGGGGGGCAGGATGCCTATCACTACTACCATCCCCACTCATGGGGGGCTGGATGCCTGCCACTACCACCACCCCTACTCATAGGACGGGTAATGCATGACACAACCAGCATACTCCCACATAAGGAATCACAGAAAATTACATCCACCCAAACAACATGACAAGCGTGTGTAGTCCATGTCAAATGCCAACATCACAAAACATGACAATGAACATACAATGTGACCCACTATCACATGTGTGACACATAAAAGTGTGTGGCCTCCACAATACAAGCCGACCATGGCCACTGTGGCAATGGGGCCCAAAGCCCCATCACCACAGTCACCAAAAGGTAAGTGTGGGGTCCAAGGCTGATGCACCTTTTGATCAGTGTGGCAATGGGGCCTAAAGCACCATCACCACAGTCACCAAAAGGTAAGTGTGGGGTCCATGGCTGATGCACCTTTTGATCAGTGTGGCAATGGGGCCCAAAGCCCCATCACCACAGTCAACAAAATGTAAGTGTGGGGTCCATGGCTGATGCCCCTTTTGATCAGTGTGGTAATGGGGCCCAAAGCACCATCACCACGGTGATCATAAGGTAAGTGTAGGCATGGTAAAAGCTGCCAAAGACAAACTGTATGGATGAATCCTGGTCACACAACAACTAAAACATCTGTGGCATAGTAGTGCTTGTGTCCCATTGCAACATAGATTGGGCGAGGCTAACAGTGCAGTGACACAGAAACATCGTTTTGGCCATGTGCATACAAACATCACACATGGGGGACCACATTGCCAACAATCAGCCAATTACACAATGACAGAAGTGACCATCATGATGCTGACCCACATATCTGCACCTATGGACACACAAATGTATATAACCTGTGGAGACTGTCGATGTCAGGTGAACAAATACCATACCATGGCAGCAATGGGACTTACAAACCATGATCATTGTGCTGACTGATGACCCAGGAGTCCCAGGGAGAGCAGGGGAAAATCACCAAACAACATACAGCCAATGGCACACTACAGAAATGCCAATGCAGTGATGCAAATGCACTAACACAAACAGGCAGACTCACACTGCATATCAAACACAACAGGTGATGGGGGTGTGTGCCAGTGTCCCCAGGCAACCACACAACACATGAGGAGGCCTGAATCCCAATTACACAGATGTGTATACAGCGCCACACACAAGTAACTCATGGATTGGATTCCCCTATGTGGGCAATCTGGCATTGTTAGATGAGAGGGAGCCCAAATTACACATGTCACACAAGCTTGTAGGAACAGCAACTAACACAGCAAGAGACACACCCACCACAGCACTACCCCCAGGGACCCCACATTGTGCAGACACTAGCCTGCATGACAATTCCACTGTGATGACAAAGGTAGATGTTGATCACACTGTGAACCACAGCCATGTGTCCTCAGCTACAAACTACCATCACACCTACACAAGCTCCAATCAATCAGCAGGGCCTGCCAGCCAAGGCCAATATGGAGGTAGTGGTCTAGCCGTGCAACAACTCACATTTGCACACTCAACACCACACACCCTGATCTCCACCAATGTGCAGCAGTGAAGCTCACATGGACTGGTGACATTGCACATGCACCCATGACAATCCCAGGGGTGGTGGGGGGAACTAAGGTGCAGAAACCCATCACACATGCCCACTCAACATGACTTGTCTATGTATGACACACAGCACAGTACGCCGTACATGCGCATGATGTGAAATCCACCACAAACAATGGGATCCTGGCCATAGTCACACACCAACGAAGAAGCCAAGGTGAGACACAAAGAACACACGTACACAACTTCCAACATTGCAGCTCTGACCCTGAGGAGTGGCAGCAGTCACACACACAACGCGTCACAATCACTGAAAGCTACCACAAACTCAAAATCACATTACTTGTGTAAACAACAAGTGCCAAGGGGAATCCTGAATGTGTCCCATCAGCGTTTGCCCACATCCCCAGCCCTGACAACAAAGACAACCTGGGATGACAACCTCATGAACATCAGTTTGCCATGCACCCACATCACGGAGAAACCAGGTCCAAGATGCTGGATGAACACATACCAACTCTGCAAGCATCACAAACAGGAACATCCCTAGGGACACAGCCTGTGTATGAAAAGGGAAGGGAACATGCACAGACATGCTCACACAACACACAACACGGGCACACGCAATGTCACCAGATTACACACAGCCATGAGGGCACTCCACTCCTGTGGAAGGTCCACTGTGCCAAACCTTGTCTGTGCACGACTCAAACATATCAGCAGGACACTCTGTCAGTGAGTCAACAACTACAACACACAGAAGCCTCTGCTCACATCAGCCTGGGTACGGGAGTGTCACGTCAGTCATCTGCATACACCCAAAACACGTGGCAATCCAGTTGTACTGTATACACAGATGAGTCCTCCAAAATTGATGTGCAAAACTGCATGTCCAGTGGAGACGGGCACACAGTCAGGGTACTAGGAACATTGGACAGTGGTAAGCCCAACAGATGTGCAACAGTGTAGGACAAAGATGGTAATCTACAAATGCTAAACGTACATCCCTGTGTCAAATGCTGAACATTACACCCTCAGACTGCAGCAAGGGATGCTATAGATCCAGACTAGATTAGGACACATATCCCATGGATCACATGGAGCCCATCACAGCAAAACTTAATTTACCTGATCTGAACACAGGCCGAGGTCAGAGAGGAAGAGCTGCTGTGTATGTGGGGTTGCAGGTGAGGCAAGGGAAGGGGTCTTGGAGGGAGAGGATCTTGAGGATTGCAGAGTGATTGTGGTTTCCTGTGTGTGTGTCAGTTCCCCATCCCCTGTGTGTGTGGAATCAGTCCCCTGAGGATGCTTGTGTGCACGTCTTGCCTTGGTTTTGGGTGTGTGTGTGCTGCTCATGTCTGTCTGTTTGGGTGATTGTGCAGGTGTGCATGTGCTTTGGACAGGTAGGGTGGTAGGAAGTGTGGATGGGGCAGAGGTGGGAGGGGTGAGGGACTGTTGGAGGAGGGACACTGCTGCCATCAGGGAGGAGTCCATGGACCTATTGCTCCTCTGTAGGGCAGACATACCCGTTGAGATGCCCTCCATGAACGACACCAGCTGTGTCAACAGAGTGGTGTGTGCATGGAGGACAGTCAGCATTGCTGTCTGCCCTACATGGAGCTGCCGAAGGAGGTACACAGACTCCTCACTCAGGGCAGCAGGGGACACAGGGGCAGGGGGTGCGGTGCCTGGCTTGAAGGAGACACGCTCCCGAGCACGGGAACCTCCACGGACCTCAGGAATGGGAGCCAATGGGAGGGCGGTGGTGGTGGTGGCGGGGTCAGACAGACTAGCTGGGGTGTTGTGGCTGCTGACACCTGCATCCACAAGGGAGTCATCCTCCGAGCTGCTGTGGTCCCCAGCTGAGGTGGATGGTGCTGAGGACTCCTCGGTGTGGCTCCCCTCGCCCTCCGTGCCACTGGGTCCCTCTGACCACTCGTCGGACGCTGACCCAGTCTGGCTCCGCTGCTCCTCCTGGTCCATGGAGCTGTCCCCTCCTGTGGCTGTGGATGTATCTGCAAACAATTTGGGAAACAGACAAACATCAGTCACCTGCACTGACCGCACACACCACAGTAAGTACAGCACATCACAGAGCAAGCCCTGGCATCTCTAGTAGAACATTGCCAAAAGTCATCACACAGATTAGGAGAAGCCAATTGTCAGTCTGATGGTCAACCATGGAACAGACACCCCTCCTGCCCTTGCACCCATTTGTCTGGTGCCTGTCTGATGGTAAGACCCCAGTGTGGACACATGCACCACCTACACAGTAGTTGAACATTGCTGAGAACACGGTGAAGTATGTGAACATGCCCACGTCACATCTCTTGCCACTGAGTCAGTGCAGGTGTCTGTATAAATGGACGGCCAGAGTCTAAATAGAAATGCATGTGATGCATACCAGCACCAGACCCCATGAAGCACCCATGTCCGGATAGTCAATGCCACAATGGGGTGCATGTTGCACATGTCCTCCCCTGCAGGATCACTTATAGGAAGTTTAATGCCATGACACAGGCATGCCTGCAAAGTCATACATCACTGTCTCCAGTCACATGGCCATGGCAGCCAGCCAACAACAGTCTGCACTGTGTCACAATCCTAGGACATGGGGAAGGCAAGTAATGTAACTGACAAGTGCACATGTCCATCCCCCAAAAACCACATCATCTGAACTACTATTTGTCCACGTCATACCAATTGGACATATGGGGGACATGAAACACAACTCTCTGAACATGAGCACCTCACAGTGTGCTGAGAATGAAAAACAGCTGCCTGAAAGTCACAGTGACATACACCTGTCTGCACAGTCATGTGATCAAACACCTATAAGTCACAGAAGTCTTGTCTCACATGGTCCAATAGCAGATGGCATGCTGACCTCTAACCGATAAACATCACAGGAGTCCCGACAACATAGTCACAGCACAACGACACAGAGGCAGACACCTGAGGGAACATTTCACTGAGCACAGCATGTCAGCTGATACACAGGAGTGGGAGTACAGAGTATATTGTATGCCCTGGAGTAGGCATGACTGTCCGGCTCCACCTGCAAGATGGATGAGCCCTGGTCAGTAGGCAGGTGGCTAGGCATGTGTGACACACTTGACATACATACTCCTGAGGCCCAAACATTTTACCCACCCGCAGCATGGGGGTGTGGCAAATACCCCAGGGACATGTGGTGATTCTGATCTGCAAGTGGATCACATATCAAAGTTACACCCAGACTACATTGCACGACTCAGGCATTGTGTGAGCAATTGACCCACCCATGAAGGCTAACACAATATCACGGGAACAAAAGCTGTCACCCACCTTGAGCAAAGCAAAATGCAAGGACCCTGTACCCGAGTGACACAATTATCCTGAGCGTAATGAGCACACCGGCCTATCAGATGGGTAGTGGCCAAGTCACAATAGAGGGACATGGGTACTGGACAACAAGACTGATGTACTGGGGAAGTTTAACCACGCCACAGGAGGGCACATAGAATGTCAGACAGAGTTCACAGTGCAGTCTTTGACTCACCCCCTCCTTGCTGCTGTCTGCCCTTCAGCTGCCCATCCAGCTCCGGGAAGACCACCGGCAGGATCTGGAGCATGTGGGGGTCAGGGTCCAGTGTCCGCCCCTCCTGCGAGGAGGCGACAGCTTCAGCTGGACACTTGCAATCCTCCGGGTCCAGCCCCGAAGGTCCTGCCACCTCTTCTGGCAGTTGCGAATCCGGCGCTTGTAGACCCCCACGGATCTGACTGCCCGGACGATGGCCAGCCAGATATCCTGCTTCTGATGGGCATCAACCTGTGAGGATGACAAAGTGAAAAGGCCATTACTACACATGCAACATATCCGTGCATCACACAGTTGGAAATACATGTCTCAATCACAGGGGCATATGATGTACACAGGCAGTGCAACGAGGGCTATGGACAGTTTGCCAGCAGTTACTACATGGTATCATTGCATGGGAAGTGAACCTTGTTTGAATGCACTGTTACTCCACTGTACCTGTTCAGTGCATGTGACTACACACTTTGGGGGGTGAGTACTACTCAGTGAGCATGCTAGCCAGTGGTGTGCACACTGTAAATCCTGCTAGTCAGACAATATGCACAATTAGTAAGGCAGTGGACAGCACACTCACCTGCTCCCCTGGTGTCCCATACAGCTTGCTGTACTGTGGAAGGAGGTTGTCCAGCAGGGCCTGATTCTCCTCATGGGTGAAGGCTGGGGCTCTCTCCACAGTACGTGCCATTGCAGTAGCCAGAGGATGCAGAGACAGCAGCAGTGTAGTGGCAGATGTCGTCCTGGAGCATGTAGTGCAGGCAAGTGAGCCCTCAGGGGAACAGCCAGCATTATATGTGTGCTGCAGAGGCAGATACTGTGCCATGTGTCCAAAGTGATAGGTCCAAGTCGTATGCATCTTATGAATCTGACCAATCCATGGAATTGCAGCACCAAGACACGCCCACAGCATCCTTAAAAAATTTCAACTTCATGACACCCTGAATTTGCAACATTGTTGTGGCAGGCCAACTGAATTCACTGCATCAGACTCGTTGAAGCTTCAGAAACGCGTCCGTTGCCATGCCAGGCCCCAGCCAATGCGTGCGCACCGATTGGACCATTGCTGTACAACGCGTACCCGCTCACATTGAATGCAATGGGCCGGCCGGGCACACCGATCGGTCCATTGCTGTACAATGCGTACCCGCTCACATTCAATGCAATGGTCCGTGCGGGCACACCGATCAGACCATTGCTGTACAATGCGTACCCGCTCACATTCAATGCAATGGGCCGGCCGGGCACACCGATCGGTCCATTGCTGTACAACGCGTACCCGCTCACATTGAATGCAATGGGCCGGCCGGGCACACCGATCGGTCCATTGCTGTACAATGCGTACCCGCTCACATTCTATGCAATGGTCCGTGCGGGCACACCAATCGGACCATTGCTGTACAACGCGTACCCGCTCACATTCAATGCAATGGGCCGGCCGGGCACACCGATCGGTCCATTGCTGTACAACGCGTACCCGCTCACATTGAATGCAATGGGCCGGCCGGGCACACCGATCGGTCCATTGCTGTACAACGCGTACCCGCTCACATTCAATGCAATAGTCCGTGCGGGCACACCGATCGGACCATTGCTGTACAACGCGTACCCGCTCACATTCAATGCAATGGGCCGGCCGGGCACACCAATGAGTCCATTGCTGTACAACGCGTACCAGCTCACATTGAATGCAATGGGCCGGCCGGGCACACCGATCGGTCCATTGCTGTACAATGCGTACCCGCTCACATTCAATGCAATGGTCCGTGCGGGCACACCGATCGGTCCATTGCTGTACAACGCGTACCCGGGATACAACGCGTACCCGCTCACATCCAATGCAATGGGCCGTGCGGGCACACCGATCGGTCCATTGCTGTACAACGCGTACCCGGGATACAACGCGTACCCGCTCACATCCAATGCAATGGGCCGTGCGGGCACACCGATCGGTCCATTGCTCTACAACGCGTACCCGCTCACATCCAATGCAATGGGCCGTGCGGACACACGGATCGGTCCATTGCTCTACAATGCGTCCCTGGACAGGTCACACGCATATGTCACCATGCTGGTCACTGGTGAACCTATGCCAGCCACATATACTTTCCAGGGACTCAGGGGCACACCTACAACACCACACCCAGTCCACACTGTATCTAAGGCATGTGTGGCAGCATAACCTTATATGTGTATGTGGGTGAACATGTGGTTTTTGGGGTGGCACTTGGGGGCAGACACACCCAGGCTGTGCACGTGTTAATGGGGACAGGGTCCTTTGTGTGTTGTGCACATGACCACTGTGGTGTGCAACTTTTCATTTCTGAGCATGTGTCATGGTCACATTTCCAGGTTGTGTATGTGTATGACATGTCACATACCCCCAGGCTCACATGTGGGAAGGCATGTACGTCACAGGGTGGCCCATTCCAACAATAGTGATGTCCCTCCACAGTCTGTGTGCATGTTGTGTATCACATGTCTCTGACTCCATGTGCACAATGGGAGACAGTCTCCACATCCACGTGGTTTGTGCATGAACTTTGATGGTGTGTGTGTGTGTGTCACAGACGTCCATGTCTGTCCTGCAGAGTCTACAGGGGCCACCACCTGTGGGTGTCATGTTTGTTTTTCTGACGTGTACATGATACGCCATGTCATGCCAGTGTCCATGTGGCAAGACAGGCTCCCTGGGAATCTACCTGTCAATGAGCTGTGATGCCTGTGGAGCATCTGTCCAGACATGTCACTGTGGTATGTGTGTGGAACGTTAGAGCAGTTAATGTGTACTGTGACACAGCCTAATGGTGTCCCATAGCACAGCCTGGAACCAGTTGTCAACACTTGTTGAACAGAGAGATGTTAGATGATGTCCATGTAGGTGCCATATATGTCCAAACGGGACGACACACACATCAAGTACTTGTGTATGTTGATGATGTGTCATGTGAAATTGAGTATGGTGAACGGCACATTGGTGGGGTGACTGACAATCTTGCTTTCTTCACCTATGCACTGCAGGGCTCCTGCTGTCCATCGACCATTCCCAGACCTGGCAACGATGGTGGAACGTGACAGCATCCGACTGTACCGCTTCACCAGGCAGCTGATTGAGGATTTGGCAGTGCGGTTGGCCCCACATTTGCAGCCTGGCCGGCCGTATCCTACAGCGCTGACCCCCAAGGTGAAGGTGATGGCAGCCCTACACTTCTTTGCCACCGGTACCTTTCAACACACTGTGGCAACTACTGGTGGGATGTCACAGACTATGTTCAGCCGTGTGCTACGCGATGTTTGGGGGGCAATGTTGAGATACCTCAACCAGTACATCTATTTCCCAACACGTCAATGACTCACTGACGTCAAGAGTGACTTCTATGCCCTGGGGAGGATGCCACATGTAATTGGCTCCATTGATGGGACACATGTGGCTTTGATACCACCACAGGCACATGAGCAGGCATACCGGAACCGTAAACATTACCATTCGATCAATGCTCTGGTGGTATGTCTTGCAGATATGACCATCACACATGTGTGTGCCCGTTTCCCCGGTTCGGCACACGATGCCTACGTGATGAGGGGTAGTCGCATCCTGAGGATGATGTCACAGATGCCGAACCAGCATGCCTGGCTTGTTGGTGTGTACTGACTTTGTACCATTGTGTGTGTTCTGCTATGTTGTTTTCCGCACACATTTTCAAATTGGCTAATGTGCAATTGTCTGTCTGTAGGTGACTCGGGATACCCCAACATGCCGTGGTTGCTGACACCCCTCAGGAACCCTGTGACACCAGCCCAGATGCGCTACAATGAGGCACATGGTCGGACGAGGAGGGTGATTGAGCGGACCTTTGGTCTCCTGAAGAGCCGCTTCCAATGCCTGGACAAGACAGGAGGGGCCCTCCCATATGCCCCAGCAAAGGTGTGCAAGATTGTCATCGTCTGCTGCATGCTACACAACCTGGCAGTGCGGAAGGAGTTGCCTCTCATCCTGGATGACGATGACCAACGTCCGCCACCTGTGGAAGATCCTGGCCTGGGTCTCGATGCCAGTGAAGATGATGATGATGATGATGGTGATGTCCGCACACAGCTCATCACCAACTTCTTCAGCTGAATGTGAGTCTCCAGAGGGTTGTAATGTCAATGATTTGAGTTTGCATGATATGTGTGTGTGATGCTCTGGTGCTGTTTGAGTGTGGCCATGTGCTACTTGACTGGATGCGTGCAGTGATGTGTCCTTGCAGGTGGTCTGTTCTGCCCAACAGTGTTGACATGCTAACTTGGTTTTGTGTAGTTATCTCGTGACATGTATTAGACATGAGTATTGCCGTTCTGTGCTGTTCTTCAGTGGTTTTGACTGTGTGTCATGTCTGTCCTTCACAGGGTGCTGCTGGAGTTGTCTGATCAACTTGGATCCCCCGAATCCATGATTCAACTTCCAAGGTGGAAGCAGTCGTTTCCCTACAGGTGATGTGCCACACACCTCTGGACTTTCTATCTTCTGCACTTTTTGACTTTGTGGCCACAGCCAGGTTGGATTAGCTTGCATTTGTAGTGGAAACTACATGTTGGAAATGTGTAATAAACCTGTGCTTGACTTTGGGATGTGCGTTGTCTGTAGTCACACATCTGACTGACATTTGCTTACTGCACCTGTTGTCTAGTTGACAGTGACTGTGAATAGGTGGCGTGTCTGTACATTCCACTGTACTTCGTTGCAACATCAGTATAGGTGATGAGTCTGATGGCCCTGGTGTGTATGTGTTTTGTGGCCCTAGTGGTGTGTCTCCCTCATATGTGTCACGTCGCCATGACTGACATGACAGTGTTGGACTTGCTGTAGCAGTTAGCATGCACAGTTTAATTTAGAAGATCAACATCTACATGACAAAAATCCACGTTGGAATCACAACAGAGGCAGATATGGTGTATTGGTGAGTTTATTTACATTCAGGTGTGAGGATGGTGCACAGGATGGTGGGTGCTGTACATAGAAATTTGGATCCAAAGTTCCCATGTGAATTGGAAGTCTTGGTAGCTGAAAAGTCCAGAGTAAAGTCCACAGTCATCTGATACATTTGGTCAACTAGAGCTCCCCATGTCATGTGGGAGAGTTGGCTTGGCTTCAACAGGGCGTGCAGTATGCACACAGAGGAAACGTTCCAGAACAGGTGTTGGCTTCCTGGGGGATGTAGATGGCCATCGGCCTCTCAGTTTGGCCTCCTCGGACGGCCCCTCTTCTTGGGGGGGGACCCTCAGGTGCAGGCTGCGGCGGTGCACGGGACTCTCTGCCAGAGTCCTCCTCCCTCCCTGTGGCATTTGCAGTTGTTTCAGCAGCAGATGTTGTGGGCACACAGGGAGGTGAGGCCATGTTGGTGCTGATCTGGCGGAGGCATGTCAGTATGTCCCTATGCACCGCTGTCAGTTGTTCCAATGTGTCCCACTTGGACTCCATGCCACACATGTGTGTCTCGACACGTGACATGTGTGTCTCGACACGGGACATGTGGGAGTCCAAGCGGGCATGATGGGCAGCCTGCTGCTGTTGTATGTCCTTGAGGATCCCCACTACCTGGCTGACCTCTCCGGTGCTAGTCTGGTACGCATCCGCGATGCGTGCCAGTTGTGGGTCATCATACAGTCTAGACCCCTCTGCAAGGAGAGACCTATGTCTCCCACCCCTCACACCACCCCTGGCGACACGTGCAGGACCTGCAGTGGCACGCACAGGTGACCGTGGGCCCACTTGGGTGTTGTTCCTGGGCTCGTTGTCAGCAGCTCCAGTTTGGGCCTGGGTCCGTGCGCTGTTGTCATCTGTGGTCCTTGGTGTGTCCGTGTTGGCAGGGGTGGCCTGTGTGTTGGCAGTTGTTGGAGGGGTGGGTGCAGGGGGTGCAGATGTTGGTCCTGCTGGTGCTGCATGATGACTCACACCGGAGGGTCCAGCTGGTTCTTCTCCATCCGAGGAGTGCAGAGGCTGATCCACACCAGTGAGCTCAGTGTTCCCCGGAGCCTGGGACAGGGAGTCCTCCTGGTCTGCTGCTGTGTCCCCATCATCTCCTGTTTTGGGGAGAGACACAGATTGTATGTTATGTTTCTACTGGCATCAATTGTTCAAACACCTGACAGTTGTGACTGTACCTCTGGATGTGGGCCAGGACATTGGATTCTCCTAAATAGTGATAGTCAGTGAGTGATATTGGTGTAGCACATTGTCCTGCCAACCTGTGGCATGTCAATGTGAATGTTGAGGTGTGTGCATGACCAGCATTGGTGGTATTTGGTTACCATCCAGGCATCCTTCTCCCCCCAGCCCAGTTATCCCACCATGCAAGGTGCTTGCATTGCAAGGAGTGCAAGTTTGCTTTCAGGATGTCAGGCAGTGGTGTTGTGCTGTTTGTTGGCGCACAGTTCCCAGCAGGGCCTTGTGCTCCCCACAGCAGTACCCAGTGTCAGCCATCTTGTGAGTCCTTATTCACTCCCTGTGATGTGAGCATGGTTGAGAGTGGTGTTGATGGGCCAATTGTGAGGGTGAGCAATATCTGTGCCTACAACTCCCATCATGCTATTGCCTCCACCCCCCTTCCCAGCATGCCCATCCTGCCTTCCTTTTGACTCTGCTTCCCTGTGGGGTGGGGTGCCTGTGCTGACAGGATGGCTGGGAGTGTTGTCCTGGCAGTTGTTTGGCTACAAGTCCCAAGAGTGTCCTTGTGCTTCACACAGCATAACCCAGGGTGGTGGTTCTTTGTGGGATCTTCAGTTAGGCTGTGAGGCATTGCATTCTCCCAGGTGGGTTATGTGGAGTTAGTGTTGAGGGGGTGTGTGAGGAGAGCTGCTTGTAACTATGGTCAGTGCTGTGAGTCCTCCTTCCCACCCAGCCAGATATCCCACCATGCAACGTGCTTGCATTGCAGGGAGTGCAAGTTGGCTTTCAGGATGTCAGGCAGTGGTGTTGTGCTGTTTGTTGGTGCACAGTTCCCAGCAGGGCCTTGTGCTCCCCACAGCAGTACCCAGTGTCAGCCATCTTGTGCGTCCTTATCCACTCCCTGTGATGTGAGCATGGTTGAGAGTGGTGTTGATGGGCCAATTGTGGGTGTGACCAATATCTGTGACTACCACTCCCATCAAGCTATTGGCTATACTGACTTGACCAGCATACACAGAATTCCTTCCTGTGAGTGAGCTTCCCTGTGAGGTGGTGTTCTAGTGGTGGATACATATCTGTGAGTGTTTGTAGGTTCTATTTGTGCCTCTGCCTTGCTGTATTTGTTGTTAGGTTTGTAGATCTCATGACACAGTTACATATCACTATGAGATGGCAGGTATTGTGTTTGTCTGACTAGCATTCACATCTTGGGATGAATATCTTTTGGTTGCTGTGTATTTGCTAAGTGTTCATGGTTTGCCTATCCCCTTGACTGTGATGTGTGTGTGTTGTCACACCATATTGTATATATTAGTTGTGTGCTCACCAGGCTCTGGGATGTCTGTTAGTCCGTATACGCTCACTGGTGGTAGGATGGCCCGCACCTTCTCCTCCCAGGGCCTGAGGTATACTGGTTTTGCAGGAGGGCCACTGCCGGTGTGCTGGCTGAGGAGGTAGTCCTTTTTGAGTAGTTCCCGGACCCTCCTGCGCACATCATACCACCTGTTCTGGATGTCTTCCTTTGTGCACAAACATGGTGATTGTGCGTTCACCCTGTCGACAATCCTCACCCACATCTTGGTTTTCTGCGACATGGGGGTCTGTTGTACCAATGTACCAAACAACTGTGGCTCTACCCTGAGTATCTCGTCTACCAGGACTTCCAATTCACAATCTAGGAACTTATGGTTCTTCTTTGGGGGCATGGTGATGGGTTGTGTTGGTGATTGATGTGTGTGTGTGTGTGCAGGTGGGGGGGTGTGAGTGTAGGTTTAGCTGGGTGTGTGTGAGGGTGCTATTTGTAGGTGTGGTAATGGTGTGTGGTTTGTGTGATGTATGAGCTGTGAGTGTGTCTGTGGTTGCTGTGTGATGGTGTTGTGTGCTGGCAGGTCAGTGGAATTTGCAAAGGATCATGGTAGGGATTTGTGGCCTTTATGTAGGTGGAGTTGGAGGTGTGTCCTTGTTCCATTTTTTTCCCTCCCTGTATTTATTGGCTTGGTGGTTGCTTGTTTGGCCCTTTTTTTTCTAATTTTTCCTTGGTGTTTTTGGTGCATGTACGAGTCGTTCTTGTGTCCGAGTAGGACGCTGCAGTTGTCTGGTGCGATCTTGTCCGACTCGTTCCCGCTGTGTGTCAGCTAGGTTTCATATGCGGCGTACGAGTCGGTCGCGTAGTATTGGGTTGCTTCGGCTGGGTTTTGTATGAGTGTCGGTCGTACGGCTTGTGCTCCGGGCGAGTAGGTCGTGTTTTGCATGCACAGCATCGTACTACGCGGGTCGGAGTTCGCGGGTACGTTTCGTTCGGGTTCAATCCGAGTGCGTGTCGGTCGGTTCGTTTCGCCTGATTTCCCGGCCGGATGGCTTGTTTCCGTCCGGCTCGGTCAGTCGTTTTGTATTCCGTCCGAGTCTGTCGGATTTCACATTCATTTCATCGTACTACCCGGGTCGTGCGGCGCCGGTCCGAGTCGGTCGGACTAAATTCCCGTACCGAGTCGGTCGGTACGTTTTCCGGCCCGAATCGGAATCGGCCCCTGAATGTGATGGAATGTTTTTTAACTAGTCCCAAACCAATATTCACCTTTGAGACCGTGAAGATCAATGCAACCCTACATCACCTCTTCGGCACATAATGCCTAATGCTTGTAGTCATATGTAGGAACAGTTTATTGCTTTAATATCCCTTTTGTCACTTTCTGTTCTTGCATTTCATTGTGGACCTCATAATCATGTCTTATTATAAAGTAATGCTCTAGTAACTACTACAATGATCAAATGCACGGGCATGGGCTACAGAGCTAAAGACTAAATACAACAATGGAATCACTGACAAAATATCGAAAGACATATTATCGAGCTACAATTATATCGATACAAAATTATCGATTACATTAATATCGATATCATATACCTATTTAAATAATTACAAAAATATCGAGGATACAATATCGAAGTACATAAATATCTATTTCACAAATATCGCTAACATACTTATCGAAATTCTAAAATATCGAACTTCATTAAAATACATTAACTAGGTAAAAAATATCGTACACAAAAATACCGACAACACTAATATCGTAAAATTAAATATATCGACTATATAAAAATATAATAAATATAAAAATAAAACTACATAAAATTAATTAAATTACTAAAAACACAATACGAAATTAATAAATGACAATAACTATTTTACTACACTACAAAATTAATTAACACAGCAATAACATTACTAAAATATTATTAACAACATTACTACATTAAACATTAATAATATTAAATATTACTATTACAATTCAATTTTATAATATAATACATAACAAAAGCAATTTAAAAATATATACAAAATTATACATAACTTACTACTAATTAGCGTTTTCCTTATTTGGAAACTAACTACCAAAACATTTTTAAAAAAATACAAATAAACCAATAGAAAAACTGCAAATTCAAACTAACCAATAAAATCGAAATTACAACATCCAACACACTATATAAACAGTTAAACTTCATTCCTATTCCACACCGAAAAGAAAGAAAACTAAAGAAGGAGAAACTCTACAGGAATTCAACTATCTCTATCAAAAGTAAGTAAACTAAATTAAAAGAAATAATACTAAAAGTAAAAAACTTTAATAAATAATATACATAACCTATAAAGTAATAAATGTCTTCTTTCTATTTTATATTACCACTACAGGAAACTCTAGAAGAAACTAACAAACTAAAGAAAAGCCTCAAAAAAATATACAACTAACAAAGTAAGGGGCCCATTATGATAACCGTATGGCGGTGGCGATCCGCCCGCTATTTTCCTCCGCCCGCCACACATTTTCCCCCCGCCATCCATATTATGGCGGAGGTGTGCCTTTCCATGGCGGCGTTGCCGCCATGGAAAGGCATACGGTATTTGCTATTTGGGGCCAGTTGCAGGCCCCCGGAGTGTTGGGGGGGTGGGGGGTGCACATGGGGGGTACCTATGGTACCCCACTGCATTTCAATGTACAACGTGGCAGGCACCGCGCGGTGCCTGTGACGTTGTGCATTGCAAATGCACAACTTGCATTTTGGCATTGCGGCGGGCGGTGCTTTCAGCACCGCCCGCCGCAATGTCAGGAATGCGGGATGCACCCACCAGTGTGGCGGGCGCATCCTAATGGCATGTGCGGGACCGCCACATGCATTGCGGGCGGTCCCATTTCCCGGGGATATGGCGGGCGGACAAAGTCCGCCCACCATGCTAATGACCCCCTAAGTATCTACCAACAAATCTTAAACAAATAGATTAAACAACAACGCAAATTCAAAACCAATCCCCAATCCCCTACCCACCCCTTATAAAAAATATATAAACAAATAATAAAACAAATGTATTTTTTTTTTCCAGACAAACAAAATACAGAAAGAACATTCCACAACTAAAGAATAAACATTGTCAAACTGAAATACATAAAAACCAACTTTGTAAGTATATTGTAAATAACTGTTTAATTGCTTAAATTAAAATACATAGAACAACATAGTTAATAACAATAATATATATTTTTCAAAGATTAACCTACATCAAAATGACTGAAGGAGCCGAATTTATAACAAGCCAGAAAGGGAAAATGTTACTATGGTATATGGGATACACTTACACACAAGAAAAACAATTTGGATTAAAAGTTAACTGGAAATGCTGTAAATACTACTCTGATAAATGTTATGGGCGTGCTACAACTAGGGAAACAACAGTACTGTATACTAGAGAACATAACCACCCACCAAACGTAACAGAAATAGAAGTCAGATCTGCATTAGAAACAATAAAAGAAGCTAGTACAAGTTCTCAAAAAGCTACAAGTGTAATTTTAAAAGAGCAGCTTCCCAAAATTCCTAAAACTGCTACTACACAAATGCCATCTGTAGCTTCACTAAAGAGAACTATAGCACATACTAAAAAAATGACTACTACTTCCACCCCAATTCCTAGAACATATAGTGAAGTTATTATAAGTCCTGAACAAAGTATCACTTTAAACAAAGAACCATTTGTCATTTTTGATAATAAAAGCAATGACAAAAGATTAATAATTTTTGGAACTGCAACTAATCTATTAAAACTACAAGAATGTCAATACTGGATGATGGACGGGACTTTTACTATATGTCCCAAGCCCTTTTTCCAACTGTACACAATACATGGGCTACATCAGAATTGCAATATACCATTAATTTACGCATTATTACCAAACAAACAGAACTCCACATACATGGAACTATTAAATACAATAAAACAAAAAGCTAATGACTTTTCTCCAGAAAAAATAATCATAGATTTTGAACAATCAATGATTAATACTATATTAAAAACACACTCCCATACCTGCATCCAAGGCTGTTACTATCATTTTAATCAGTGCTTATGGAGACACATGCAAAAATCAGCACTAAGCATTGAATATGCAACTAATTCTTCTTTTGCATATCAAATAAAAAAATTAACAGCCCTAGCTTATGTACCTGACACAGACGTCACAGAACATTACAACATCTTAATAGACAGCACCTTCTACAAACAAAATGAAGCAAAACTAAGTCCACTATTAGACTATTTTGAGGATACATGGGTCGGCAGACTACACAGATCTGGTCACCGAAGAAACCCTAAATTCTTAATACCCTGGTGGAACGTATACAGAAGCACATTAAACGGGGAATCCAAAACTAATAATGCAGTCGAAGGATGGCATAATGCCTTCCTTCAATCAACAGGCAGAACAAAACCAACACTAGAAAAATTTATATCATGCCTACAAAAAGAACAGAGTTATCAGGAGTTCCGAATGGAACAATCCATAACTCAATTAACTCCAAAAACATCAAAACAAACTAAACAAATGCATAAATATCTAGAACAACAAGTAAAATTGTACCCTAGTACAAAGGGCCTAGAATACCTAAACATAATATCCAAAACTCTTCTTTAAATCATTAATACAAATACATTACAAATTACTCATCTTTCAAACATACCATAAAAGTAAAATTTATTTATTTTATCACAAAAATAATTACTGTGTGTAACATATTTTTAATTTTTTAATAAAATATATTAACTCACATTAATAATATTTGTAATAAAATAAAATACAACAATAATAATAAAAAACATTACCCACCCACAATAAATAATAATAAATAAACTTACCAGGTTTATTCCAAATGCTGTAAAATCCATTTTCTGCTAACACAATCCAAATATAAAAAAACCAGTTTCCCCCAAAAAATGGAAAAATACAACTGTAGCAAAAATGAATAATCCATGTAGCAAAGGTCCATAGGAAAACCATAAAAAACCCGAAAATGTATAAAATAGTAAAAAACGCTCCAGGAAAACCGAAAAATTTAAAGAAGTGTAACAAATATATTAGTCAATAAAACTAACAAACACTTCTTTAAAAAAAAAAAACGACTCCTTCCGATACGAAGAACTTCTGAAAATAAAAAGTGTCAAAACAAAAGCACATACATTCCCACCCACATAAAACAACACATAAACACTTACTAACAATACTACTAGCTTTAAATTTGATTAAAATATACATTAAACACCGTAATACTAACTGTCTAAACAGGCCTACACAACGTTAACAATACGTAAATAAACCACACGTAACTATAACATATAACATTTCCGAATATAACTAATAAACATCTAACTACACTAAACAGTATCTAACTAGGTTCAAAATATATTTAAAACTTAGTTAAAACAAAGAAAACAAACCTTACCTTTAGTGACGTGAAGTGTCTCCGAACTGCGAGCTTCTCTTCAACCAAAATGACACAAAACGACATAACCCGGTTACAAAATAAAACGCCCAAAACATAATAAAAAGTTTAACAATAGAAAATTTAACTCATTTAGGTGTCCATTACGATACCGGGCGGAATAAAATCCGCCATCCACCATAGCGGTAAAAAACCGCCCGCCTACACCCTCTGAATACCGACCGAGCAATCAGGATGTCGCGAAGCGAACACCGCCCGCGGCGGAAAAAACACACAAAATACCGCCCGTCTATGTCCGAGTCGAAGTCCATCCGTCCGACACGGACGCAAACCCGCAC